>LPNX010647315.1:257996-274106 GCA_001517045.1 Pseudotsuga menziesii | reverse complement strand
CCTCAACCATGGGGGATGATGTCATATACTAGAATGTAATTGGTTGATTTTTATAGTACATTTTGGTCCTTTTGAGGCCCATTTTTGACCTCAAATTCTTTTTAATGCATCATCCAACACAAGGTACTCAACAAAGCTGTATAATGTGGAAGGACTCGATCATAAGGTGCACGAACTAGTAACAGTATCGGGAATGGCCGACATGCAAAGTCAAGATAATTGAGGAATGGTCGACTCGGGTTTCAACTTCCTTCGAACAAGAGCATAAAGGCGAATGGTGACTGAATGTAGGCAGCATAGACTCGATATACAAAACTGAGACATCTCTGCGACATAGGAGGCATCGACAGAGGCTCCATAGGGATTGGAAGCTTAACCAGTCGGTGAGATAAACATAGATAAACAAGTACAACTCCTAAAGTAAAACTACTAACCCAACCAACAGATGTGATATACAGTGCTCTATTCGAAGGCAACACGACTCGACTGCTTCCAAAGATAACATCTTTTCTTGTCTGGATTTTTGGTTTTTTATTTTTTTTGGACTTTTTCAAATATTTGAAAAGCTTGAAAAAGAATAAAATCGCTTTAAAGTTACAGGCTAGGAGGAGACAAGTGTCAAATGGGAAAAAAAACTAGTTCCAAGTAGCGAAACATACCTATGCTCAATTCAAGGACATATGTGTAGGATAGCGACACTCGGGGGAAAGTCCCCTCCCGGTAAAAATAGGGAATCAAGCTGCAAATGATATATAAAATGGCTCTGCATGGCTAGACATAAGACAAGCTCGGGCTATATGACTGATACTCAAAGTCAGGGAAGCCGACATAAGGCTCAATGAGGCAAGCAACGCTCATGATAATGCAATTACAGCTTGACATAAGGGAGTCCTGGGGAAACATGCCAGCAAAAATATCAAGAGGAGTATGAGGCTCTTGCGAAATGACATGGAGATACTATAAAACAGACTCCCACACCCTAAAGGACAAACTATTGGTATGAGTACCAAATGCAAACAAGGAGCTAACTAGGGTACCCATGTAAGGTTAAGCTCTACCATTCACATTATGTCACTTCTAAAACAGCAAGAAGGTTCCATGACGGGATAGAATGGGTTCATACCTAAGGTTATAATGAAACGGTCATAAGGTCATGCACAATGCAAATGGAGGTGAAATCTAACCTATATGCTAGTTTAAACATCATACCTAAAATCAGCACGAACGGGTCAAAACAACGGTCGAAACGATGCTCAAAACGGTCTCCTACATCATTAGATTAGTAAAAAATGGTCCAAAAGGGTCAGAAATGGTCCAAAACTATAGAAAGGGGATAAAAAGTTTCAAAAATTCAATTTTTTTTCTATAAATAGTAAAAAAATAAAAAATTATATATCATTTGAAATTTTTACATAATTGAGCTCATAACTTCAAATGCGAATTCCAGGAGTTTCGTTCGGCGAAATCCGACACCATTTTTCCAGGTAACTTCCTATGCCCTGCTCTTCCATTTGCATGTAAATTTTTCCAATTTCCATGGTCAAAATCAATTTATAGGCCGGTCTAAGATGGTCGCTTTAGCCCACACAGAAATCGAGCCTTTTTCCACGTATAGGGCTGGCTATACGCGAAAAAAACTACCCAAAACCACGTACATACGCGGCTGTTTTGCAAACAATCACATATGTGGCCACATTTATGGTATTTTAAGACAAATATTGACCAAAACTTAATTTAAATGTGTAGGATGATTCTAGAATGGAGGGAAAGATAACATGGGGATGTAGAAGAAGCTGTACGGGGCAATCTAATGGCTCAACAAGCTCCACGTGCATGTGGGATATATAAGTTTTGGTGTCTTGGTAGCTTGAGGGCCAAACCAAGACTGCTGCAAATGCTAGTAGACTATTGGGATCCTGACTCGAAGTCTTTTCAGATCGACGGGATGTCCCTCACTATAGAGGTGGAGGACATATATTTCATTACTGGATTGTCCCAATGGGGAGAGGTGGTGAACCTACGCTCTTGCGGGCCCGGAGGTGGCCTCACCATAGATGAGTACATTGCAGTTTACTATTTTTCAGAAACGAAAAGGTTGGGAGTCAAATCCCGACAAACTCCATACAGGTGCTTGGGTTGAAAGCCATACTATTGGCACTTAGCAGGATAGCCGATCTAGCATCACTCCACCAGGCCTCGCGACCATTGATGTTCTATGCAGTGGAGTGATGAGACTCACAGTTTACGACAAGAGCACTGCACTATTGAGTAACATGAAGCAACAACTCAGTGACTGCAAGATGGGTAGGGTATGAAACTTTGGTTTTGGCAGTATACTGAGCACATTCTTCTTTGAGCGTGTTTCAGGGCTAAGCCCTAGAGCTAACGTTTCTCCTCACGGGGTTCGAGATCCAGTCCAACAATGTTGGGAAAATGCGATGCGTAGACTGGGTGGAGGTAGGGTGTCTAACCCCTACCCAACTGATTTCTTTCCATGGTGGCAGCGGCAGATAGTTTCCAACGATGATTATCCCTATGTGGGGATAGATTTCTGGGGAGACCCCGACATGCCTCTACCACCAGGAGCAACATATGGTGACATTGGTAACGAATCCCAACCCTCTTTTTAAAGTTTTTGAGTTATTAATTTTTTTTGTGTTTTTTGATATATGGAACCAAAAGACATGTTTTTGTGTGACGACACATAGTGACAATCTGTCATATGTACGTAGATGTAGGACCATGGTGGTCTAACAGTTTCCCTTGTCATATATAGAGGGGAAGAGGAGATGATATCATGGGTGTGGATGCGGAGCGGACACTCCAAAGAATCCACACAAACTTTGTGCGGCTGACCCATAGAGTACCCATGGCACAAGTCAAGGACTTGCCTGAGGCCATGCAATGTCAGATGGTGGGTGTACCACGAGCATGGGTGTGGTTGTTTCGACAGTTAGCTAGAGCTGTGGTGTGCTTCCATGAGCAGAACCCCCCTCCTCCTCCATAGGCTTAGATACCTGGGAGTGATTAATTTTTGTACTACCATGTATTAAATTTTGGTGGCTCGAAAGCCCCATTTTTGTATTATGACACTTATGTATTATGACGTCACTTTTTGGATGTTTAATGAAATTTTTTTATGATGATCAATTTATTTATTTACATGTGTAAAAATGTATGTTTGTGATGTGCTTATGGTCTATGAAACAAATGCCAATATAACACATAGTTAGCATATGAGTCAGCAACTTGATTATAAATTCTTGGAACATATATGTATATTATGTTGTCCAATTGTCGTTCTAACAATCTTACATGTAAGAATCTTCGTAATAATGTTGGATCCTTAACATGATACAAGCCATTAAGTTGTGACACTACTAGCTGCGAATCAAGACATACCTCAAGAGAGAGAACACCATGTGAAATGGCATCTCATAAAAGCTCGATAACGACACTATACTCAGCAACATTGTTTGAAGAGGGTCGTAAACATACGTCTACTGAAGACAATACCTGCCCCGTAGGAGTATAAATCACCCAAGTAGCAGAGGCTGAGTGTTGAGTGTAATGGATAGAACCATCAATGAATCCTATATAGGTGGAAGACTCCATTGACATCTGCCATAAGAAACGAAAGCTAATCAACAAACCCGATCACCATAAGAAAAAACCTAAATATGCAAAAACTGTATAATAATATATAATAATCAGCCTTGGCTGAGGATCATGCATAGTACTTTTTAAGATAGAGACCTTTTCTAGGCTCCTCCATGGCTGTCCCCTCATAATCTACTAGCTCATAGGAACCCTTCTCTAACACAGGTTTGACAACGTAAGGACCATGCCACATGGGATTAAACTTTCCTGCCCCCAAGGGTTCTTTAGCTTCATCCCACAAAAGGACCAAATCTCCTTCACTAAATCTCCTCGGATGAACAGATTTATCATATTGGAGCTTAACATGATGCTTATTTATCTCAAGAGCCACTAAGGCATCTCGTTGCTACTCATCAAGCTGCTCTAGGTGGACCAAACGCTCTTCCAATGCGGAAGTGTCTTGTAAGAGATCTACGGCTAGCTTCAAAGAAGGGATTTTGCATTCAACCAGCAAGACAGACTCCACTCCATGTACAAGATGATATGGAGAAAAATTGGTGGCAGTCTTAACCACGGTCCTATAAGCCCACAAAGCAGGATATAACATGATATGCCAATTGGTCTTGCTTTGTGTGATGGTTCGTTGGAGAATGGACTTAAGTGATTTGTTCACTGCTTCAACCTGTCCATTCGCTTGAGGGTAATAAGAAGAGGAATGCTCCTGCTTATACCCTAAATTCGAGGTCAACTCTTCCATCATTCGATTCTGAAAGTGCCTACCATGGTCAGTGACAAGCTCCTTCATAATACTGAACCGAGTAATGATCTGATTGAATACGAAGTGTGCGGCTGTCTCACCGTCAGATTTATCCACGGGCATAGCCTCAGTGCATTTCGTGAAATAGTCAACAACCACTATAATATGATGATGCCCCCCAGCTGAAGCTGTGTTGCAATCCATGAAGTCAAGACCCCACTTAGTGAAGAGACCGGTGGTGATAATTGGATATAACGGGGAAGGACGTGAGCGCATATTGCTTGCAAACATCTGGCAAGGGTGGCACTTCTTGACCACATTGACACAATATTTAAAGATCGACGGCCAGAAATAACCCGCTTTCCAAATTTTTTGGGCTATAGAAAACACAGATAAATGACCACCACACGCTCCTCTGTGGCAATCATTCAGTACAAGCTCAACCTCCTCATTAGTTAAAAAATGACATAAAATTGAATCTACCCCACGGTGGTACAATGTGTTATCGATTATAAGGTAGTTCTTGGATACGTGACGTAACCGTCATCGTTCAACCCATGAAAGGTGAGTAGGGACCTTCAATGTTTGTAAATATATGATGATATCCCCATACCATGGATCCAAAGTTGATATTAGGAAAATTTGCTCATTGAAAAACTTATCTTCACAAACTTCCTCCTCCTCCTTGCTTGGGAAATCAGAAATAAGCTCCGCAAAAATCAACAATTTTTTTATTTTGCCGAAACAAACTCGAGATCGAATTCTTGTAAAATGAAAATCCACTTATTATACTTTCCCCCGATCATTCTTCTAGTGAGGACGAATTGAAATGGATTGACATGGGCTACCACCAAGGTCTGGTGAAGGAGAATGTAGTGTCTCAATCTTTGAACCACATGAACGGTAGCTAAGGCAAGTTTCTCCACATGGGAATAACGGATCTCCACATCTACAAGGTTTTGACTCAAATAATATATGATAAATCGTAACAATATTCCCATTAAATTGAAAGCATACAACTTGAAATAGAGAAGAAGCTACGGCTTGCATACTATGCATCCAATTCCTACCCAGTAATAGATTGTAATCAAGGGGCACATCAACCACCTCGACCTTAATCGCGACGGTCTTCCCTCCCAAATGGACCTTAAGAGAAGGAAGAATCCCGTGTAGCTAAAACGATCTACCATCAAAGGCAGTCAACATGGTAATGGATTTAGACAACTCAGGGGAACCCAAACCCTTCCAACATGACAAAGACATCACGGAAGTAGCAATGCCTTCGTTAATCATAGTGCGTTTGACAGTCATGTTAAAACATTCTACATGAATTAAGAGAGACACATAGTAAGGAAAGCAAGGCTGTAGTCCCGTGGTTTCAAATTTGATGACGGAGGAAGAGTTATCATCGTTAACACCAAGAGCAGAAAGCAAAGCCTTCCTTTGCGAAGGACAACTCTAAAGTACTTCAAGTGCAAACATCGCACAAGGAGTGTGGCCCAAATCCTCGACAATTGAATAGTTCTGGGTGGCTTGGGCATTAGGATTGTACCCCAAATGCTTTAGGACTCCCTTAGGAATGCGAGGTGCAACTTTAGGTTTATCCATAGGGTTTTCAATACTCAAAGGACTCCCGGGTGGAGAAAGTTCCTTTCCAAGGTCTGATTGTGATGAACCATAGTCCTTTGCACAAGTCACAACCTTAGTAGTGCGCACCATGTTTATGCAACCATGACCACTACTGGCTTTTGACAGATCTTGATCTCCACCATACTGATCATGGGTCCTCGAGTTCATGTTTTGATCATGGGGTAAAGGGTTGGTCAGCACATCTGGGCCCTGTACTATGAACATCGAGTTGTCTTCCATACGAGGGCACAATTGAGTGAGGTGATAATCCTTACATAATTTGCAAGGAAACTTAACCTTACGTTTATACTATTTGTCCCCCCTAGCATTGTGGGTGTTCTTGTCATTAAAATTGGCATTTTCATTCCTATTCCCACCCTTACGATTGTTTTTACCCTTTTTCTTATTCCTTCTGGATTGCTGGTTACCCTTCTGGTCCGATGATTGCACTGAAAGCACACTCGATGTTTGGGTGGGTTGCGATGAAGCTGTGGCTTGTCCCGAGGAAGATTGGTTGATAGAAAATTGACTCACCTGTTGCACAACTGAATCTGCAAGTTTGGTACTCGTACAACCAACAATGCCATTGGCATTTGGTCCAGGTTTTACCTTAGGGTCGAAACTAGAACGCGAAGCGTTAGGAATGATCTCATATAACAATCCGGATTGAGCATAAATCAAATCCAATTCCTGTGCCCTAAAAATGGCTTGTTCCTCATTCTAAAATTCGGATGTAGAAACATCCTTTGCTATATAAGGCAGTAACGATTTAAGGAACCACTCAAGGAGAAACTCCGGCGGTATGAAGGATTTAATCAATCTCTTCTGTCTATGCCACTCTTGGATATGGTCTAAGATACGCATGGCTTTGTCTTGCCGAAATGTCGACAAGAGTTCTGTACCAACGTCGTAACGCACTGGTATCTAGAAGTGATTGAGAAAAGTCATAGCTAGGTCATCGAACAAAACGAATGCCCCCCTAGGTAACTCTATGTACCATTTTGTTGCAGGCCCAGTGAGGGTGTGTTGAAATAGCCTTAAACAGATCGAATCATCGTGTAAGGAATTAAAAGAGCACCAAATGTGAAATGTAGTAACATGTTCACTAGGATCTTCTCCTGGTTTTCCCTCGAATTTGGGAATGTCTGAGGGAAGCTTGTTAGGGATAGCCGTCCAAGCCAGATCATGAGATAATGGATCATTCGTTAGTCTTGACAAGTCAGGTAAATTTAACGTTGCGAGGAAAGGGAGCCTAGGTTGAGCAAGTTGATTCCATGCTCCTTGATAATTTTGGTTCACATAAGGCTGATTACCGTAAACACCATGGCCATGGCCATAGTATCCTTCTCCCGTTTGACCCGTGTAGGGTGGTATGGAAGCACCATAATGTGGTGTACCTTGACTATGTGGAGCTATAAAGCCATAATTTGGGGAGTAAGTGGGTTGTTGATACCCATACCCATAAGGTGAATAACTCTGTCCATACTGTGTTCCATAATATTGTCCATGAGAAGCTCCATAATATGTCCCATGAGATGTTCCATAAGAAACTCCATAAGTAGGAATATGGATAATTCCATGCGATAGACCATAAGACGTTTTAGAAGTAGGAATATGACCTCCCGAGACAACAGGAGGTACGTGACTCTAAGACATGACTACACGAGTAGATGCAGTACGAACATGACTCGTAGCAACATTCCATCCCAAAGGACTATGTGAATGAGGGGGAGGAATAGCATTCAAAGAACTAGGAATAGAGGACGAAGGGACATGTGAAGTGATGTAAGTGGTATTCCCTATAGTCACTTGCCTTGGTTCTGGTGTCCTAATAGGAATACTAACACCAGGTCTAGGATGAACATGTGATGTAGCTTCCACCACCGAGATGGAAGGTGCAATGTGACTCATGTTCCCAAATCTCTCCACATGGAAAGGAATAGGAGTGCCCCTAGGCGTAGTGTTAGGTTCAAATTCCAACTCGGAATGCTGTGCCGGATCATGTGTAGGGACACCAGACATGCGATAACTAACATAACTAGTTCTCGTAGGTTCATGATGAGTTTCTTCGCCCGAAACCCAATACTGGTGACCTGTGAATGAGGGATCATACCCAGAGTGTGTAGGTATATCAGGTGAAGGATCATTTACAGATATAGGATCTTCTTCCTCAACCTCATGAGGTGGAGAAGACAACTCAGGAATTTCATATTCATGATATCCCATCATGTGTGAATAAATGTGAGAAGTAGTTTTCCTGGACTGTCTGTTTCTCTCTCCCAAAGGAGGAGGAGATGTAGAAGGTGGAAGTCCTGCTAAACGAAGAGAACGACGAAGCGCCGCACTCGAATCCACAATGATTCAAAAAATGGAAAAGAATATTCTAATTACACAAACCCTGAGCAAGCTAGCATGCATAGAGCATACACCTATATAATCTAAAGCCAATCACAAGAAAACAAGGGTAGGATATGTGAGCTCCCGAATGAAGAAGGTATGTCTCACCTAGGAGAGGCTTGAGACTCCCATACAAAACAAGCAGAGGTTCGTAACCAATTATTGTGGCCCTCAGCTTCAACGCATATAGCGACTATGCTGTCCGACCCCAACCTGGCAGGGACACCTGCAGAATAACCCCTATGAAGTACCCCCTTGATAACCTAGGTAAGGAAACTAAGGTCACCTCAATATAATCAATGCTCAAGTGGACAATCGCAGGCGAGATTGACCGTATGGGCAGGGTAGTAAATCCTGAAAATCTTGAAAGATCCCCCAGATATGAATACAATCCTAGAAATATCTCCAGTGCTACTCAGTTATGACCAGGTATCATCCCAATCATTAACCCCTCACACTGCCTCGTGCTTAACTCCTTTGTAAGAGAAGGATCCTAAAAAACACTAATTATACCAAGGAATTTCACACTCTCACCTAGACAGACACATACATGTTTTGTTTAGTGGTATTGGAGAATTTACTCACAATGAACTATTCCAAGACCCTAAAACTTAATCTTGTGGGTGTACCCTATAAAAGAAAATAGTGTAATCCATTTTAATTAAGCGTTGATTTTATTTGGCTTATTACTCAAAAAGGTAGATGATCGTGCAACCAATGGTGTTATGATGCAACATGAAGTAAAATTCATGCCTAACAATCAATGCAAATGCACTGTGTCGAATGAAAAATAGGGCATGCTACTACGTGAAATGCAAAATTTTCTTCAAATGACAAATGCAATCATTCCTATATGAAAGCTTGACTAATACTTCTCTAAGAAAACCTAGTGCAAGTACCATGCAAAATGCAAAGTGCAATAATGCATAATGATGCAAAGAAGCAAATATTTTTGTATTTTTTGAATAAAAATGAGATAATAAAGCAAAAAAATGACTCTACCAACCCCAGACTCTGCAAGCACTATCAAACAACACCCACGCAAAGCACTAAGGTAAAAGAGACCTAATGCACTAATCCCAAAACAAAAAATAAAAAATGCAATGATAAGAACATTCTTAAAAAAAAACTTACCCGAAAAAGCTTCTCTGGTCAGAAATAGAGGTGTATACAGACTCTAGAAGTATCTAAGGAGACTCAGCAATCATCAAAACTCACCCAACAACACTCACTCTTCCTCTAAGAGCACTTGAGTGGGCCTAATGGTTAAGAACATGTGTTATCTCCTTGGAGGTCACGAGTTCAAAACCGACGGGGGGTAAAGTTGCTCATTGGCCTGTTGTGACAAGGATAGAAGGGTAGGCGACCCCTGTGATAGAGGCTCGCCTCGATGGGTTTTGGGACGTCTCGGCCCCTGCTAAGTCACAAGTTATTGGTATATCTAGCTTACAGGCTGTTGGATATACTCTTGGGAGGTTGATGTTCCCATGGTTAAAAAAAAAACACTCACTCTTCCTCTAAAAGGAAAAACTCACGGCATACACGACTGTGTGCAGAAAACCCACGTATATACGTGGATATCACAATCAAAACTGCATGTACACGCGACTGTGAGGCAAAAACTCGTGTATAGGAAGAAAACGAGATAAAAATGAAGGAAAACAGATAAGCTAAGACATTAATCCTATCAGACACTACCAGGAAAACATGCCCCTAGACCCGACTCAGAAACAAAGAAAGCAGAGCAATTCAAGAACATTGAATGTCGATAAAAACCCCCAAAGGAAAATGACTAGGAACTCCCCAGTGATGTCGCCAATTCTGTTACGGAGAAAAATTCCTATGGCTTGGGGTACCACAATAGACAGATTAACTCCAGAAATCAATCCTTTCCTATATGCAAGAGAAACCAAATATCTAACACTAAAGGATCTCGATTCGTACCTTATTCCAGACAGTTGACGTAGATCCTCGTTGAACTTTTCCACTCCCGCTTGTATTGGCAATTTGCTTCCTCAACATTCAACAAACAAGACATGCATGCTATATAATTATGTTAGACCTACTCTAGCATATATAATCAATAACATATAAGCATTTAAAAGAATCCATGGATCAAATACTCATTTAAATACACATTATTGGACATAAAAATATATTTCTATTAATATAAAATAAAGATTACAATAGTGACAACCTCTGTCGGCACGTCTACGAATCGAAGAAATTGAGTCCCCCACTTGGGCCTCCACCACTTCAATCCTCCATCTCTCAATAGCAATCTCACAAGCAAAGGGAAATCTTGGGAAGAACACAAAGTGCTCCAAGGGACAAAGGGATGCAGACTCAAGTACAAGCTCCAGCAATAATGGACTATAGTTTTCTTGCTCTTTAATTCCTCTCCCTTCAATGTATCCAAAGAGTTCCTTATATACCTCTTCAATGCAGTAATGGAAGGTCGAATCCAAGCGATCTTAAGGCATATGGAAGGCTAAGAGACAAGTGATTTGGATCCACATCAAGGAAAACTACAAAATAATTTGGCTTTTTGCACACATCTCGGTTACGATAGTTTAAGGGTCAAATCCGCGTATATATGTGAGAAAGGGATTAAAATTCGCATATGGAAATTATTGCATGTTTTTAGGGATGATCTTGGAAACATCAAAGGTAAAAAATGGTCAATGGGGTCTAAGGAGTCTGCAGAGGGACAGGGGAGGCCATAAAGGTGTGATCTACCATGTGTGGTAAAATCAGCTGTAACATAGTCTCCGTGTCAATACTTTTGAGTCATTCTTATGGTTACCTCATTCACATCATTCCAGAACTTTGTTCCGAGTTTTGTGTCATCGATGTGGGACTCATCATGGCCCTCCTTCGATGAGACTATTTCTGTCGACATCAGCTCATCATCAGGGAAATAGTCTTAGAAACAAATTTAGTACCTTGAGATCTGTATGCCTCAATGACAAATTCTCTTGCTCTCGACATAGGTTCACATCATTGACCTTTGATCGATAGAATCGACTAGGTGTTCGACATCAATAAATCTATTCGCACCTAGTAGATTGTACTAGAGTACCTTGGGAATCATTGACATCAATGGTGATCTCCCTCGCACTTGTTAACGGTTCACATCATTGGCTAGTAATCAAGTGGTTTATACCATGTTCGACTTCAGAACATTGTAATCACATGGATAGAATCGTACTTTGTGGAAGACAAGACGAAGACCCTGGGTACTTGTTTAGCACTCATTGCTTTCCTCAGGTTGCGATGGAGTTTTGTATTTCAAGCATGGATCCACATTTGTATGGTCATAGCTATGCTCAAATTTGTGTCTATATGACATAGATCTATGTTGTATGTATGGTATCTATGTCCAAGTTTGAATCCTCTATCACATGGATCTACATTGTATTCTAGTAGCCATGATTGTTTATTCCTCTCATGGATCTGCCTTGTATTGGTATGCAGCCATGAGTTGGTCGCATTTGTTTATGAGTCAAAAGTATTGATGTACTACAGATGCCTAATCGATGACATTCTCTGACTGAGCTGACATTCTCACCTCGAAGTGACAATTGGTTCTCTCAAAGCTCTCGCTTATCATATCCCTCTAAGCCTC
This sequence comes from Pseudotsuga menziesii, assembly GCA_001517045.1. Taxonomy (NCBI): domain Eukaryota; kingdom Viridiplantae; phylum Streptophyta; class Pinopsida; order Pinales; family Pinaceae; genus Pseudotsuga; species Pseudotsuga menziesii. The sequence goes on along the minus strand of LPNX010647315.1, from coordinate 262,095 downwards.
ATGCTTTGGGGGGCATGCTATTATACCTAAATCCTATCACCATTATGTGATGAGATCCTTAACTCCTATGTTTTCCCTAAATCCCAAAACTTGGAGTGGAAACTTACTCTGGATATCAATTCTACTTGAAAAAACCTAGCACCATGCTTTCCCTTTGGTTGATGAGTGGTACCTTGTTCAGCACTGCCTATATCCTATAATAGAAGAGTGGTGCCACTACCTATAGGATTTGTTCTTGAAGCGGTTCTCACCTAAACCGCTCTTTTATAAGGGAACAAAAGAGGTACCCTAGGTAAAATGGGAAAAAAATAAGTTTCTCAAGGCTTCTAGATCATGAGCCTCGTGTCCTCCCTTATCCCTATCAATATGGGTTAGTTTGAGCTCGATATCCCCCTTGGTAGGATCTTGGAGCCACCTCACCCACAATTCTCTCAACTATCCCTATCCATTGAGCCTTCTAAATACAAGCTCATATCCATAGTTGAGGGAGAGAACTGAATGGTATTGTTAGGATGTTGAATTGACTACCTAGTCCAATCCATTAGAGAGCACAATAGAGCAAGTTGGAGCTTTTGGGGATGAAGTGTTTGTCTTGTGGAGGAGCTTGTCAACACTAAGGCAATGGTTGTAAGATTCTTCATTCATTCTTAATCCAAAGCTGATTTTCGTCCCACATATCTGTTGTTTTGATTTCACATGTATATGTTACTGGATTCCTTAGTCACTAGTATGGATGTGTAGATGATTTTCTAGTAGCTTTGATGTTCTTGTTTGTTTGATATGTTTGTAGGTACACAAGTTTGTGATTGAAGCAGTATTCCAGGTGTCTACAACATTCAGGTAAGGTCTTCATCCTTTGTCGTTCACTCATTTGTTCTGGATCTAAACCATTCAGACAAGAGGAATAGTTTTTGTCCGTAGAAGGTGCAATATTCTTGATTACATGTAATCAAGAATATTGCACTTTCTGCGGACAGAAGTTGTTCCTCTAGTATGAATGGTTCAGATACAGAACAAATGAGTGAATGACAAAGGATGAAGACCTTCCCTGATAATCAGGAATATTGCACCTTTTGCAGATAGAAGTTGTTCCTCTGGTCTGAATGGTTTAGATCTAGAACAAATGAGTGAACGACAAAGGATGAATACCTTCCCCGAATTTTGTAGACACCTGGAATACTGCTTCAATCATGAACATGTGTACCTGCAAACATGTCAAATAAACAAGAACATAAAAGCTACCAGAAAATCATCTACACATCCATACTAGTGACTAAGGAATATAGTAACATATACATGTGAAATAAAAACAACAGATATGTGGGACGGAAATCAGCTTTGCATTAAGAATGAATGAAGAAGATTACAACCATTGCCTTAGTGTCAACAAGCTCCTCCACAAGACAAACACTTCATCCCCAAAATTTCCAACTTTCTCTCTTGTGATCTCCAATGGATTGGACTAGGTAGTCAATTCAACAACATAACAATACCATTCAGTTCTCCCCCTCAACTATGGATATGAGCTTGTATTTATAGGGCTCAATGGATAGGGATAGTTGAGAGAATTGTGGGTGAGGTGGCTCCAATATCCTACCAAGAGGGTTCTCGAGCTCAAACTAACCCATATTGATAGGGATAAGGGAGGACATAAGGCTCATGATCTAGAAGCCTCAAGAAACTTCTTTTTTTCCCATTTTACCCAAGGTACCTCATTTGTTTCCTTATGACAGAGCGGTTTAGGTGAGAACTGCTTCAAGAACAAAGCTTAGAGGCAGTGGCACTGCTTCTCTATAACAGGACATAGGCATTGCTGAAGAAGGTATTGCTCATCAGCCAAAGGAAAAGTGCTGTGCTAGGTTTTTTCAAGTAGAATTGATATCCAGAGCAATTTTTCACTCCAAGTTTTGGGATTTAGGGAAAACATATGAGTTAAGAATCTCATCACATGGTGGTGATAGGATTTAGGTATAATAGAATTCCCCCCAAAGCATGAGGCTTAGAGGGATATGATAAGAGAGAGCTTTCAGAGAACAAGTTGTCAGCTCGAGGTGAGAATGTCAGCTCGGTCGGAGAATGTCATTGAGTAGGCATATATAATACATCAATACTTTTGACTCATAGAAAAATGTAACCAACTCATGGCTGCAGACCAATACAAGGTAGATTCCTAAGAGGAATAAATGATCACGGCTACTAGAATACAATGTAGATCCATGTGATAGAGGACTCAAACTTGGACATACCTACCAGACATACAACGTAGATCTATGTCATACAGACGAAAAATTTGAGCATAGCCACAACCATACAAATGTGGATCCATGCTAGATATACAAAACTCCATTGCAACCTAGGGAAAGTAATGAGTGCTAAACAAGTACCCAGGGTCTTCATCTTGTCTTCCAAAAAGTATGATTCTATCCATGTGATTACAATGTTCTGAAGTCGAACATGGTAGAAAACACTTGATTACCGGCCAATGATGTGAACCGTTAACAAGTGCGAGGGAGATCACCATTGATGTCAATGATTCCCAAGGTACCCTAGTACAATCTACTAAGTGTGAATAGATGTCCTGTTGTTGAACACCCAGTCGATTCTATCGATCAAAGTTCAATGATGTGAACCTATGTCGAGAGTGAGAGAATCTGTCATTGAGGCATACAGATCTCAAGGTACTAAATTTTGTTTCTAAGACTATTTCCCGGATGATGAGATGATGTCGACATGAATAGTCTCATCAAAGGAGGGCCATGATGAGTCCCACATCGATGACATGAAACTAAAAACAAAGTTATGGAATGACATGATTGAGGTAACCATAAGTCTAACTCAAAAGTATTGACATAGAGAATGTTTTGATTGCAGAGGTAAACTTCTTCAACTTTCCTTTGAACATCGGGCGGCACGACAAAAGACTTGGAAGCATGACAAGACCAGACAAACACACAGTGCTACAGTGGATAATTAATGCATTCGTTTGAAAGACTCAAAGGAGTGACGTGACTCATGAAAGTGGATCTTCATGGAAATCACTTAAATACCCAATTGATTGAAATGATATGCAGACAAGTGCCTTGTTCAAAGGTAACAACTAACTGTCAGTTATTTGCAAAATGATTCCCTTCCCATTTTACCCATCATGGTTGATGAGTTCCTCTTTTCATTTTTATGAGTTCAAAGAGGGTAACAAACACTCGTTGTAGCTTATCCAAAGACAAGTCCAAAATCATATGTTTTACGAACTTGAGAGAGGAGGGGTTCGTTCCCAAAAGAGGGTCTCTCAATGTTTAATTTAACGAGTCCAATGAAAGTTAAATCAGATTGTTCATGTTTAGAGAGTCTGAATGAACATGGAATAAGACTCCACAGGGTCCTTTTTTGTAACATAGTTCACTTGAACCGAAAAAGCGATAACCTACCATCAGATGAATGACTCTTCAAGTGCTTTAACGAGCACAAAGAAGACAAGATCACTCGACAATCTTTTCATATTTAAGGATCCCGAAAAGAGTTTAAAGAAGACTCCACTAGGTCTCTTTTCATGATGAGGGATTTTATGAGTCTAAAAAGAATCAGAAAAGGACTCGGACCTTTGATGCTAAATTTGGAGAGCATGACCAAAGTGTCGCAATGAACGCTCAAAGACTTTTTTCGTTTTATGGTAGTACAAAAAAGTAAAAAGTGAACTCCCAAAACTTTTATTGCTACTGCTCTTCTATCCTACAACAACTTGGAAAATAAGTGTTAAATTCTTGAATAACCGACATTAAAGGATTATGATTGATAGATTTTGAGTAATAAATGATTTTAAAACAAAACTATAACATTTCAAAACCTAAAATGTATATAAAAGTTATGTAAATAGTAAAAAATAAAAACATTTTACCATTTACCCATAATGGAGAGCCTTTGGATCATTTTCTTGGCCATATTTTTAGTCGCTGATATCGGGAGACTCTACGGTCGGATTCACGCACCATCAGTTCCAGGTAATAGCTTAAACCCTAGTCTTTAATTTCATGCTTTCAATTTTGATTTTTGGTGGTGTTTGGGCCTATTGGGCGAGCCCTAAAACCATGGAAGCAGGAACCTC
>LPNX010647315.1:246263-257942 GCA_001517045.1 Pseudotsuga menziesii | reverse complement strand
CTTGAACCATGCCAAAAACACCGTGCATAGGCGGTGCCACCGCCTGTCCTCAATGGGACATAGGCGGTGCCGGCTGTGGGTAAATAAAAATGCATGCACAAGAAAAACTAGCTCAAATTTGATGATTTGAATGATTGAGAATGTTTCTAATTGGTCTTGTGATGGTTTTTGATAGGTTCCCATTGATAAAAAATGGTAATATGGAAAGAGAGGCAACATGACAACGATGACGCATTTTTTGAACGAAACGCGGGTTGTATAGCCGCATTGAGAGACTGTGACCTTCTAAATTTTTTCTGTACACCCAACATGGTGTCACACGAGCGACTATTATAATATATACTCTGAATGTGGAATCCAGAGCAACAATATTTTGAAGTTGGTGCTCATAGATTGACAATTGAAGCAGAGGACATCTACTTCCTGACCGGCCTATCAAGATGGGGTGCTCCCATCTCTTTGATTAGTTCTCATGGAGGGGACATTACTACTTAGGATTTTATAAACTGCCATTGCATTGCTGGGACCAGGACATCGAGGAAGAAAATTCCCATTAAAGCAGTGGTGGATGGCCCACTACGGACAGTTTTTTTTACCATGTAGAGAGTGGCGGGAAGCCAAGGGGTACACCAGGCATCTAGAGCACATATGCTCTATGCCATAGAGGCCATGGCACCCACAGTTTTCAACTGGGTGGAAGCTCTACTTCTGATATTCGAGGATCAGCTAACCGAGTGTTAGCAGGGGGAGCTGAAGAAATTTGGTTTTGGTTCCATTCTAGCTTGTTTTTTTTTTGAGCAGATTCCACAAATAAGACCCCAGGTGGTCTTTACAGAGTTGAGGGTGCGGGACCCTCGCATGCAGAGATGGGTCCAGATCATGGCCCATACCAGAGTGGGTAGAGGCAAGGTAAATTTTGGTGACCCGTTCTTTCAATGGTTGAGAGATCAACTCATCATGGTGGAGGACTATGCATATGCGGACACTAACTTCAATGGTGGCCCTGAACTACCGCTCCCACCTAGTGGACAGTGGGGTGATATCGGTAAGAAACAAAAACCCTAAAATGGAAATTGTGTTTTTATGTTTTGATGTTTAATATTTTTTATGTTCAGTAACGAGACTTGAATGTTTTCATGCAGATGTTGAAATAACACCACCCGGGGGAGCCTCCCCACTAGATAGGCGAGCCGGAGACCGTTTTGTACCACAGGGTGATGATGTGACAGGGGAGCTAGAGGAGAACCTTAAGAGGTTGACTCTAGACATCCCGGATGCCTCAATTGATGACTCCCACTGAGGTACTAGAGGCCTATTGCGGGAGTACCGAGTCGTTTCAGCAGACTGCTACGTCGAGTAGCCTAGGAGGTTATGTGTTACCACGAGCATCACTAGCTGATAAGGTGCATGATGTATTCACTGAAAGATGATAGATAGCTTCAAGACTTTTGTATGATGATTTTTTACCTGAAATCTTGAGCGCTTCAGATGAGGTCTCGTGACCTATTTTTTGTAAAACACACACACACACACACACACATATAGACTTCTACTTGGGTGTTTATATGTCTCAAATGGTGAATTTGTTTTACATGAGTTTTATGTGTCTTTTACAGTTTATTTACAGTGAACCATGTTTGATTTTTATGTCATGAATGGGTAATATGCCAGTCTAGGATGCAATTTTCCAATGAGTCGGCAACTGCATTATGTTCCCTAGGGATATGCCTATAGATGATAGTTTCAAATGACCTTTCTAATAAACATACCCTCTGGAAGAGATGGAGAATCACAGGATTCCTAATGGTATAGACATGGTTTAGATGACAAACCACAAGTTGTGAGTCCATCAAGACTACCAAGTTGTGAACATCTTGGGAGGCAACTTCAGTCAGAAGACCTATGACTGCTCGATACTCGACGATATTGTTGGTAGCAGGACCAATACAAACCTCTCCTGAACTGACCAAATCGTAAGCTGGGGAATAAAGAACCCAAGCAACTGAGGCAAGATTCAAGGTGTGGAGGAGAGCACCATCAGTGAATTTGTAGAAAGCCATCTGCTTTGCATGACCAAAACATGGTATAAAGAGATACAGACACTAAACTCAAAACCATATTGAAAATACTTAAGCACACTAAAAGTCAAGTAATATACATATATACAAGATACTATCCAAGAGAGATCTAGGCATAGTACCTCTTTAGGTACAACCCATTGCGAGGTTGTCCTAAGGGGATTCCATCATAATCCACGAGGTCATAGGCCCCTTTCTCTAAAACTTTGGAAATAACGAAAGGACTATCACACATGGATTCGAACTTCCCTTTCCCTAGTTTGTCATATATCTGATCATAAGTCAGAACTAGGTTACCCTTGTTAATGGCACGAGGTTGGATAGACTTTTCATACTGTGCCTTAACGCATTTCTTGTGTGCCTCATTAGCTTAGGCAACATCTCTTCTAGTTTCGTCAAGGTTATTCAAGTATAGAAATCTATATTCCTCTACGGAAGTGTCTGGGAGAAGTTTGACGGCAAGTTTCAAGGATGGAATCTAACATTGAATCGGCAAGATAGATTCTAGTCCATAGACAAGATAGAAAGGTGTGAAACCAGTAGCTATTTTCATCGAAGTGTTGTAAGCCCAAAGAGTGGAGAAAAGGATATGGTTCCAGTTGGATTTATGGTCTCCAACCATTTGTTGCAGCATCATTTTCAAAAATTTGTTAATGGCCTTGACCTGACCGTTTAGCTTTTGGATAATAGGGCATAGAGTTATCATGATGAAATCCTAGCTTGGAACTTAGTTCTTCCATCATTTGATTAAAGAAATGTAATCCGTGATCGGTAACTATGGACTGCGAGACTCCAAATCTTGCTATCACATGATTGAACAGGAATAGAGCGACATTCTTACCGTCTTATGCATATGTAGGCATGGCCTTAGACCATTTTGTAAAATATTCAACGAATACAATGATGTAACCATGCCCCTTGACCGAGGTAGGATTACAATGCATATAATCAATCCCCCATTTGGCGAACAGGCTAACGGTAATGACGGGGTGTAACGGAACAGGATGAGTGCACTTTTTCAGATAAAAATGTTGACAGGGTGGGCATTTCTTAATAGCCTCGTGACAATCTTTAAAGACTGAAGGCCAAAAATAACCAGCATGAAGGATTTTATGGGCTGTATCCATCCCAAATAGATGACCGCCACATGCTCTAGAGTGGCAATCATACAAAACTTGTTCAGCTTCCTCGTGGGTAAGGCATCATCGGAGAACAAAATCGATACCACGTCTATACAAAGTGTCATTCAAGATGAGGTAGTATTTTGCGTGGTGACGGATATGGTGGCGATTGTCATGGGATAGAGTAGGCTAAAACCTTTGTATCTAGAGATAAATGAGAAAATATCCATACCATGGGTTAGTAGTGCTTATCATGAATAGGATTTCATCTGGAAATGAATCACTCGGCTCGGATTCCGTCGAAGCATAGGGAAGATCACACATGAGCTTGGCAAAGACCAAGGATTTCTTTGATGTAGCTTTGGCAAATTCCAGATCAAATTCTTGTAGGATGACTATCCATGAGGAATACTTTCTCCGGAGCACCTGATAAGTCAGGATGTAATACATAGGGTTCTGGTCTACCAATACGATGGTTGTGCGGATCAAAATGTAGTGATGAAATTTCTGAACAGTAATGACCGTGGCCAATGCTAATTTCTCAATGCATGAATATCAAGTTTCAGAATCCATGAGATTCTTACTAGCATAGTAGATCGTGTGCTCCTGACCATCGGGATTCTCCTTCACCAAAACCATGGCGATGGTAGTAGTGGAGGCAGCAATGTATAAGAGAAAATCCTTTGAATAATCTGGGGGGTGTATCATGGGTGAATGAGTCAGAGCATGTTTGATATTATAAAAGGCTCGTTGGGCTTGGTCATCCCAAAAGAACGCAATGTCCTTTTTAAGGAGACGCATATAACCATGTCTTTTCTCTGCAAAATTGCACACAAAACGGCGGGGGAATTTTTCCTTCCCTTGCAAACTTTGGAGTTCTAGAAGGTTGGTTGGGGCTGGTAGAGCTAGAATAGTGAAAATTTTCGATGGATCTATCTGGATACCATCCTTAGAAACCACAAAACCTAATAGGTGTCCCGTCTCAATGCAAAAAACACATTTATGAGGATTGAGCCATATGTTATAATGACAGAATCTCAGGAAAATATCTCTAATATGACCAAGGTGGTCCTCTCGTCGCTGTGAATGAGCTGGGAGGTCGTCAAGGTATGGTTCAACAATATGTTTTATATCATGAAACACATAAGACATAGCACGCTGGAAAGTGGCTCCAACATTTTTTAGGCCGAATGGTAACTTCCTGTATGCAAAGGTTCCCCATGGGAAAATGAATGTTGTCTTGTGCTGATCAGTGGGTAAAATCTCAATCTAATTATAACCCAAAAATCCATCCATAAATGAGAAGATGACACTTCCGCCACAGTTGTCGATAATCTGGTCGATATGCGAAGTGGGAAAGTTGTCTTTGGGACAAGCTTTGTTCAAATATTTGAAATTGATGCAGACTCTATTGGTACCCTGCTTTTTATTGACAGGGACGACGTTCAATACCCATTCTATCAGGGGTACAAGATAAATAAACCATTGTTTTAGAATTTTTTCTATTTCAGCTTTGATAGCTGCAACTTTCCGTGGATGGACTTGTCTCAGTTTTTTTTTGACAGGATTTACAGTGGGATAGTTATTTATTTCTTGAACCACAATGGATGGGTCTATCCCTGAAATTTCTTCATAAGACCAAGCAAAAACATTGCAGAATTCTTTGAAAAGTGTTCTGTATGCTTCAAATTCTTCTGCTGAGCAATTCTGCCCAACATGAACATGCTCAAGGGTGCCAGGCTTGGCTGATATGTCAATAGGATTTGTTTGAGAAATGTTGCATAGGTTTCCTTCAGAATTTGTGTTCTACAACAATATAGGATTTTGGGGTGTGTTGAAAATATCAGTGAACAAAAGGGATGCAAAATCATGGTCTACCGAATAGGTATTGGGGAGGAATGAGGATCTATGATGATGATCCTCCCATATATGCTCATTCGTACTCGTGATCTCCATAATGGACTCATTGAAAGGAAAAGTTTGCGAGAGATAATCCAGAATAGGAAGAGAGGGTTCTAACTAGTAGGGTAGGTGGTAAGGGTCTGAAGCCAGTAGATGAAGCTCATCAGTGTGGTCATCGGAAAGGGTTTGGATAATGTTGTACATTTATTCATGCGGACTCAATGAGGTGGACTCAACAATTTGTTTGCCTTTTGGGTCATAATCAAATGACAAAATCATATTTACTATTGATGTGTCTGTGTTAGGAGGATTTGAGGGAAAAATCCCCATAAGGGAAGAATCCTTCAGCATGCCTACCCCAATCGACTGGTAAGGAGGAGGGGTCTGGCCTAACATATGGATGTTATTAGTCATAAAGGTAGTAACATCCGACGTACAGAAATTGAGCTGGTCAATGGTGACAATCCTCCCTAGATGCGGAAATTGGAGAGTCTGAAATACCGTCGAAGTGACAACAGTCATGGCGTAAAACCAATTTCTTCCTAAAAGGAGGTTGTAATCTAGCAGGGCATCTACTACTTCAACTTGAATAGAAGTAGATTTTCCCCCAAGCTCGAATGAAAGGGCTGGTATGAGACCATGGGGCTGGAAACCTCATCCATCAAAGGATTTTAGAGTCATAGGTGATGTTACAAGCTTAGGAGAGCCAATAGATTTCCAACAAGATAGGGACAAAACCGAAGTTGAAGCTCCTTCATCTAAGGCAGTTCTAAAGAACTTATTTTCGACTACTTTCGTTATGATTTGGAAAGCGAGTTTGTGAGGTAGTTTAGACTTATATTTCTCGACATTGAAATGAATAAAATTTGTGTTGTTCGGGTCTAAATATCCTAACGCAGTTAACAAGTTTTTGCATTGTGTAGGACAACTTTGGAGTACTTCCAAGGTAGACATTGCACATGGTTCCTGAGCAAGATCTTCAACTACATTATAAAATTGAGTAGCTTGGGAATTAGGGTTAAAATCAGGCTTCCTAAGAGTACTCTTGGGTGGATGCAAAACCATGTCGACATTAGGTTTCTCGATGGTTAGGGGAATAGTAGACGAGGATTCGGGAGAATCAGTAGAGGGAGCTTTTCCTGAAGAATAATTGTCTTCTTTCTTGTCTGTGGGTTTGTCATAACTCTGACTTCAAGTTTGCAAACTAATAGTATCTGAGGAAATCATGCAAATTTCCTCTGAATAAGTAGAATTTCCCTGATTAGACATGTGGTCTATCAGCTGTTGTTGGGAGGGAAAAGGATCCGTAAGAACTGCTAACGCGGGATTATTTTTTAGGAATTGGGTGATTTCGTCACGATGAGGATAGTATTTCATGAAGTGGTCACCTTCGCATAGTAGACATGGATATTTCACTTTTCTTTTCCCTTTATCATTCTCGTTGATGGTTGGTTTTGGATTCTCCTGTTGGTTTCCAAGTTTTTTGTTTTTAGCTTTACCTTTCTTTTTATTGTTGCTGGGAATTTGAATACTTTGAATGGAATTTACCTCGGCAGAAACCTTAGGAGTTGAAGGAGTAGGGGTGGAAGTCTGGGGTTTCTTGGTAGGTTTTGATGTCGACGGGGACTAGATTGAACCAACAATCCCATCAACAGGGGTTTCTGTTGGTGGTTTGGTAGGATCAGTTCTTGGGTGAGGAGCTAGAGGGATCAAGTCATACAATGCTCCAGACTGGGAATAGACCAAGTCCAAATATTGGGCTTGACTAATGTCTTTCTATTTAGTAACAGCACCACCCATATCCATATCTTGGGCGATTGGAGGCAATAAATATTTAGTAAACCAATCAGCTAACAACTGATCCGGGATAGGAGCCTTAATAAGTCTTCTCCACCTTCTCCACTCATGGATATGATCTAATATGTGGGTGGAGGTGTTATTCTGTAGAGAAGTTAAGAGATATGTACCTATTCATAACGGATAGGAAGATGAAAGTGTGTAAGAAACATAGTTTTCAACGAGCCAAAATCCACAAACAAATGTTGCAGAAGTTCAATGTACCATTTCACGACGGTACTAGTCAAAGTTTGCTAGAAGAGTCTTAAACGAACTGAATAATCCATAAGGGAGTTGGAAGAACACCACAAATGGAATGTCATGACATGGATTTTTGGATCAGCTCCCTGCTTCCCATAGAATTTTGGAATGTTTGATGGTAAGTATACCAGAATGGGAGGCCATGAGGGGTTATGTCGAATGTGATCATTAATCAACTTGGACAAATACAACAAGTCCATAGTTGCCAGGAAAGGTAACTGGCGATTAGTTTGCACATACTGGTAGTATTGATAGGGAATATAAGTACTAGTAGGACTGTAAGTAGACTAATAGACAGGTTGTTGTGATGAAGAACTACCAAAATATCCACCCGTAGGGGGTTGATTTCTGGGATATGGACCGTTAGGACCATCGAAGCCTCCAGGAGGAGGACCACCAGGACCATTAGGATCACTAGGAGGAGGACCACTAGACCCTCTATGACCCCTAAGAGGCAAACTTCCAAATCCTTCGAAACCACTAGGAGGAGGGCCACCAAACCCTCCAGGACCATTAGGAGGGAAGTCACGAGGCCCCCTAGGACCACTACGACCATTAGGACCAGAAGGAGGAAAGCCACCAGGCCCTCCAGGACCATTAGGCCCTCCATGGGGAGGACCTCCATAAGGTGGTCCTCCAGCACCCCCCATAGTATGTATAGGTATCCCTCCCATAGCTGGCATGTAGGACCAGTTAGGTTTCCCCCATGGTGCGAAAGTATTACTAGGATATGGAATTCCATCATAAGACATTCCTGTAGGGTTGGGTTGGTAATTAATATTTCCTACATGTACTTGATTTCCTGTGTAACCATACCCCCAAGAGTTTTGATTGGTTACAGGTTGTGCCCCCAAGGGCTGACCTGAACTGGATGGGGGGTTAACCACATTCATGTGGGTAGGAGGGACATAAACTGTATATTGCTCTATACTAGAGGACTTCCCATGAATAGCTACAATTCTAGTGACAGATAATGTAGGTTGTGTCGGGGGTTTCCCCCCAACACTAGAAGGTATTGATGAAACAGGAATTGAATGTTGTTCCCTAGGTGCGAAAGACTTGGGAGGATTGGAAATAGACATAATATGGGAGGTGGTGGGATTGGTAGTTTGACCTGGATTATGTGGAGTCACAATGTGATCTAGAATAGGTTCAATGGGTCTCATAGAATCAACAAGTGAGCGATATCCCAGAGGAAAAACTGTTGAACGAGGTGGTGGTGTACCCAATATGTTATCTATTTTCTTCTCAATTTCTTGTGCACGGAGAATAGCTTCCTGGTATTTTCTGCGTTCTTCTTCATTTGGCGAAACTTATTCAGAAGAGGTTAAACGGGTGCCAAACGAAGCAATGACATGTCCTATAGAGGTATCCCAAAATGGAGCATCGGGACCATAATCTTGACGGGTAGTATCATCAACATGACCTTCTATGGGAGAATGGTATGAAGTATTACCCCTAGAAGGTTGTTGGACCAAGGGAGGCCTGTGCAAAGGATATGGATCTCTGCTTTCTGCAACCACATTTTCTCCCACTTAGGAGTTGGTAGCAACTCCTTGGTCGATAGAAGGTGCCAGTTTGTATAGTTCCTATGTACCTAGGGTCTCAAAACTAGAAAACACACCAAAAATTTCCCTACTCAATCTATAGGTCAAACAAGCAAACTTAAATGATAGGAGGAGTTCATAAAGTCAGGTCTCTCACCAGGATTGTCAAGAAGGTTCCACTCATGATATACCTCAAGGGTACGTGTGTAGTAATCTCCGTGAATGCTATTTTCGGTGTATGGCTCCAAGCAAGACGGCCAAAGGGCTTTTCTCATATAGATAAGGTGTTGGAGACATTTACCACCATACACACTCTTCTTGGTCAAATTAGCCTAGTTAAACCACTATCTTAAGTATTATTGACATAAATTAACATCAGTGGAGCATTAATTGACATCATCCAGTCACACCCATGCCTACCTTTAGTCAAGGAGGCTAACTTAGCCTTCTCCTACATTCAGGGAGGCTAACTGGAGCACTCTGGGGGTGATCTGAGTGATATTAATGTACCTAATTGCTAACTGATGGTTACAATCAGTTAACAGGGCAGTGAAGGTGCCTCCTTTCATTTAATTGATTATTTAATGATTAATTAATGAACTAGAATCAACAGGGGCACCTCCACCAACTTCCGATGTTTAGTTCAACTTCAGTTAACCTCATCGGGGTTCATTGGAGTCATTGAAGCACTAGCACTTGATGGTTGGCTTGTTATGACATGTGTCTAATCTCTTTCAGTTGAGACTCAGTCATTTATTGCACTCTGACTTCAGTTAGGGTTCAGTTGAGTCAATTAGGGTTTTGATCAGTGGTTAACTAGAGCGTTGACTATGGCTTACATTCAGTTAAGCTAGAATCACTCATTCAATTCGAATGACCTCCTTGAGGATTCAAATTGCTCATTCATTCATGTTTGTAGCATGACATTGTATTGTATTATCATTCTTTCATCTGATATACAGAGCGGCTACCCATTCTGTAGACCGATTACACCATTTCATGATTTATTTGTTGATTAATCCTCGATGAGACTGATATTTAGTCCCTAGATCAATGTGCAAGATTAATATGGTATCAGAGCTCATGGTGGGACAAATCTCTATCTCTCAAAAACAAGCTTTTTGACAGATTTCTGCATGAAAATTGAGCAATAGCTCAAAAATTCAGCACTGCACCAGAAGCCAAGGCTTACCACTTAATACCCGAAGTAAAGAACATGTTGATCAAGCTTGCTTGATTTACTATGCTGGGTGTGATGAAAGCCTAAAATGTGCAGGCTTTCCGACCTTACATTTCCCTTTCTGTTTCAATTTTTGGGTTTTCTACAGGTGAAGCATTCGCTCCAGCAGATCTAGATGGCCTCCTCAGTAGATCTTTTGACTCCATACAATTTCCACTCATTGAAAGGTGATATGGAGATTCAGCTATGCTCCAGAGGACTCTTTAGAGTCACCATGGACACTGAAGATGAGCCTGGTTCAGCCATAGAAAAATCAAGATTCTTGAACAAGAAGGATGAAGCCTTCGGTTTCTTGTGCCTCTCTATTTCCCAGGATATTCTTTTCCATCTTGTGGGATTGAAGACTCCAAAAGAAATATGGGAAAAATTGGAAACTCTATATGGAAATCATGATGACTTGAGGGTTTACCAGCTTGAAAATGAATTAATGTCTCTCCATCCCTCCAATTTCAAGACTTTGAATGACTTTTTCACAAAGTTCAAGCATACTGTTTTACTCTTGAAGCAATGCAAAGTGGAGAAGGAGGATGATCAACTCATCCTTGCCATACTCTCCAAGATTGGGACTGATTATTCAATTTTTGTTTCTATATTTCGTGCAGGGAATCTCACAACCCCTGGATGGAAGATGCCTACACTCAATTCCTTCATTGAGTCCCTAACAAGTGAACATGACAAGCTTATCCAGATGGGGATCATCAGATCTTCCCATGATGAATCCCTCCATGTCTCAAGCCCCAAATATTTGAAGGGTAAAGGAAAGCAGCACAAGAACCTAAAAACTAAATTTGATGCTCCTAAACCTAGAGTTGAAAACCAGTAGCATGATGAGTCTTCTGGCTCAAGGAAGAACAAAGGAAAAGGGCACCATGGCAAGGAAAAATTCAAGTGTGCATATTGCGGGAAGGGATTCCACCCTGAACATGCCTACATGAAGAATAATCTTAATGAATCAACCTCTCTCCTTGAGAGAAATCACATCAATCTTTCGGAGAGCTTTTAGAGGAGAGATCAGCAAGATCGGGAACCACAGCATGAAAAAGGTCATGCCCTCATGGCAAGCACTTCGAAGTCTAAAGCACTCTTGATTGATTATGTAGCTTTGAACCACATGATGACTGAAAGAGACTCCTTTTCATCCTTGGATACTGGAAAATCCATCCCCATCCACATGGGAGATGAATCCACCATCATTTCAGAAGGACAAGGTACTGTTGATCTTGAAAATGGTTTTTTTTCAAATGTTTTGTATGTACCGTCTTTGGCATCAAATCTCCTAAGTGTCTATTAGATGACACATATAGGAGTGCCTAAGAGAGTTTATTTCAGCCCAAATGATGTTGAGATAACATAAATTGCATCCGGGAAACTCATTGCTAAAGGCCTTGCAAACCATCATGCAAAAGCCTATGAGTTCTCTCACTTTGTTGCGGATGCAAATCCCACCGCTCTGCTAACTCATGGAAATGAGGTTAGTAGGCTGTGGCATGAGAGGTTTGGCCATATTAATTTCAAATATTTGTAGAAATTGCAAAAAATATCCATGGTTGAAGGCCTCCCTGTCATCAAGGAAACCACGGGAATTTGCAAGGGCTGTGTGATTGGAAAACACCCTTAGCACAAGTTCGATCGGGGGAAGGAAAACTAAGATACATGCATATTGGGGATGATACATTCTGATATCAGTAGTTCAA
>LPNX010647315.1:211094-246207 GCA_001517045.1 Pseudotsuga menziesii | reverse complement strand
AGGTATCTTCTTACTTTTATTGATGATTTTTCAAGGTACACATGGGTCTTCTTTCTCAAAAAGAAGTCTGAAGTATGTGAAAAAATTTCTAAATTGAAGGTCTTGATCGAAAATGCCTCTGGGATTAAGATCAAGATCTTGAGATTTGATAATGGAGGGGAGTATGTCAGTAATGAGTTGCTGCACATATTCTCCCAAATTGGTATTCAGGTCCAACATTCAATTCCCTACACTCCCCAGTAGAACGGAGTAGTGGAAAGAAAGAATCGGTCTCTCAAGGAGATGACCACCTGTATGTTGGAATCAAAGAAGCTTGCTGCAAATTTGTGGGCTGAATCCATGCATGATGCAGCATACATTCAAAATAGGGTTCCACACTCATCCTTGAAAGGGAATACCCCTTTCGAAGCATACTTCGGACACAAGCTGGATGTGTCGAACCTAAGGGTGTTTGGGTCCACTGCATGGGACCGGATTCCGCTTGATAAAAGAAGGGATTTGCAACCGCAAAGAATACAATGTCTACTTATTGGGTATCCTAATGAATCTAAATGTTTCAAGATGTTGGATATCAAGACCAAACAGATCATCATCGAGAGAAGTGTCAAGTTCAATGAGCCTCTTCAGGAGGTGGAACTAGTGAAGGAGAAAACTGTTGAATTTCCTTCCTATTCTACTGAATATTTGGATGATGAAATTGGGGGTGATGACCCTGATTTGGATCCTCTGATTTCTGATATCAGTGTGCAGCAATCAACAGATGATCCAAGGAGAACCCAGTCTGATTTCCAAAGAGCAGGTATTGCGCTATCTTGTCCTGATAATTTGCTGTCCAAAAATTGCTATTTGATGATTAGTTCAGATCCGAAATCCTACTATCATCCTCAGAAGGATCCAACATGGCAAGTTTCCATGGATGAAGAGATGAATTCTCTTCAGAAAAAACACTACTTAGGAGCTAGTTTCTCTTCCTCCGGGAAGGAAATTGGTTCAATACAAGTGGGTGTTTTGGACCAAGGTTGTTGCTAATGGTAGCACCTACAAATATAAGGCAAGGCTGATGGAAATTTTTTTCTCTTAGGTCCAAGGTGTGGACTACCATGAGACCTTTTCACTGGTTGCAAAAATGGACTCCATCCGCCTTGTTTTGGCAATTTCAGCATCCAAGCACTGGGAAGTGCATCACATGGATGTTAAGTCAGCCTTTATGCATGGATATATTCATGAGGAGATATACATGAAGCAGGTTGAGGGATACATCACTGATCCATCTTTGGTTTGCAAGCTAAAGAAGTCATTATACTGGTTAAAACAGGCCCCAAGAGAGTGGTATTCCAAGATGGATGCCTTCCTTCTCTCGCAAAACTTTCAAAGGTGTAGATCAGATACAAATGTGTATTTACAGTAGTATGATGGTCATCTAATTATCATTATTTTATATGTTGATGACTTACTGATCATAGGTAGCACAGTTGCCTCCATTTCAGCCATCAAAACTGCTCTCCACAATGCCTTTGAAATGAGTGATTTGGGGCTTCTAAAACAATTTTTGGGGCTCGAAATTGAGCAAAATTCTGATGGGATTATGGTCACTCGGTCCAAATAAATTTTAGACCTGTTATTCAAGTTTAACATGGCTGATTGTATGCCTGCACCATTCCCTTTCCTTTCAGGTATTAGGCTTGAAGAAGGAAAAAGCACACCTCCCATGGACTGCACTATCTATCGAAAACTGATTGGTAGCTTGTTGTACTTGACACATTCTCAGCATGATATATTTTATGCCATGAATGCTGTATCAAGATATATGAAGAAGTCTCATGATCTTCATTGGAAGGCAGCTAAGAGGATCCTCCAGTATATTCAGGGAACCGAGACCTACGACATTCACTATGCTGCAGACTCCAAGCTAGAGCTGGTTGGATACACAGATTCCGATTGGGCGGGTGATTCTATTGATTGGAAGTCTACTTCTGGTTATGTATTCATGTTTGGTGGTGGCCCCATTTTCTGGTCAAGCAACAATTAGGCTGCCATAGCACTATCTTCAGCAGAGGCCGAGTATTGAGGAGCGGTGAATGCTTGCATCCGAGCAGTTTGGTTGCAAGGCATTCTTTTAGAGTTTGATCTTGGTAGTAATTTTTCCATTGTCCTCTATTGTGACAATAAAAGTCTTATTAATATTTCCACAGATCCAGTTACCAGGCAGAGGACCAAGCATTTAGATATCCACATGCACTATATCATGGAGCTAGTGCATGACAAGACCATCATTCTACAATACTGCTCAACTGATGAGCAGATTGCAGACATCTTCACCAAGATATTTTTAGAAAAGAAGTTCACTTACCTCCATTCACTATTGGGGGTGAGTTCATCAGGGTGATTTAGACTACTTTCAGTGTTCAGCTTGAGGGTGGGGGTTTCCCATTGGGTTTTCCCTCTTTTCCTCACTTAGTTTGTTTTGAGCATTGTACAGGGTGACCTATGGCCTTAGTTGCTGGGACCCTAGCATTTTTATGCATTTATGTTTTCTAACTCCTCCTGAGTATAGCTTAAGGGGGGGTGTTGGAGACATTTACCACCATACACACTCTTTTTGGTCAAATTGGCCTAGTGAAACCACTATCCTAAGTATTATTGACATAAATTGACATCAGTGGAGCATTAATTGACATCATCTAGTCACACCCACACCTACCTTCAGTCAAGGAGGCTAAATTAACCTTCTCCTACATTCAGGGAGGCTAACTGGAGCACTTTGGAGGTGATCTGAGTGATATTAATGCACCTAATTGCTAACTGATGGCTACAATCAGTTAATAGGGCAGTGAAGGTGCTTCCTTTCATTTAATTGATTAATTAATGAACTGGAGTCAAAATGGGTGCCTCCACCAACTTCTGATGTTTAGTTCAACTTTAGTTAAACTCATCGGGGTTCATTGGAGTCATTGAAGCACTAGAACTTGATGGTTGGCTTGCTATGACATGTGTCTGATCTCTTTTAGTTGAGACTCAGTCATTTATTGCACTTCAACTTCAGTTAGGGTTCATTTGAGTCAATTAGGGTTTTGATCAGTGGTTAACTAGAGTGTTGACTATGGCTTACATTCAGTTAAGCTAGACTCACTCATTCAATTCAAATGACCTCCTTGAGGATTCAAATTGCTCATTCATTCATGCTTGTAGCATGAAATTGTATTCTATTATCATTCTTTCATCTGATATACAAAGCAGCTACTCATTCTGTAGACCGATTACACTATTTCATGAGTTATTTGTTGATTAATCCTTGATGAGACTGATGTTTAGTCCCTAGATCAATGTGCAATATTAATATAAGGTATCCTAGTGGGGTCTCCTGATATACGTAAGGTACGTGGGAGATCAAATCGGTAGTAGTGTTGTCTAATGCATAACCATTCACAAGGGGCCTTCTATATACAATTGAGTACATGAAGTACCTTTCTATATACCTCAAGGGTACGTGAAAGGCCGTTCGATATACCGACGATACGTGGAAGAACCACGCGAGTCCCGGGATGTAATGCAGATGAGTAACAACAACTCCTACGCTTAACGACGCCCAAACACGTCTCTAGCCTATCACTCAAATTTCTATGTAAATTTTAGCCTATAACTACCGTTAATTCTAAAGTGGACGGTTAGGTGAATGCATGGAATTTTGACAGAAAAGTAAAACCATGCAAAATGTAGATGCAAATATTTCACTTTACCGTTCGAGTTATGCCTAATTACGGGAGGGAGAGAGAGTATTTTCTTTTTGTTTTGAAAACCAAAAATTCCCAAACAACTACTTTGAACAAATCAAATTCAAAGACAAGAAACACATTCCAAACTCATTTTCTTTTGTAAAGCAATCAAATGGGTAAGAGCCTCTTTTCCTAAAAGAAAAACAACAAGCATTCTACATGCATATGCACTCTATTTTTTCGATTTTTCTTGAAATATAGATAGATCTAACTTAAAACTACACTATTTTTTCTTTTGATGAGATAGTACTAATGTAAGAGAGACAAAAGAACAAATATAACCTGAAATCTTGTGAGGCAAATCAGAGATCCAGTGCCCTATACTCAATGATAATAATGACCTAATCTCAACCAAAAAAATTTCTTTTTAAAAGCAAAAAGAAGTCCTCTATGGAAAAATGAAACTAAGATGCTAATGAAGTGGTTTTTCTTTCAGTATTTATAAATAAAATGAAAAGAGATCTAACTGAAACTTAATCTTTCAAAAATTCCTTTCGAAATCACAATCAACAATCATGAAAGCAAATGAATAATCAACAAGCCTAACCTAGCTTTTGAAATCTTTCATCAAACAAGTTTTTACCACAGAATTTTCAACCATGAGCATTCAGATTCTAACACACAAGCCTGACAATGCAGGGCTGAAAGCAAGAAAAATCCATTTTTTTGCAAAAAATGACAAAAAAATAGTTCTGGAACAAGGCCTACTTGGCACTACGCTGGAGGGGTCTTGATAGAGTGGTTCTGGATGAGCACCGCTTCTGGATAAAGGGACTCAGGAGGTGGCATCACTTATGGCTAACAGATTTCGAGTGGTGGCACCGCTTGTTGCCGACAGCACATGTGTGGTTCCCTGAATAGATCCAAAACACAAGGAGAACGAGAAATCAAGTTAAAAATTGATCAAATCAAGGTAAAGATTGATGAATTGACAATGAAAAAGAGCATATAAAGTCGAAATAGTTCATATCTGAACAGATCTGGAAGTTTCAAACCAAAATTCACTAAGTCAGATGGCATATCTGACTGAAGAGAGTTGGAGATGGAGCCTGGATTCAGACAAGGGTTCAAGGACTGAGGAAGACCAGATCGACTGAAATTTTATTTGTTCCCCAGTGGAGTCACCATATTTGTAATAAGGAATATTGCACCTTCTGTGGATAGAAGTTGTTCCTCTGGTTTGAATGGTTCAGATCCAAAACAAATGAGTGAACAACAAAGGATAAAGACCTTCCCTGAATGTTGTAGACACCTGGAATATTGATTTGATCATGAATATGTGTACCTGCAAACATGTCAAACATACAAGCACATCAAAGCTACCATAAAATCATCTACATATCCATACTAGTGACTAAGGAATCCAGTAACATATACATGTGAAATCAAAACAACAGATATGTGGGACGGAAATTAGCTTTGCATTAAGAATGAATGAAGAAGCTTACAACCATTGCCTTAGTGTCGACAAACTCCTCCACAAGACAAACAGTTCAGCCCCAAAAGTTCCAATGGAATGGACTAGGTAGTCAATTCAACAACATAATAATACCATTCAGTTCTCCCCCTCAACTATGGATATGAGTTTGTATTTATAGGGCTCAATGGATAGGGATAGTGGAGAGAATTGTGGGTGAGGTGGCTCCAAGATCCTACCAAGAGGGATCTCGAGCTAAAACTAACCCATATTTATAGGGATAAGGGAGGACATGAGGCTCATGATATAGAAGCCTCGAGAAACTTCTCTTTTTCCCATTTTACCCAGGGTACCTCTTTTGTTCCCTTATGACAGAGTGGTTTAGGTGAGAACCACTTCAAGAACAAAGCCTATAGGTGGTGGCACCGCTTTTCTATAACAGGACACAAGTGGTGTTGAATAAGGTACCGCTCATCAACCAAAGGAAAAGCGTGGTGCTAGGTTTTTTCAAGTAGAATTGATATTGAGAGCAAGTTTCCACTCCAAGTTTTGGGATTTAGGGAAAACATAGGAGTTACGGATCTCATCACATGGTGGTGACAGGATTTAGGTATAACAATTCCCATCAATGGTTTCTCAATTTGTAGGTATGTATATCATTGTGTAACCATTTGCTCATCGTTTTTTTTTTGGTAAAATTTTTATAGGTTTAAGGTTCTTATCAATGTTTCTAATTTTAGAGAGAGATCTACTACCATTTATGAAAAATCAAGGACTATTTTTTATTTGCAACATTATTTTTCTTAGGGGGGGGAATTCCAATGAATCCTACTATCTACTATCTTCATTGTTCAAGCTTGAATCTAAATTTTATTTTTCATTTTTTTTGCCCCAGGTTGAATCATTGTTGTGTGAAAAATCAAAATGCCTAAAGATTTGGACTCTATGTGGACATATGGTGAGCCCTTGGAGAGGTTTAATAGGAAAAAATTAACTTCCAAGTTGTGTGGAAAGGAAAAGACAAGGGAGACCAGTCAATTGAAATACCCCACATTGCACAAATTCCTGGGCATGAAGTGGGAATTTGTGAACAAGCAACCCCAGAAATTGTTCAAATTGACAATAAATCACTTCATGATATGAATATAAAGTGAGATCTGAGGGCAGCGTGAGGACTCATATGGGAAGAAGTAGAAATGGAAGTGAGATATTTACCTCAATTGCACCTTCCAGTTCCACAATGCCCGCAACGACCTCAACTTTCTTTGTTCCAAGAACCATTTTTGGTGCACAACCTTCTATTAGGTGAATGGTTAAAATAAAGGAGAAGGAAAAAGCATACAAGCTTGTGGGTAGGTTTTTTTATGGAGTGACATTCCTTTCAACATAGCCAAAAGTTACCAGTTCTACCAACCTATGTTTGATGTTGTTGATGTTTCTTGGCATGGGGTATAAGGCCCACAACTTTGATGACTTGAGAGGGCCTATCTTTCAAGTTGAAAAGGTTGACTCCAATTAGAGATTAAAGGAGTTTAAGGAGTCATGTGTTGGAGTCATTTTCCAACCACACATCATTATTTGTCTTATTTTGGCTTAATTTACCACTTATCCTAAGTTTTGACTCAAATATGTGACTTCATCATCAAACTGGATCTCCTCCTTCAATCGGGGAGCCTAACTGAGCCTCCTCCTTCAATCAAGGAGTAAATATGTGTTGATCTGTATGAGTTATGCACCCCACTCAATCAAATCAGAGCTGCTTCACCTACTTTTCAATTAAGTAAAGTGGTAAAGGTGCCTTTCCCATGATTTTTTTAATTTTGTTATCTAAATGTAGTTAATTGGAGTGTTAAAGGAACCCTCACCTAACTTTGGTGACTCAATTCAGTTTAACTCACCTAACTGAAGTTAGAAAGGTTTCTCCACCTACTTGTTGGCATGCAGTGGTGTTCTATTCAGTTAGACTCGGTATAAACTATCTCTGAGTCAATTAGAGTCAAATATGTTGGAGTTAAGTGGTTAACTGATATGTCGAGTGGTGTTTAACTGAAAATTAATACACTCTCATGCACTCAATTTCGAATGACCAATCTTGGATTTGAACTGCATGGCTATTCATTCCATTGTATTGCATTGTAATATATCTCTTCTTATTAATGATTAAGAAATACACAACTGCAAGCCTTTTGCACTGTTTATGGCATTTCATTGAGCAGATTGATCTGTTTCATCTGTAGTAACTTTTGTCTTGGTTCTAATATTGTTGTGTCTCAATTTTATATGGTATCAGAGGTAGGACAAGGAAACTCTTCTATAGAGTTTTTTATGGATATTTGATGAAGATTGAGCAAAATTAGTAAAAAATATTCCAACACTGCACCAAAAGCGAAGAGTTTTCCACATAAGTCCTAGAATATTAGCCTTGCTCCCTATGGATTATCCAAAGAAGTATATCCAAGCATGAAGCAAATCCAAAAGTGCAGGTTGTTTGACCTTAATTATTTTGTTTGTTTTGTGTGATTGTAGGTATCTCGTAATCTCCTATTGTGTTCACTATAGCTAGAAAATGGACTCTTCCTCTAGCAATCTTCTCGCTCCTTTCAACTATCATCAGTGGAAAGAGGACACATATACAACATTTTTCTCCATGGAACTCTTTAGAGTCATGATGGGAATGAAGATGGAGCCAAATTCAACATTAGAGAAGTCTAAATATTGGAATAAACTAGATGAAGTGTATGGTCTTCTATGCCTCTCCATTTCAAAGGATTTTTTTTTCCATCTCAGTGGTTTGAAAACTACTAAAGAAGTGTGGGAAAAACATGCTAAAATATTTGGAAAATAAGATGATTTGAGAGCCTATTAGTTGGAGAATGGACTGATCTCACTCAATCTAGGAAATATTGAGACCATAAATGAATTCTTCACTAAGGTTTAAGCACCTTGTGCTTCAATTGAAACAATGCAGAGTTGAGAAGAAATATGACCAGCTAATTCTTTATATCCTTTCGAAGCTAGGAGTATACTAATATATCTTTGTCTCTACCTTCCATACCAGAAAGCTTACAATTTCAAATTGGAATATGCCTACCCTAAATGCATTCATTGAGTCCCTAACCAATGAGCACGATAAACTTGTTCAGATGGGATCCATGAGATCCTCCACATATCAAGATTAATTTTGCTGGAGGACCCAAGGATTTGAATTCAAAAGGAAAGCAAAATAAAGAGAATACTAAGTTTGATCCTCCCAAGCAGAAGGAGAAAAACCAATAGTTAGATGATCCCTCAAGCTCGAGGAAAAACAAGCAACAGGGAAAAGAGAAGATAATGTGCTCTTACTGTGCTAGAGGATTTCATCCTGAAATATCTTGTATGAAGATAACTATTGATCAGATGTCCCTTATCCTAGATAAAAACAACATTACTCTTTTAGAATACGCAATGAAGAAGGATACTGAAGATCGAATAATCAGCCTGAAATAGGTCATGAAGTCATGGATAATGTTTCAAAATATAGAGCTCTCTGCATTAACTATGGATCTTCAAAACATATGGTTGCATGCAAGGATTATTTGACATAATTGGATTCTTATGGTTGCATCTCCATCCACGTGGGAGATGACTCGCAAAAATATATTCTATTCGGCTAGTCTTGTCTATTTCCGCATCCAAACACTGGGAGGTGCACCATATGGATGTGAAGAGTGCTTTTATTCATGGAGACCTGAAAGAAGAGATCTACATGAAGCATATTGAATGGTACATATTATAACCAACATTAGTTTTCAGACTTTGGAAATCATTGTATGGCTTAAAACAGGCCCCAAGAGCTTAGTATGCAAAGATGGACTCTTTTCTGCTATCACAAAACTTTGAAAGATGTAAGTCTGATCCAAATGTGTACCTAGAGAAATATGAAGGTAATTTTCTGATTATAGGTCTATATTTTTATGATTTATTAATTATAGGAAGCACACTTGCTTCAATCAACTTCATAAAAACCGCTTTACATGAAGCATTTGACATGAGTGATTTAGGTCTACTAAGGCAATTTATTGGCCCAGAAATCACTCAAGATTTTGATGGGATAATGATCACCTAATCAAAGTATGCTTCAGACCTGCTAATTAAGTTTTGTATGGCATAATTTAAGGCTGCACCTTTCCCATTCCTATCAGGAATCATTCTCGAGGAAGGGAATTCTACACTGTTGGTGGATTCCACTATCTATCTACAATTGATTGGAAGCCTTCTGTACTTAAAAAATTCAAGGACTGATATTTGTTATGTCGTGAATGTTGTATCAAGGTACATGAAGCATCCTCATGAAATTCACTGGAGGGCAGCCAAAAATATTCTATAGTGCATGCAATATACTAGACACTTTGGCACCCATGCACTATGCTGCAGATTCTGATCTATATTGGTAGGATTCACATATTCGTATTGGGATGGAGATAGCATTGATAGGAAGTCTAATTCTAGATATTTTTTCATGTTTGGTAGTGGGACTATTTTCTGTTCAAGAAAAAATCAAGAAGTTATTTCCTTATCTTCAACAGGGGCAGAGTATTAAGGAGCGGTCAATGCATGCATTCAGGCAGTTTGACTACAAGGTGTTCTAGTAGAGTTTGACATTTGTAACACCACTTATTCTGTCATTTTTGTGACAATAATATTTCTATCAATATATCTATATATCCAGTTCATATACAGAGAACCAAACACATTGAGATCATATGCACTACATCAGAGAGCTTTTGCATGACAGAACAATTGTTCTGCAATATTACCCCACAAATGAGAAAATTACACACATTTTCACCAAGAGATTCACTAAGAAGAATTTATCTTACCTCCATTCACTACCGAGGGTGAGTCACATCATGGTTAAGACATATTAATTCTTTAATGTTCAGTTTGAGGGAGGGGGGGGGGGAGGTTTCTTTCCCACTTGGTTTTTCCTCTTTTCCTCACTTAGAATTTTTGAGCATTTCAGGATTATTTTTGTAAAGGGTGACCTATGGACTTTGTTGCTGGGGCCCTATATTTTACTCCTCCACATCATATTAGCTTAAGGGGGGTGTTGGAGTCATTTTCCAACCACACATCATTATTTGGCTTATTTTGGCCTAATCTACCACTTATACTAAGTCTTGACTGAGAGGATAGAGCATAAGATCAAGGAGTACGAATGAAAAGGCTCCAAGGGTTGATATAGCTTCTAAAGAATCCAAGAGATCACATACAATCATGTTAGTATAATCATGGGAATATACCAGTAATGGATCCTCTATAGTAGAAAAGCAGGAAGGAAAGAGATGTTCAAGATCTTTAAGCATGCTCTGAGTATTGATGCCAAGAACAAAGGAGGAGATGCAAAAATGCATGAGATAAAGTATGGTGAGTGGTATGACTCAAATAAGGCTTGATATAGCATATAAAACATCTTGAAAAACACTGAGTTTCACATCATCCAAGAGATAAGTATGCACAAAGTGTGAAGGATCTGGCACATATATCTCAGAAGACACATAGAACAATGAATGTGTGAATGAATCACCATTAATAGAAATAAAAGCTCCATTATTCACTTCTTTTTCATCATCAGTATCTTCAAGAGACACATAAAAATATTTCTCTTCAATATTTTCTTCTTTATTGAAGGAAGAAGCATTCGAATCAAAGAGGATAGAAGTAACATGAACTGTATGAGAGACTTCTTCATCATGATCAACTTCATTAGAGAATGTAGAGGCCAAGACATCTTGAGAGAGAGAACTTGAGGAGATGTTGTAATTTCTCCATGCTTCATCTTCTAATTCTTGCACACCAAAAGTTTTGTCCAATTTTTTCCAAAGCTCAAATGGATATTCAACATAATCTATGAGATGATGTATATTTGGAGATATTCGCAAACACATAATTCCATAATATCTATCACAACTATTCATCTAGGCAGTCTTCTCTTCATAAGATTCAGGTTCACTCAAAGCACCAATGGAGACATCAAAGAGACATTGCCTCTTCAAAGTATGCGCTCATCTTTGGCTTCCACTAAATTTTGGTTTATCCCACAATAATGAGGGGGGGGGGGGTGAATCAACATTGTTAGCTTTTACTTTAAAGTACATAGAATCAACAAACAAGACACATATTTTGTCATGGAAACCTCAAAAGAGAAAAACACCAACACAAAATCATTAATAAGATGAATTTACAAAATTGTTTATCTGCTACAACAGAAAGGATGCAAAAACACACCCTAGGTTTTGCTTGAAACTACAAACTAGGATGCTAAAACACCCTTGTGGTTTTTTTCCTACTTCAACATACAAGGATGCTATGACACCCTATTCTCCAACTACGACTGGAGGGAGGCTTCAACCCCCTGCAGACCTATGGCCTACCCTAGCACCACCCTTCCATCCTAAACTGAATTTCTCAGTCTTTTGGAATAGTTGAAAACTATTCACTTTGGAATCTATTAAAATTTCTAACATATACCTCTTCATTCTTTACACATTCATACAATAAATACTCGTTACCTATTTCCCATCAATGCATCTCTCCATAGTTGCGCTCCTTCATTCTGGACCATGACTGTTTAGTTACAGACATAACAATTCATCAACGTACCTATTCAACGGTCGTGTCATTTCATTGATAACTTTCAGCAAAAGCATCATTTCGTTTTCCCCACAACTCATAATTCATTTCAGCAGCCCTCTTTATCATTTTTTGGTGCTTCCATAATATCCATATTCTAAGTCACTTTGGACGGTCGATCTAACACATAGATCCCCTCCTTGAAATCGTATTTCCACACCATGGTTTCCTCATCAACGATTCCCCACCGTTGATCTTTGTCAGGTGTTTTCTTTACCGTTGATCTTGTATTTTGTATATTGCGGCATGTGGGAGTTCAACTCTTCAAAACTTTGACTTTCTACTTTCCACAATTTTCTTTCCTCAGCACCAATTCTGCACCGTTGATCCCCTGTGGGTTCTTCCGTGACTGTCGATCTCTAGATTGTGGGATGTGAGATGTCGACTATCCGCTTTTGCCTTTCCATGAAATCCTTTCCACAAGATTCTTTCTGCACCATCGATCTGTTTTAGCGAAACTAAATTCATCCATCCGATCTCTCCATATTGTGGGATGTGGGATGCAGAAACATAACATTTCGACTTTCTGCAAGCTTCTTTCCACAATATCCTTTCTGTAATTTTTCTTCCGCATCATCGATATTTTGTGGATTCTTTCCTGACTGTATCAATTTTATATAATATCAGAGCCATGGTAGGACAAGGAAACTCTTCTATAGAGTTTTTTTATGGATATTTGATGAATATTGAGAAAAATTAGTAAAAAATATTCCAACACTGCACCAAAAGCGAAGAGTTTTCCACATAAGTCCTGGAATCTTAGCCTTGCTCCCTATGGATTCTGTCCAGAGAAGTCTATCCAGCATGAAGCAACTCCAAAAGTGCATGTTGTTTGACCTTATTTTGTTTGTTTTGTGTGATTGTAGGTATCTCATAATCTCCTATTACGTTCACTACAGCTGGAAAATGGACTCTTCCTCTAGCAATCTTCTCACTCCTTTCAACTATCATCAGTGGAAAGAGGACACATATACAACATTTTTTTCCAAGGAACTCTTTAGAGTCATGGTGGGAATGAAGATAGAGACAAATTCAATAGTAGAGAAGTCCAAATATTGGAATAAACTGGATGAAGTGTATGGTCTTCTATGCCTCTCCGTTTGAAAGGATTTTTTTTCCATCTCAGTGGTTTGAGTACTACTAAATAAGTGTGGGAACAACATGCTAAAATATTTAAATATTAAGATGATTTGAGAGCCTATTAGTTGGAGAATGAACTGATCTCACTCAATCTGGGCAATATTGAGACCATAAATGAATCCTTCACTAAGTTTAAGCACCTTGTGCTTCAATTGAAACAATGCGGAGTTGAGAATAAATATGACCAGCTAATTCTTTCTATCCTTTTGAAGCTAGGAGTAGAATACTCTATCTTTTTCTCTACCTTCCATACCGAAAATCTTACAATTCCAAATTGGAAGATGCCTACCCTAAACGCATTCATTGAGTCCCTAACCAATGAGCACGATAAACTTGTTCAGATGGGATCCATGAGATCCTCCAAAGATCAAGATTAATTTTTCTGGAGGACCCAAGGCTTTGAATTCAAAAGGAAATCAAAATAAAGAGAATACTAAGTTTGATCCTCCTAAGCAGAAGGAGAAAAACCAATAGTTGGATGAGCCCTTAGGCTCGAGGAAAAACAAGCAATAGGGAAAAGAGAAGACAAAGTGCTCTTACTATGATAGAGTATTTCATCCTGAAAGATCTTGTGTGAATATACCTATTGATCAGATGGCCCTTGTCCTAGAGAAAAACAACATTACTCTTCTAGAATACGCAATGAAGAAGGATACTAAAGATCGAATAATCAGCCTGAAATAGGTCATGAACTCATGGATAATGTTTCAAAAGATAGAGCTCTCCACATTAACTCTGGATCTTCAAACCATATGGTTGCATGCAAGGATTATTTGACATAATTGGATTCTGATCGTTTCATCTCCATCCACGTGGGAGATGACTCATAAGAATAGATTCTATTCGGCTAGTCTTGTCCATTTCCGCATACAAACATTGGGAGGTGCACCATATGGATGTGAAGAGTTATTTTATTCATGGAATACCTGCAAGAAGGGATCTACGTGAAGCATCCTGAATGTTACATATTATAACCAACATTATTTTGCAGACTTCGGAAATCATTGTATGGCTTAAAACAGGCCCCAAGAGCTTAGTATGCAAACATGGACTCTTTTCTGCTATCACAAAACTTTGCAAGATGTAAGTCTGATCCAAATATGTACCTAGAGAAATATGAAGGTAATTTTCTGATTATAGGTCTATATGTTTATGATTTATTAATTACAGGTAGCACACTTGCTTTAATCAGCTTCATAAAAACCGCTTTACATGAAGTGTTTGACATGAGTGATTTAGGTCTGCTAAGGCAATTTATTAGCCTAGAAATCACTCAAGATTTTGATGGGATAATGATCACCCAATCAAAGTATGATTCAGACCTGCTAATTAAGATTTGTATGGAATAATTTAAGGCTGCACCTTTCCCATTTCTATCAGGAATCAGTCTTGAGGAAGGGAATTCTACACCGTTGGTGGATTCCACTATCTATCTACAATTGATTGGAAGCCTTCTATACTTAACACATTCAAGGCCTGATATTTGTTATGTCATGAATGTTGTATCAAGGTACATGCAACATCCTCATGAACTTCACTAGAGGGAATCCAAAAGGATTCTACAGTACGTGCAATATACTAGACACTTTGGCACCCATGCATTATGCTGCAGATTCTGATCTATATTGGTAGGATTCACATATTCGTATTGGGATGGAGATAGCATTGATCGAAAGTATAATTCTAGATATTTTTTCATGTTTGGTAGTGTGCCTATTTGCTGGTCAAGAAAAAAATCAGAAAGTTATCTCCTTATCTTCAATAGTGGCAGAGTATCAAGGAGTGTTCAATGCATGCATTCAGGTAGTTTGGCTGCAAGGTATTCTAGCCGAGTTCGACATTGGTGTCACCACTTCTGCTATCATTTTTTGTGACAATAATATTTCTATCAATATATCTATATATCCGGTTCATATACAGAGAACCGAACACATCGAGATCCACATGCACTACATCAGAGAGCTTGTGCATGACAGAACAATTGTTTTGCAATACCCCACAAATGAGAAAATTACAAACATTTTCACCAAGAGCTTCACTAAGAAGAATTTCTCTTACCTCCATTCACTACCAGGGGTGAGTCGCATTTTCCTCTTTTCCTCACTTATAATTTTTGAGCATTTCGGGATTATTTTTGTAAAGGGTGACCTATGGTCTTTGTTGCTAGGGATCTATTTTTTACTCCTCCACATGATATTAGCTTAAGGGGGGTGTTGGAGTCATTTTCCAACCACACATCATTATTTGGCTTATTTTGGCCTAATTTACCACTTATCCTAAGTCTTGACTGAGAGGATAGGGCATAAGATCAAGGAGTACGAATGAAAAGGCTCCAAGGGTTGATATAGCTTCTAAATAATTCAAGAGATCACATACAAGCATGTTAGTAGAATCATGGGAATATACCGGTAATGGATCCTCTATAGTAGAAAAGTAGGAAGGAAAGATATGTTCAAGATCTTTAAGCAAGCTCCGAGTATTGATGCCAAGAACAAAGGAGGAGATGCAAAAATGCATGAGATCAAGTATGGTGAGTGGTATGACACAAATAAGGCTTGATCTAGCATAGAAAACATCTTGAAAAACACTGAGTTTCACATCATCAAAGAGATAAGTATGCACAAAGTGTGAAGGATCTGGCACATAGATCTTAGAAGACACATAGAACAATGAATGTGTGAGTGAATCATCATTAATATAAATAAAAGCTCCATTATTCACTTCTTTTTCATCATCGGTATCTTCAAGAGACACATAAAAAGATTTCTCTTCAATATTTTCTTCTTGATTGAAGGAGGAAGCATTCGAATCAAAGAGGATAGAAGTAACATGAACTGTATGAGAGACTTCTTCATCATGATCAAATTCATTAGAGAATTTAGAGTCCAAGACATCTTGAGAGAGAGAACTTGAGGAGATGTTGTATTTGTTCCATGCTTCATCTTCTAATTCATGTAGACCAAAACTTTTGTCCAAATTTTTCCAAAGCTCAAATGGATATTCAACATAATCTATGAGATGATGTATATTTGGAGATATTCGCAAACACATAATTCCATAATCTCTATCACAACTATTCATCCATGCAATCTTCTATTCATAAGACTCAGGTTCACTCAAAGCACCAACGGAGACATCAAAGAGACATTGCCTCTTCAAGTATGTGCTCATCTTAAGTGTTGGTTTATCCCACAATACTAAGGGGGGGGGTGAATTAGTATTGTCAGTTTTTACTTTAAAATACATAGAATCAACAAAAAAGACACATATTTTATCATGGAAACCCCAAAAGAGAAAACCACCAACACAAAATCATTAATAAGATGAATTTAAAAAGGATGCAAAAACACACCATAGGTTTTGCCTGAAACTACAGAATAGGATGCTAAAACACACTTGTGGTTTTCTTCCTACTTCAATAGACAAGGATGCTACGACACTGTGTTCTCCAAATATGACTAGAGGGAGGATTCAACCCCCTGCAGACCTATGGCCTGCCCTAGCACCACCCTACCATCCTAAACTGAATTTCTCAGTCATTTGGAATAGTTGAAAACTATTCACTTTGGGCTATGTTAAACTTTCTAACATATACCTCTTCATTCTTTACACATTCATACAATAAATACTCGTTACCTATTTCCCATCAATGCATCTCTCCATAGTTACGCTCCTTCATTCTGGACCATGACTGTTTAATTACAGACACAACGATTCATTAACTTACCTATTCAACAGTCGTTTCATTTCATTGATAACTTTCAGCAAAAGAATCGGTTCGTTCTCCCCACAACTCATAATTAATTTCAGCAGCCCTGTTTATCATTTTCTGGCGCTTCCATAATATCCATATTCTAAGTTACTTCGGACCATTGATTTAACACATAGATTCCTTCCTTGAAATCGTATTTCTGTACCATGGTTTCCTCATCAACGATTCCCCATCGTTGATATTCGTTAGGGGTTTTCCTGACCATTGATCTTCTATTTTACAGATTACAGGATGTGGGAGTTCAACTCTTCAAAACTTTGACTTTATACTTTTCACAATTGTCTTCCCTCAGCACCAATTCTGCACTGTTGATCCCCTGTGGGTTCTTCCATGACCGTCGATCTCTAGATTACAGGATGCGGGATGTCGACTGTCCACTTTTTCCTTTTCGTGAATTCCTTTCCACAAGCTTCTTTCTGCACCATCGATCTATTTTATTGGAACTAAATTCATTTGTCTGATCTCTCCATATTGCGGGATGTGGAATGTGGGATGTGGAAACATAACATTTCGACTTTCTGCAAGCTTCTTTCCACAATATCCTTTCTGTAATTTTTCTTCCATATCATCGATATTTTGTGGAGTCTTTCCTGACCGTTGATCTTGCAGATTGTGGGATGAGGGATGCGGGATGGCACTATCCTATTTTGGACTTCCATAATTTCCTTCTACAACTTTGTTTCTGCACTTTCCTGGACCGTTGATTTCCTGATTTTTTGCAGAACTACACCTCCCACCTATCTTTTGTGGAACTGATCCTCAGTCATTGGATCTCATACGGGATGCTTCCTAACCATCGATTTTAGATCGAGTTCAGATCTCACCCTAACTTTGCATATCTGCATGATTTCTTTGCAGAAATCCTCTGGGATAGTTCTTTTAGCAACAACATTGGATGATCGATCTTTATTCGTTCAAATTTCTATAGGGTTATTCATTTTTCTTTCACCTTGCAGACTGCAACCTGTAACAGGGTTATTCCTTTATTATTATGGATACCTGCAACCTTCAGTCTACCACCATATCTATTGTTTCTTCTTTTTTCATTTGCGAACACCTTTGACATCAATGAAAACTAAATAGTCAACAATCTCCCCCTTTGGCATTGATGACAACTTCTTCACTTTCTCCCCCTTTGACATAATGTCAAAGGAACCTTTATGTCTGAAAGCTCCCTCTGTCAGCAATTCCCCCCCTGAAATTGAGCTTCCTCCTCTTAATCCTTTTGTAATGGAATTACTCCCATTTTTTGTCTAAGTCTCTCAAAGGCTTCCTTAGGTAATGGTTTGGTGAAAATGTCAGCAATCTGTTCTTTTGTGTCAATATATTCTAATTGGATAGCATTTTGAGATACCTATTCTCTTAGATAGTGATACTTGATTGGTATATGTTTTGTCTTAGAATTCATGATAGGATTTTTAGACATATTTATAGCACTAGTGTTATCACATTTTATCACTATTGGATGTTCATATTGTACAAGTAGATCTTCTAGGGTTTGTCTCATCCAAATAACCCGAGTGAAACATGAGGAGACACCAATATATTCTGCTTCTACTGTAGAGAGTGAAATGAAGGATTTTTTTTACTTGACCATGATACTAAACAATTTCCTAAAAAAAATGCTGCTCCACTAGTACTCTTTCGATTGTCGACACTTCCTTCCCAATCTGCATTAGTAAACGCTTTTAAGGTAAAGTATTGTCCTTTTGGATACTATAAACCATACTCCACAGTACCTTTTAGATATTTGAAAATCCTTTTTACTGCTATTACATGTGTTTCTTTAGGATCTGATTGGAATCTAGCTACGAATCCAACATCTTGCATCACGTCTGGTCTTGTGGTTGTCGCATATAGAAAACTACCAATCATGGATCTAAACATGGTATGATCTACTTCCAGAGAGTCATTATCCTTACTTAACTTGCAACCAGTGACCATATGAGTACCAACAGGTTTGGAATCTTCCATTTTAAACTTTTTCAACATATCTTTGATGTACTTAGTTTGAGATATGAAAATTCCTTCGTATGTTTGGTAGAATTGTAATCCCAAGAAGAATGTCAATTCACCCAACATTGACATTTCAAATTATTTCTTCATTTCAGAGGAAAAATCTACACTTAGGATTTGAATATTGCTCCCAAATATGATATCATCCACATAGACAACAACAATGATCATATTTTTATCTTCGATATTTAGGTAAATATTACTTTCAGTGGCTCCTCTTTTAAAACTGTGTTGTTTTAAGTAACTGTCTAGTCTTGAGAACCACACTCTTGGAGGTGTTTGAGACCATAGAGAGCCTTCTTGAGTTTACAAACATAATCTCTATTCTCTGACAAGATAAACCCTTCAGTTTTTTCAATATATACTTCTTCTTCTAGTTTTCCATTTAAGAATGTAGACTTGACATGCATTTGATATAATTTGAAGTTTTTATGGCATGACAATGCTAAAAACATTATGATTGCTTCAAGTTGAGCTACAGGAGCATAGGTTTCTTCAAAATCAATACCTTCTAATAGGGAATACCCCTTGCACACCAATGTTGCTTTGTTCCTTATGACTTGACCATCTTGATTGAACTTGTTTTTGAAAATCCATTTGGTTCCTACAATGTTCTTATCTTTAGGTCTTGGGACAAGTTCCCAGGTCTCAGTTTTCTCAATCTGATCTAGTTCTTCATTCATGGCTTTGACCCATTCATCACTTTTTCTGGATTCTGTAAATTTCTTGGGTTCCACTATTGAAAGTAGGGCTTGTTCTATATCTGGTAGTTTTCTTCTTGTTTTGACCCCAGCATTTTTATCACCCATGATTTGTGACTCCGGATGATCCTTTTGTATCCTTCTAGAAGGATTTTTTGTGTCGGGTCTAGGAAAGTATTCATCATATTCCTATGTATCTTCCTTCTATTTGTCTTCTTCTTTGTTATGAATTCTTTCTTCCTTTTGCGAGTCTTTAATTTCGTCATCACATGTATTTTCGATGCTGTCAAGAATTTTCTCTTTCCTTGGTTTTATATCATCTACTTTCACACGAACACTTTCTACAATTTTACGTAACCTCTTATTGTAGAACCTATATGCCTTTTTGGTGGATGAGTATCCTAAAAATATTCCTTCATCAGTCCTGGAGTCGAACTTTCCAAGGTCATTGTCATTTCTTTTGATGTAACAGTTACTTCCAAATAGCTTAAAATATTTGACTAAGGTTGGTATTCCATACCACAAATCGTAGGGGGTATTATCCTTATTTACTATGAGTTTCCCCCTATTAAGTGTGTAAACAACGGTGTATACAAATTCACTCCAAAATGAATCTGACAGTTTTTCTTCATTAAGCATTATTCTGGCAGCTTCCTAGACTGTTCTATTTTTCCTTTCAACAACCCCATTCTGTTGAGGAGTTTTTGTGGCTGAAAATTGTCTTTTAATTCCATGATCTTCACATAATTCATTGAACTCATTGTGTTATTACTCCAGGAAACTCCTCTAGGTTGCAGTTCGAGGATGCCTAGTAACTTAAGTGTTTTTGGGGTTTTCTAAGTGGATCAAGTCAGGTGACCTATAGGACATCACACTCTCAAGACATGCATGAAACTTAATCAGGGATAAGGCTTCTAATTACCACTGTTCATAGGTTGACAATATGGTGCAGAGATGAAGAACTAATCATGCTGGTAGATTCATACATAAAAGAAATACATATAAATGGCTAAACATGACAAGGAAAGCACTTATAATTCAAATCAATCAATATTCCAATAGGATGACAGCTATTAGAAATTAATCAAATTGAATAAAAATAGAATAACAAATTCAAGCATAAATACAGAATAGACAGAAAATGGAAGATGAACATATGATAACAAAAGAGCTTAAATTAGGTCATGAGAAAAATGAGAAGCTTGACAATAGTATTGGTCTACAAGTCCCTGAAGTCAAACACTTTCAATCAAATAAGTATTAGGCTTTATAGCCTTTACAAAAATAACCAGATCTTGAAAAATTGGATCTGATTTAATAAAAATAGAGAAAATAATAGTTTTTTGCATAATTAGGTCAAAAAACCCTAATTAACTACTAGTCTAACTAACTGTAGAATTCGTTCACTATTTGAACCTTCTGATAACTAAAGTAAGTGTTGGAAATCACTGCCACTGGTCCTCTTCTTGTTAGGTCACTATTTCACTTTGACAATTAGGTGTTGGTGACCTTTTCTACTATTATGTCACAGAAAAACTGAAGCATACCTTCCCTGATGTTTTCTTCTTTGAACTTTGTCTTGACACTTCATCCTTGAGCCATCCATGTTCACCCAAAACTGGTCCTATGTGTCAAAAATTGATTCTATGCCTCTGTCTGCTTTCGGTGGTTAAGAGGCCAAAATATCAGAACAGTTAGCTGCCGAAAGTGACGCTTTCAGTGGCTAATTAACTTCCCCAGCGTCCACCTGAGCCATCGAAAGCCCTGTTCTTCAAAAGTTCTTAGGTTTCCTCCAAAACTGTTCTTTCAAGTCTATCTGCTTAGCTTTCTTCTTCATCAGGCTCTGTGCTAGGAGGGTTAACAACAACATGGCTTGCTTCTGGAGGCTGAAGGGTTACTGCAGCCTCAGCTAGGGTTTCCAATGCAAGGTGAGGGCTAGGGTTTGCCTTGGCCTCCTTTAGCTACAGTATTTGGAACCTAATCATTATATGCAGCCTTGTGTTGTCCTTTAGGTATCTCCGGTGTCTTCTTTTCAACAAGATACATGCTCCTCTCATGTCCCAGAAAACATTTTGCAATTGCTTGTTCCTTTTGGTCAATATAGTATTGTGTTTCTTTATCTCCCTTTATAAAACTTCCATCTCATACACCTACCTGAGCAAACGATTTATTCTTTGTGTCTTCGGCTTGCTGGAGGAAGCCTTCTCTGCTGGTTCATCTTGTTCTTTTGGTGTAGGTGATGGTAGTTCTTCAACCTCTTCTACAACTTGCAAAGCTAGGTCTGCACCTTCCTCTTGCTCCTCTTCTGAATCTGAGTAGGGTAGGTTCAATATGTTCTCACTGTGTGTTGTGACTTCCTAGCCCTTCTCACTGAAATCCAACTTTCTTTTTACCTTCTTAGCTTTGGAAGAGGAAGGAGGATTTTTTGCTGTTGCTAGGGATATAGCCCTTCTCTTCCTTTTCCCACTTTTTGGTGTGCTAGATTTTTTAGCAGGAGAATTACCCTTTTCTTCTGGCTGAAGGCCTGTTTCAAAACCATTTCAAATTAAGAAATAGGGCCATGCCATATTCCTCCTCTTTAGCAATTCTTAGATCAGCAGTTGGATAAGGCCATGATGAGACAGTCTGCCAACAATCTTGGTTGGTTGGGCCTTCACCTAGTGTGCCATTTTCCTGAAACTCCTGTGTAAGTAAAAAGGAAAATGTAGTGGGCTTCTCCCTATGAAGTGGTTCATCAATTTAAAATGGTAAATAATAGCTCTGTTATATCTCACTTCACATGTTATGTAGACCAAAATGGCCTTCAACAGTTGCTGCCACCTTTCTTCTAGCTAGGAGGATGGTACACTCTTCTTCCACACCACCTCCCTATGTTTAGGCTTTAGGTAAGATCTGAACTCTACATCCTTCGGTATGGTGGTATTAAACCACTTCTCTCCTATGTTAGGGAGTTTAGTCACTTCAGTAATTAGGGTTTCATCTATGAGGAATTTTTCTTTTCTTATGACTGCCTTGGAGCCATCGAAAGAGAAGGAAAATGCCTCATCCACCTGCTAGTGTGATCCTTGAATATTCTCATAAAACCTATAGCATCCAGCATCCTTAAAAAATTGGCAAACCTCTAGATGTGCCTCCAGGTAGCTGATGTCTCCCAATTCCTACCTGAGAGTAGGTCCTCCCTTCTTCATCTTGCTAAATGCCACTCCTGGGTACCTGCAACGATAAATTCAAATTCTGTAGGATAGTGTTTTATTAGGCTGCTTCTCAGAGATGGCTTTCTGGTGGAGAGAAATGCTAAGGTTGAGGGTGGAGTGTACTAGAGATTTGGTATTGATTATGAGGGCTTTCAACTTCATGATTGATGCTTAGGTCAGAGGGTGATGGATCTTGTTTTATCTTTTCGAGACCCCTACCCAGCAATTATGTTAAAATCAACCCTGGATACTCATTTGGATTTTTTACAGTTTGATGGACAGGTGGAGGGAGAAGGATGGTTTCATCACATCAGTCATTATCAGCTTCAAATAACGACCTCCTTACTTATTTCCTCACACAGTTATGCAGCCTCCTATCCTTTCGGTGGTTATCACACCCTTTAATGATTGTTATTTGCTGAAAAGGTCTGATTTGATAGTTTTTCTAACCATTTATCTCTTTTACCTTTTCAGTGGTTAACCTCCTTCATGGGTTTGTCTGCTAGCCACCGAAAACAAGGCTTTCGGTGGCTAATGAAATGCTAACCATTTCACCCAAGCCACCGAAACCGTTTTCCCAATGTCGTGGTGAAACTCAGCTTTCGGTGGATGGTGGTCGCTCCGAAAATCCCTTTTAACCACCGAAAACCCGTCCTTTTGGTGGCTAATGAAAAGTCAAAGCTTTTGCCTAAGCCACTGAAACCGCTTTTTTCCCAATGCCTTTTTTCCTGCTTTCGATGGTTAACGCCTTTCTCAAACGGTTCGCTAAGCTGCCGAAAGCAACACTTTTTGGTGGCTAAGGAGATGTTTGAAGTCTCGCCTAAGCCACTGAAAGTGATTTCACCATTCACTCACTTGAGCTCTCTTTTGTTGGTTACCTTTCATCCTGCGTTAAACTGTTAGCTACCGAAACAAAGCCTTTCGGTGGCTAATGAGCTATTAAGAACCCTGCCTAAGCCACCGAAAGCTAAAACTTCCAATTTTTTCAACCATAGCATAAACAGAGACCTTCAATTTGTTAGTCATCTTTAAATATTTCATGACATGACTCGAATTCTTCATATTATCAAAATAAAATTATTTTGGGAGATAACATCTGGCTCCTACTTGGGGATGGGAACCTCCCTGTGAGGTCCCAAGAATCCCAAACCAAAATACCTTGCCTTGAAAAAAACTAAAAACTTAACATTATCATTTACTGTTCCATTGTGAATGGAGTTTATTCTGTAAAAAAACAACCTACTAACTACTAATTTACAATAACAAGGCCTCAGAGCCTCAAATAAAGTAAAGTTTCAAAAAATGCCCATTCACTGGGCCATCGAACACCCCTTCCCCCTCCAGATTCTGCATTTTGAAGGTGTTATTATTCTATACCTAAGCTATCACAAAAGGACTAATCCACAAAGAGTCAAACTTTCCATGTTTGCCCTTATCCTGCTTGACAGTATCCCACTTGAGGACCCAATCTCCAACCTGAAAGTTGTCCACTTTTTCCCTTTTGTCAAACATGACCTTGATCCTCTGTTGATGGGCTTCTGATTTCCATATCACTTGTTCCCTGACTTGCTGCAACTCCACCAAATCCATCATCCTCCTGACCATATCATTTGGCTCATCCTCCTCTTCCTAAAATAATTTTTCCACTGGAAGAATGTGCTGAATGGGAAAAATGGCCTCAGTACCATAAACTAATTTGAATGGAGAAGTCCCTATAGATCTTTTGTTTGTTACCCTATCATCCCATAAAGCAAACTTTAGCTTAGAATCCCATCTTTTCTAATTTGTCTCCAATATTTTTCTGATGATCTTGACTAGGTTTTTGTTGGATGACTCAGCCAAGCCATTGCCTTGAGGATAATAGGATGTGGAACACACCAGCTGAAAGCCCATTGACTCACACATTCTAACCAATGCCCTGGCTTTGAAATCTAGTGCATTGTCAGTTACTAACCTTACTCGGCAGCCAAACCTGCTAAA
Source organism: Pseudotsuga menziesii (assembly GCA_001517045.1). Taxonomy (NCBI): domain Eukaryota; kingdom Viridiplantae; phylum Streptophyta; class Pinopsida; order Pinales; family Pinaceae; genus Pseudotsuga; species Pseudotsuga menziesii. Next base: position 221,542 of record LPNX010647315.1, on the reverse strand, counting down.
GATATTCCCATATAAAAATTTCATGATGACCTGATGAGTGGCATTTCTGGTGGGTACTTCCTCTATCCATTTAGTAAAGTAGTATGTGGCTAATAGGATCCATTTATGCTGCCCAGTGGAAGAAGGATTTATTTCACCTACATTGCTGAAAAGGCCCATTCACTACAATAGGCCTAAGGGGCAAGGATTTGAGCTGTTGCTTCCTTATAAATCTTTGGCACTGGTCACAGGCCCTTACAAAAGTACATACATCAAAAAAAGGGACTTGTCAATAGTATCCCGCCCTCATGATCTTGTGGGCTGTGGTATTCCAATAATTATGGCCCCCACATGTGCTAGAATGAAAGTGGTGCATTACCTGATCTGATTTTTATTTATCTAGACGCCTCAGCAAAACCCCAGATAGATCTTTCCAGTACAACAGTTTATCAACTATGCAAAATTTAACAGATTTTAATTTAAGAGCTTATGCTTGATTAGGAGTGAGACCAAGAGGAACTTCTAATTTCTGCAAAAAATGAATAATACTTGAGTACCACTCACATGAAGACAGGTTTTTAGCCACCAGTGAAATGTCATTCTGATCTTGAACTACTTCTGTTGCTACTACAGTTTGCAATTTTGATGAATTGACACAAGTGAAGTTTATCCCCATTAGTTCACAATTTTCTTTAGCCATGAGTTTGGCCAGACCTAGTACTTTTACTAGCTTAGTGGGCTTCACCTCTATATCAAACTCAATGAGCTTGGAAATCCACTTAGTTCTCTTTCCATCAATATCAGGCTGATTCAAAACATAGGCAAGAACTTTTGCATGGAGAATGTAAATCCTAAAGGTCTTCAATGACTTGATGAGAGCATAAGCCTATTTCTCAATTGGATCATACTTCAACTCGGCATCTCTCAAGGTTTTTCTAAATAATTTAATTGGATGACCAAGACCTTCATCATCTTTTTGTAATAGAACAACTGCCACTGTGTCATAGGTTGCAAAGGAGAAGATATAAAAACTCTTGGTATAGTCCGGACTAATCAAGGTTGGGGCTTCCATGATGGCCTTCTTGATGTCTTTGAAAGAGCTTCTTGCCTAGTCAGTCCGTTTTATTTCTGCATCCCTTTTCAGCATGACTATTATGTGCTTTACTAGCTTAGAGAAATTAGGGATGAACCTTTTGAGAAAGTTTATATTACCCAAAAAGGACTGAATATCACTTTTTGACCTCGGTATGGACAGCTTCTGGATTGCTTCCACTTGTACCGGATCAATCTTTACACCTTCAGTTGAGACTATGTGACCTAGTATTTTCCCCTCACTGAGTGTAAACTGGGACTTCTTAGGATTGAGTGATATTCCAAACCTCCTACACTTCAGAAATACCCTCCTCAAATGCTACAAATGGTCATGATGGCTGTGAGAGTAAATAGTTAGGTCATCCAAGTATATAAGCACAATTTTTTCTTTCAACCCTACAAAAGCTAGGTCCATGGCTCTATGAAAAGTATCCCCAGCATTCATCAGCCCAAATGGAATTTTATCATACATGAAAGTTCCCCAGGGGGTGGTAAAAGTAGTCTTCTCTTGGTCATCAGGGTGTATAGAAACTTGGTTGTATCCAGAGAAGCCATCCAGAAATGACATAACTCTAGCCCCTGAGACTCTTTGCAATAGGTGTTCCATCTTGGGTAGTGGATAGTTGTCTTTTTTGGAGCATTTGTTCATGTTTCTAAAATCCACACACAACCTGATTTTACCATTCTTCTTCCTCACCACCACTAAGTTTGCAATCCACTTGGAATACCTGAGGGGGATTATGATTTTGGCTTTGAGGAGCTTATGGGTTTCTTTTTCAATTACAAGTAGCAGGAGAGGACTGATGGATCTCAACTTCTATTTGAAAGGGATGGTGTCCTTCTCCAAAGGAATCTTGTGTTGGATGATATTGGTGTCATAGGTTTTCAGGTCAATGTACTCACAGTCAAAGATATTAGAAAATTCTTTTATCAGGCTGTAAAATTTGGACCTTTGATCAGCAGTCAACTCAGTGGACAAATTTATAATCTTTGGATTGCTTTGGCTACCTATGTTTTGCTATTGGATAGTAGGATCTTACTCCTTTTTGGCAGGCTTGGAAGGGATGCCATTATGATAAAAAAGCTCTTCCAGATGTACTATACCCCTAGGTATATAATTGTTGGGTAATTGGACAATATTCTGATTAGCTACCTTATCTTTTAACTTGAGTTGTTGGGATTCTTCCATGTTTAGGTTTTCCTAATCTATAGGTATATCAGAGAATTCATCTACTAGCTGACGAAATTTACTAAGCTCATCATCATTCTCAAACACCTTCCAAAATTTTACATTATCTGGCAGGGAAGGTCTGTACTTGACCTAAAAATCATAGTTGAGCTTAGGAGGTGAAGGAGGAACAAACAGATTTGCAGAGACAGCCAGGGAATCAGCCAGGTGATTCAAAGCCCTATGTATATATGACAGTTCAAAAAACATAAAGTAGTCTCTGAGTTTCCATACCTCGTCCCTGTAGGCCTTCAGTCTAAAATTTTTTGCTTGAAAAGTGTTGTTCACCTGCTGTATAATTAGGTTTGCATCTCCAAATATTCTCATGCACATGATCCCTATTTCCTTGGCAGCTTTAACTCCTAGCAGTAAGGCTTCATATTCTGCTATATTGTTAGTGGTTTTAAAGTCAAGCTTATAAGATAGATGAATATTTTCTTTGGATGGAGAGATCAATGCAACACCTGCACCTGCTAAGTTTTGAGTGCTAGCCCCATCAAAATACATGTTCCATAATGTTGTGGTCACTTCTTCGGGCTGCTAACAGGTGGGCTTGGTAAGATGGACTGGTGTTTGCTGAGAATCATCTATTTACATAATGCATGACCCAAATATAGTGTCTACTACATATATGGGGTTGTTCATTGATCTTCTTTCATTGCTTATGATGTAGGCAAGCTGATTCTCTCTGTAAAGCCTCTTAGTCTCCCCTCCAAACATTGGGATTGTGGCATATGTAAGGTCCATCTGAAGGGTGCCACCTAGCCTTTTACTCCATAATTGAGACAACAAGAGACCAAATTTGGGAGGGATATCAACCACTACAATGTCCATCATGATGCTTTTTAAAGGCAGCTGAGATAGGTTTACCACAAGGTCTTTGATTAGGCCCAAGCACTTGACCTTTCTGGAGTCAAAGGAGAACAAATCATGGTAGGGATTTGTAATGCTGAGACCAAGCTCATCCATCACAGCCTTTGGAATTAGGTTATGGGAAGCTCCTGAGTCCAACAGACAGTTATGAAGGACTTTATCATGGATATTCAAGGATATGTAGAAAGGTGGGCATGAATCCTTTAGGTGTTCGATCATAGGGCCTAGGGTTACAATAGGTTTGTCATCTTACAGATTTACAAATTCAGTATCAATATGTACCTTTGGCTGAAGAGAATTCAATATGGAAGATTTGAATGCATCATTTTTCATTAGCTTGATCAATGGGAAAGGGATCTTCAATTTCTAAATCTCTGACTCAAGGTTGAAAGAATAATGCAGTCTATTGGGAAATATTACCTCATGTACTGGAGCTTTGAGTTGGACATGGCTAGGCCTTGCTGAAGGTGTTGGTTTTTGCAATGGTTTTGGAATGAGCCATTTTCTTTGGTAAAACAAGAGCCTTTTTAGTTGGTGCAGCAGGATGTTTGATAGGAACAACAGTCTTCTTAAGGGAAGCAACCAGCTTGGACCTCAAATTATACCCTCCCTGACCATCATCCTGATATACATCTTCTTCACTAATTTTGTCATCAATTAGGGATTCCTCATATTCTACCTGTGTCAAAAAAGAATAGTCAACTTCCTATTCCATGCAATGGATGTTTTCTTCAGCCTCTCCTTCTTCTTCAATGAATCATGGCTCTTCTTCTAATAGAACATTCTGAAATGGAGCTCTTATTCTCTGATATTCCCCTTGATTCCTTTCCCTTCTAAGAATCTGAACTAGGGGGTTGCCTCTTCTGCAAGGGACAAAATTAGGGTTTTGGGGAACAAAATCACTTGGACCTTTACCTCTCACAGGTATATGTCCTCAGTCCTTTAGCTTAGACATTTCAGCAGTCAGGTTATCTATCAGTTTGGTCATTTTGTCAATCTTGTTCTCTTATGAAGATGGCCCAATAGGGTCTGCTGGCTTCTTCTTCCTATCTATCTTTCCTTTGACTTTTTGAGATGCCACAATGTTTGATTCTACCTCTAGGGAAGCATCCTGCATGAGTGACAAGGAGGCAGACCTTATTTCTTTGAGAAGTAAGAAAAAATTAGAGTCAAAGGCATTTGTATAATTTATCCTAGCTGATGTATCAGTGAGCTTGATTTCAATGGGGATCTTGCTATACATATTGTTGGACCTCTTGGTGAAGTTGGAGACAGACTCCCCATTCTCTCTTTTCAAGTTGTTGAACTCTCTGATATAATAGAGGTGGTCTCTCATCTCTTTCCAATGGTTTATAAAGATGTCATCTAGGGCTTCAATGCATGCTACTAATCCAACAGGAAGTTCTTTAAACCATTTCCTAGCCTGACCATCTAGGCTTTGTACAAAAACCCTAGTCCACACATCTTCCTGTTCTATATTAATGTTCTCAGCATAACTGTAAAATGCCTCTAGATGTTCTTTAGTTGTGAAATCTCCCTCTCTTGTGAAATTAGGCATGTACTTGAGGTAGTCTCCAGTGGGCATGGCCGAGAGAGGGTTAGGCAAATTTAGGGGCACATACCTAGATACCAGGATCCTTTCCATTTTGGTCAATTGAGGGGCAGCCATATTGGAAATGGGTATGGAAAGGGTGGAGGAAGGTAGTACTGATGTAGGTAGTAGCTGAGAAGGTGGTGGTGGTAAACTTACCCCATTGGAGTCACCAGGGATTAGATCTTCACAAGCAGCAGTGCTTGAAGATGCCCAAACTCTAAAATTTTCTGATGTATTTATAAATTCCTGAGAATTAAGTGTTTTAGCACAAGAAATAATAGCAAAAATATTTCTTGAAATACTCGACGGTAGCTTCCTTTGCAGCACTGCTGGTCTTCCTTAGTGAAGCCCTAGCTCTTCTTAGAATCTCTTCTGGAACTGAAACCGGTGTTGTTGGTGGCCCTTGAGGGTTTTCTCTGGTACTTGGTCTTCTTGATGCCACCTTATTTCAATGGAGTCACCAGATAGATGATTACAACCTGAATAGTGTCCAATATTTGTCTATCATCAAAGCAAGGATCTATGTCGTCTCCCAGGGAAGTTGAGTTTCAGTCTCCTCTCCCTGGAAACAACGCCAATTTGTTATCACTCCAGGAAAATCCTCTAGGTTGCAGCTTGAGGATGCCTAGTAACTTAAATGTTTTTGGGGTTTTCTAAGTGGATCAAGTCAGGTGACCTATAGGACCTCACACTCTCAAGACATGCATGAAACTCAATCATGGATAAGGATTCTAATTACCACTATTCAAAGGTTGACAATATGGTGCAGAGATGAAGAACTAATCATGATGGTAGATTCATACATAAAATAGATACATATAAATGGCTAAACATGACAAGGAAAGCACTTATAATTCAAATCAATCAATATGCCAATAGGATGACAAGTATCAGACATTAATCAAATTGAATAAAACCAGAATAACACATTCAAGCATAAGTACAGAATAGATAGAAAATGGAAGCTGAACATATGATAACAAAAGAGCTTAAATTAGGTTATGAGAAAAATGAGAAGCTTGACAATAGTATTGGTCTACAAGTCCCCGAAGTCAAACCCTTTCAATCAAATAAGTCTTAGGATTTATAGCCTTTATAAAAATACTCAGATCCTGAAAAATTGGATTTGATTTAATAAAAATAGACAAAATAATAGTTTTTTGCATAATTAGGTCATAAACCCCTAATTAACTACTAGTCTAACTAACTGTAGAATTCGTTCACTGTTTGAACCTTCTGATAACTAAAGTAAGTGTTGGAAATCACTGCCACTGGTCCTCTGCTGGTTAGGTCACAGTTTCACTTTGACAGTTAGGTGTTGGTGACCTTTTCTACCGTTATGTCACAGCAAAAATGAAGCATACCTTCCCTGATGTTTTCTTCAGCGTACTTTGTCTTCACACTTCATCCCTAAGCCATCCATGTTCTCCCAAAAATGGTCCTACATGTCAAAAATCGATTCTATGCCTCTGTCTTCTTTCAGTGGTTATGAGGCCAAAATATCGGAATAGTTAGCTGCCGAAAGTAGTGCTTTCGGTGGCTAATGAACTGCCCCAACGTCCTCCTAAGCCACCGAAAGCTCTGTTCTTCAAAAATTATTAGGTTGCCTCCAAAATTGTTCTTTCAAGTCTGTCTGCTTAGCTTTCTTCTTCAGCAGGCTCTATGCTAGGAGGGTTAAAAACAACATGGCTTGCTTTTGGAGGCTGAAGGCTTACTGCAGCCTCAACTAGGGTTTCCAATGCAAGGTGAGGGCTAGGGTTTTCCTTAGCCTCCTTCAGCTATAGGATTTGGAGCCTAATCATTCTATACAGCCTTGTGTTGTACTTTAAGTATCTCCGGTGTCTTCTTTTTAGCAAAATATATGCTCCTCTCATCTCCCAGAAAGCATTTTGCAATTACTTGTTCCTTTTGGTCAATATAGTATTGCTTTTCTTTATCTCCCTTTCTAAAACATCCATCTCATACACCTTCCTCAACAACTAATTTATCCTTTGTGTCTTGGGCTTGATGGAGGAAGCCTTCTCTACTGGTTCATCTTGTTCTTTTGGTGTAGGTGATGGTAGTTCTTCAACCTCTTCTACAACCTGCAAAGCTAGGTCTGCACCTTCCTCTTGTTCCACTTCTGAATCTGAGTAGGGCAGGTTCAAGATGTTCTCACTGTGTGTTGTGACTTCCTGGCCTTTCTCACTGAATTCCATGTTTCTTTTTACCTTCTTAGCTTTGGAAGAGGAAGTAGGTTGTTCTGTTGCTGCTGGGGATATAGCCCTTCTCTTCCTTTTCCCACTTCTTGAGGTGCTGGATTTTTTAGCAGGAGACTTATCCTTTTCTTTCGGCTGAAGGCCGAGTTCAAAACCATTCTAAAATAAGAAATAGGGCCATGCCATATTCCTCCTCTTTAGCAATTCTTGGATCAATAGTTGGATAAGGCCATGATGAGACAGTCCACGAGCAATCTTGGTTGGCTGGGCCTTCACCTGGTGTGCCATTTTCCCCAAACTCCTGTGTAAGTAAAAAGGCAAATTCAGTGGGCTTCTCCTTGTGAAGTGGTTCATCAATTTCAAATGGTAAATCATAGCTATGTTATATCTCCCTTCACATGTTATATAGACCACAATGGCCTTCAGTAGCTTTTGCCACCTTTCTTCTAGCCAGGAGGATGGTACACTCTTCTTCCACATCACCTCCCTATGTTCAGGCTTTAGGTAAGATATGAACTCTACATCCTTTGGTATGGTGGTCTTAAACCACTTCTCTCCTGTGTTAGGGAGTTCAGTCACTTCAGTAATTAGGGTTTCATTTATGAGGAATTCTTTTTTTCCTATGACTGCCTTGGAGCCATCGAAAGAGAGGGAAAATGCCTCAGACACCTGCTGGTGTGATCCTTGAATCTTCTCACAAAACCTATAGTAGCCAACATCCTTAAAAAATTGACAAACCTTTGGATGTGCCTCTAGGTAGCTGATGTCTCCCAACTCCTACCTGAGAGCAGGTCCTCCCTTCTTCATCTTGCTGAATGCCACTCCTGGGTACTTGCAACAACAAATTCAAATTCTGTAGGATAGTGTTTTATTAGGATGCTTCTCAGAGATGGATTTCTGGTGGAGAGAAATGCTAAGGTCGAGGGTGGAGTGTACTAGATATTTGGCACTAATTATGAGGGCTTTCAACTTCGTGATTGATGCTTAGGTCAGAGGGTGATGGTTCTTGTTTTATCTTTTTGAGACCCCTGCCCAGCAATTATGTTAAAATCAACCGTGGATACTCATTTGGATTTTCTGCAGTTCAGTGGAAAGGTGGAGGGAGAAGGAGGGTTTCATCACATCAGCCATTATCAGCTTCAAATAATGACCTCCTTACTTATTTCCTCACACAATTATGCATCCTCCTGTCCTTTCGGTGGTTATCACGCCCTTTACTGATCGTTATTTGCTGACGGGGTCTGATTTGATAGTTTTTCTAATCGTTTCTCTCTTTTACCTTTTCGGTGGTTAACTGCCTTCATGGGTTTCTCTGCTAGCTACTGAAAACAAGGATTTTGATGGCTAATGCAATACTAACCCTTTATCCCAAGCCACCGAAATTGTTTTCCCAATGTCGCAGTGAAACTCAGCTTTCGGCGGATAGTGGTCGCTCTGAAAATCCCTTTTAACCGCCGAAAACATGTCCTTTCGGTGGCTAATGAAACATCATAGCTTTCTCCTAAGCCACCGAAACCACTTTTTCCCCAATGAATTTTTGCCTGCTTTTGGTGGTTAACGCCATTCTCGAATGATTCACTATGCTGTCGAAAGCAACACTTTTCGGTGGCTAATGATATGTTTGAAGTGTCGCCTAAGCCACCGAAAGTGCTTTCACCATTCACTCGCTCGGGCCCACTTTCAGTGGATACCTTTCATCCTGTGTTAAACTATTAGTTGCTGAAACAAATCCTTTCGGTGGCTAATGAGCTATTAAGAACCCCGCCTAAGCCACCGAAAGCTAAAACTTCCAATTTTTTCAACCATAGCACAGACAAAGACCTGTAATTTGTTAGTCATCTTTAAATCTTTCATGACATGACTTGAATTCTTCATATTATCAAAATAAAATTATTTTGGGAGATAACACATTGGAAGTAAATTCTCCCCCATTATTTGATCTAAGACACTTGATTTTCATACTAGACTCCTTTTCAGTCATTGCCTTGAATATTTTAAAATTTTCAAAGGATTCTGATATTTCTTTTACGAATGCCACCCATGTCATCCTTGTGTAATCATCAATGAACAACATGAAATAGTGATCTCCTTGCAGGATTTTAGGTTTGGTTGGTCCACAAATGTCTCTATGTATAATTTCCACAGGACGTGAGGTCATATGTTCTTTTATATTAAAAGTGGCTCTGGTTTGCTTCCCATGTTGACAGTGTTTTCATACTGAGTTTAGAGGAACTACAATTTTTGGTAGATCTCTTACAACTTCCTTTGTGCTTACTTTGGAAATATTGTCAAAACTTAAATGTCCCAACCTTCTGTGCCATAACCAACTTTCATATACCATAATTAGGTAGCTTTGGTTTTCATTTTCCAAGATGTATACAATGTTTGTATTTCTCATAGCAATGCCAATGACCTTTCCTGATTTTTTATTCTTAATTTCTCATTTTTCTTAGTCAAAGATACAAATGTGTCCTTGGTCGCATGTTTGAATTACACTAAGAATATTAGGCTTGAGGTTTTCAACTAGCAAAACATTTTCTTCTTTGATCTTACTGTTGACAACATCTGTTCCTTTGCCGATTATTTTGGAAGATAGTCTGTCTCCAAAAGTGACTTTTCCCTTATTGTCTTTTAGTGTTATGGATTTTCTTGAGTCATCGGTCATATGTTTTGAACAACCACTGTCTAAGTGCCATAAGTTTTGTCTTTTGGTTGCACATAAAGCAATCATGGAACTTTCCATTTCTTCCTTCTCTTTCCAATGCTTCTTGTGTTTGGTGTTCTAAGGTTTGCTTACAACAATATTCCTTTTATGTGTCTTCAGTTTAAAATCTCTTGCCATATGCCCATGGTTATTACATTTATAACATTATATGTCATATTTTTGAAGTAATGTAAAAATATTCTTATTTCCTTTCGACTCATTACTTGATGACGTCTTCTTGAATTCAGAAACCTTTCTTTCAGTTTTGCATTTGAGGCTTTATGACCAAAATTATTACAAGCAAAGCAGTGACCTAAAAAGACCTATAAATATCTATTTGGTCTCTTGGGTGCTAGATTATTTCTATTTTTATCTTTATAAATTAAGCCAGCTTTCTTGCTTCTTTCCTTTTTAGTTGTAGTCTTTAATACTTCAACATAGCTTTTCTTACTTCTTTCTTGATTTATGACAGGAAAACTCTCTAGCTTCTTTTCTTTAACGAACCCCAAACCAGAACTATCACCTGATGGTCTTTGGCTACTCAGAATGTAATATAGAATCCTTGAGCTATTCTCAAAATTTGATTTGATAGATCCTTCATCAAGCTTTCTCTTGATTTGCATGATTTCTTCTGCAAGCTTTTCAGACTCCTATATTCTTCTTTTGAGCTGTAGGTTTAGTTCCTCCTAAACCTTTTTGGCATCTAGGAGTTGAGCTTCCAACTGACTAATGAGAATATTTGACTGACTATTAGTGGCCAAACCTTCTTGTTGATCCATT
>LPNX010647315.1:167854-199244 GCA_001517045.1 Pseudotsuga menziesii | reverse complement strand
CTGAACAGAGAAGGTAATTCTACCTTCTGTCACTGCACCTTCTTGGCCCATAGAGGCCCATTGTTGCAACCATGGTGCTCTGATACCATTTTGTCACGTCCCCGTCCCTCACCCGGCGAAGAGGACGCGACGAACACATCAACACAGCCGGGCAAACAGCCCATGAACACAAGACAGAGGATATCAATGATGAAATTAAAAGCCTAAACAATAGGCATATTTCATCATACAAGGATGCACAGTCCTTCAAACGAACAGCGGAAGCAAACATAGACATTCCAGCATTTGACATAAATATAAATTACAGAGATGAAGTAAACAACAGAAATTATCTTTTGATGAAGACTTCACCCGCAACCAGCTACGTCGCTGCAACGTTCCACCCAACCATAGGCCAGCTTGCTCATTAATCTCTCAGCAACGCTGCCGCCCCCGAGCTGGGCATGATTCCTCCGGGGTAAGGGTCAATTGCAGGCTTATACATAGCCAAGGGGCACAAACAGCATACCAACACAGCTAGGTTTCACAGGCTTTCAACAACCAAGCCAAGTCAGCACAGTCCGAAGACTATCCATTGCACTCAGGCAACCAATCAGCTGTGACAGCTTAAACAGGGAAAACGAATTCCTGAGTCATTCTTGGCCCTATCGTGGCCAAAATGACTCTCACTCGAATTTACAATGGCCCCCAAACGTAACAACAAATACATTCACAACATGGGGAAGACTACAGCCCCGAAATCTACCAGTGAGCACAACTTACAGCAGGGAAAATGACCCAATTAATCTGTGAGACAGCCATAAACGTGAATGGACCTTCACAGTCAGTCGTGGGTGCAAGAGCACGGCTCTTAGCTCTCCATGTGTGCCCCAAACAGAAGAATACCTGGGCGTGGGTAAACAATCCGAACCAGCAAGGAAAGGAACAGACAATGGAGACCCTGCATGAGGAAAAACGGCTCCGTTTTTGTCCGTGGATGCACACACAACAGGAAGGACGCAAATTTGCAGTTCGTGGGTGCTCAGCAACTCATGGGGGAGAGGAAGAAAACCTGCGTGAGACCCAAAAAAACGCCCCCAAAACCTGTGTGTGAGAAGAAAACAACCAAAATCATGGTGGAGTGAACTGACCAGGGAAGAGTGCGTGAGGGAGAAGAATGGGCAGACGTGGGTGGAGTGGGCAATTGGGTAAGGCTGACAGCCTCCCACAACCACCACCACTTCAGCAATAAATGCCCTCATCCATAACTCCTCAACCACCAGTTGAGCATTAAAGAGGTTGACAAGGTTGGATGAGACAAAAAAGGTAACAAACAACAAAGGTGATAAAACATGGGTTTTTCCCCCATAACCAAGGTTTGACATCCCCCACCCCTTATCCTTTGGAACCATGCCCTTTTCATTCAACGTTGCACTGCTGTAGCTGGTTGTGGTTTATTTTAATTGATGTGCGGGTTTACATGATGCCGAATTATAATGTGCCTTATAGCACAGCCTACCACCGACAATTATTCCCATTGCCGAAACATACACAACAAAATCGATGGTGGGGCTTTTGCCTTGAGCTCCTCACCACGATTAATTACAATATATACCTCATGCAAACGGGGTCAAAACCGGGGACGTGACATATATATTATAAAATATGAATTATAATTTATAATTTATGACCCTCATATTGGTTTTAAAGTTCCCTCCTTAATGAGGTCTATGTCTACTACAACGTTCGATTATGGGTGAGGTAGCTTCAAAAAACACTAGATCTAGATGCCATTTCATTGGATGGGATTGAAACCACTACTGCATGGAGGGTGGAGAGCGAGGCACCTTTCATGGAAAATGATCTTTATTGGTTACATGAGGATTTGGATGGGGGTGGTTGGACAAGTGGCATGGGAGGCGATAGAGGAGGTGGAGGATGATATAGAGAAAACACCTTTACAGGAGTTGGCTATTGACCCTGTGAGTGCACCACCACTTTCACATACAAAGAAATAGACAATGAAGAAAGAGTAAGCTAGACTTGGACATAGGAGTGGCACTACTATTAGTAGAGGACGAAATAATCTAGCTTATTTCTCTTCTAGAGGACGCCAGTGTGTAGCTTCTCCTTCTCTTAGAGCACATTAGATTCTGTTGCCACCCATAGGGCCTTATTCAACTGGATGAAGAGTCATTACTAGAGCCATGGTTAGATTTATATGATCATTTTCCCCACCAATAGTTTATTTTCCCTAATTTATTTTGTAGCAATAGGATGTTCTAATATTTCTTCAACTGTGAGAAATTTTTTTGCTCCACTGTTTCTTCTGTTATGACGATTTGTTGCTCAACAATTTTTTCTTATTTCATGGTAGGGTGGAATTGTTGTTGTGTCCAAGGTTGGTCCACAAGCATATCCAATACAATGACGAGTGTCTCTTCCACTAGGTTATGATTTGGTCCTCCTAGCCTCATCTCCAACGAGATTACAAAGATAGTTGGATTCCCTAGCTCTCTTCTATGACTATTGACAATTGACGGTCAACTTGGCTAAAACAAGGTTATGATATTCAATGGATCGAAGAACTTCGTAGAACTTAATTTCTTATTTATAAGGAAGGAAATTAATATCACCAATGCCTACACATACTTGTGAGTACAATTTTCATGACCTCACTTCAATTTACGATCGATCCTCCATCCTCAGATCACCAAGGATTATGGGTCTTTAGCCATCTTGAGAGAGAGAGATAGTTTTTTCGTCACCATTTTTAGGACATCTCATCCAACATGTCTCTCATGGAATCACTAATCTGACCCTTTGTTCTCTATAGCTCAAATATTTGGGAGCCTTGCTTACTAGAGTCCTATTGGGCCTTAACTAAGAGAGTCCAAACCCTTCTCCTCCAATGCATCATTATATGCAAAAAGACAGTTCCTCATAAAATCATCCTAACATAGTTTGGGGCTTGACCCTTCAGACTTGAGATAGTGTTCAGAATCTCTTTTCTACATCGCATCCAGGTTTTAGCAGACTCAGGGAAGGGGAGAGACCAATACCCGTACTTGTATTACTGCTCTTCTAAGGACATTTCCTTTTCTATCCCATTGGGATGCGATTGAGGTTAGTTTTCTAGGGTTTCAGATATTTTAGAGTCTGTTGGAATTCAGATTAATCACCTCCCTCCATTTTAGAACTCCTTGGATGCAGTTGGCCATCTCCCACCGACCAGACAAGTGATGAGAAATATCATTAGAGATGACATCTATAGGTAGTTTATCCAGATCACTTAGGCTAACCCCCCTAGTGGGTTACACCCAAAGATGGTCTTTTATGCTGAGCATTTATTAGATCTTAGGGATGGGCTCATTATTTAACAACTATATACATTTTTACATTGGGTACATGCTCTTCACATTCCTCTAGGCCAGATCAAAGTGGGATATCATAGACTTTTGGTAGAGACAAACCACCATATCAACTGACTATAAGATAGGTTTTGTTAACTATGTCATCTATAGGAGGTCGATACTAAGGAGTGATTCATATTTTGGTTCCCCATTTACTATGAGATCAGGGGGTGGTTTCATTGCTTATTCAGGGGGACTAATATCCTCACTATATTCTTCAGGTATTCGAATCAAATATTTTTATCCTTATACATATAGGAGGTCCTCAGGATTCAAGCCCATACTCTTCAGCCTCCTCCAAGGATAGAGCCTATTCGACGGATCACCTCTTTCTTCTTGGTGCTACCCTCAGGAAGGGGCACTAAGAGACAAACCGACACTAGTGCAATCATGGACTCCAGATCAATGTAGACTCGTGGGAACTCCAATCATCCCATGATATTTCAATGATATAAACTTACCAGATCCCTTCCTAGAGATGGATGAGATCCCCTTCAACAGTGCAACAAATGATCCAGGAACCCCACCAGGTCCCCCTTAGGACAACTGACTATACTGAAATTTCTTCATTTGGCCTTAGATGCTAGGAGAGATGGATCCATTGTATGAAATATCTAAATACTTTCTTTTCATTCCTCTTATCCTTGGATATTCTTCTCCTACGATGCAAACCATCATCAACATAGGTTTTTGAGCTCAAGGTTGAGGTTCTTCATGCCTCGAGGTATATCTCATTTTCTACTACTTTACCTTGTTGCAATCACTTTCTACATATTGAATTTTATAGGATACCTTTTGGTACTATTTCATTATATTGACATCATTGTACTCAATATTCCCATTGACCTACTTTTGTGGTCATTAGTCAAACATTAATAAAATGATCTTACCTATATTATCTGATCTTATCTTAGTTATGTGGTAGTCCCCCATTGTTGCATTATGTGCACAAGAGGTTGAAATGTATCTTGAAGGCCCTTCTCTCTAGGTTTAGGCACATTGGAGTCAGCTCACATACCTAACCTCCAAGATCTCTTTTCCACTTAAATGGGTTGTTTTTTACCCTAAATGTCCTTACCCAACCCTTGTTCTTGTGAGAATCCCATGGATTGCATAATGGGGAGGGATTTTGAGTATGACACCTACTCCCGGGGAAGTGGCGGGGTGACTATTTTTGTTGGCACTTCTCCACTCCCTTTCCCAACTTCTTCAAATTCTATGATGGGGGTAACCTGCCCCATTTCCTCTTCTAATATATTTCTCATAGCTTCCAGATCTACTTCATCCTCTTCATGACATTCATCGTATAATTTGTTGAAGTTAGTATCCTCTAGAATGCCAAGGTAGGAGATGTCTGTTTTGGCGAGGTACTTCCTTATTTTCCACCTGGCACCCCTCTTGTTATTGTTGAAGTTTCCTTGAATGATAGCTCATTATATCTTTTAGTACTAGATATTTTCAAGGCTCTTGCATCCTTGGAAAATCCCCAAATAGGACCTGCGAACTAGCCCAAATGAAACCGAAGGAAATAATCAAAGGTTGGGAAATCTTAGCAGGTGACTATGAGGCATGAAATAGGGCACTAACCTACTATGAGTGGACCACCATCGATATTCATTTGATCGAAAGACAAAGATGAATAGTGCTCGATCAAAGTGTAGGGTAGTTATGACAGACAAAAGTCGAGCATATCTTTTGGCCAATCAATCCAATCGACGGTCATAATTGAGAGTGCATGGGTGAAAGTGACAATTAATTAAATTTGGAAAATGGTGATCACTTTACAAAAAGTGATATCTAATCCAACGACGGAGATGCATAGTGCATCCATAAAGTGGGTGTACAATGGAGGGGCCCAACCATGCGCAAAAGGTAAAACCGCCAATGATGCGTGGAAACATTCTATTGGTTGCGCATGTTCTAAAACCTTTTTCAAAACATCTTGGTGAGTATGCATTACCACTTTTGGAAACCAAGGTGGTTTCCACACTTAACAAAATGATGACCCCACTGTAAATCCACGTTGGCCTTGTTGATTCAAGTCAGTAACTTGGGCCCATAGTTGAACGTCACTTCCTACATTTACCTATCCAATCATGTCTTACCATATTAGAGGAAATTTCAACTCAAAATGGGCCTTTTAACTTTAATTCAAATTCCATGTCATCATGTGTTAGCCAATGAAATTGCTTTAAATTTTAAATACCGTATAGGTCTTAAACAATTTTTTTATATAAATTTAGGGATAGGTGTCATAAAAGAAACTACTTTTTTTGTTTGTATTTTTGATATATCTCCCCGTGTTTTTACTCAAATTTCAATCGAGAGAGATCATTGGATGTGGAATTAAATTCTGCATTCAACGAGTACCCACTCGGCATACTTTTGACGGACCCCGCTACCCAAAAGACAAGAAATACCTGAAAAAATGTAATGATGATGGAATTAAATTCTGCATTCAACGAGTACCCACTCGGCATACTTTTGACNAAAGACAAGAAATACCTGAAAAAATGTGATGATGATGTCATCATTACATTTTTTCAGGTATTTCTTGTCTTTTGGGTAGCGGGGTCCGTCAAAAGTATGCTGAGTGGGTACTCGTTGGATGTAGAATTTAATTCCGCATCCAATGATCTCTCTCGATCGAAATTTGAGTAAAAACACGGGGAGATATGTCGAAAATACAAACAAAATAGTTTTTTTCTTTTCTTCCTCCAAAATTAATAAATATTATTTTATTATTCTAACTATTATTTTATTAATTCTTTTTTGGGAGGCCCATTTTGAGTTGAAATTTCCTCTAATTTGAAAGTATCTTCCCGAATTTGAAACCGATAAAAGTCCTAATCAGTCCGTTGTGCTTGGCTATTTTCATTCGTGCACTGAGAGAACCCGTAAACCAAAGCCTCGTGACCTAAGTAAATCTAGTCACACGTTAGGTCATAATCCAAACAAAAGGTTCATCCACATAGGATAAGCTGAGTAATTCATTTTTAGCTCACCTCTGCTTAGTTTTACCATCGAACTATAAAAAAATTTTACCCTAATTCCTAAAACCACTAATTTGGCTTGAACCAGTCAATTTGTACCATCAAAATGGCCCAGCAAACCACTACTACCACCCCAAAGTCAAGCAGAAATTTGGGATCCTGAAATTGTTCATTTTTACCTAATTAAAGCCCTGGTTGAACCCTATTACAAAGCATTTCCAGATCAAGACCCACACCAACTATGGTATTCAATATTGATTCATTATGTCTGCCCCCCGCGCCCCCCCCCCTAGTAGTACATTTCCCATAGTTCATTGTATGGTTCTTTGGATGCTATTTCCCGAGTCAAAGAACCATTATGTCATCAAATAGAACTAGAGTCACCTGCAACATTGATACTCAGAGTATAAGAAAGATGTTTTCCCTACCAGAGGAAGAAAATATTACAACCTTTGGAGAAAGAGAATTGGCCTTGAAGTATCAAATCTTGAGCCCAACTGATAAAACCACAATATTAAACTATTATATGGAAACTGGTATGATATCTTCAAACACAAATCCCCCATTCAAAAGAATTTTCTTCAAACCAGAATCCAGAATGATCATTTCTATGTTATGCACCATATTAGGGTACAAAAATGATGAAAAGGTGGATGAGTCTATATTAGGTTTTCTGTCTCAATTACAACCAGTATCAAGTCAAACCTCTAAATGGAATACTCTTTCATTTCTATCTCAAATCCTAAATCATCAATTAATTGAATTTCCCTCTCAGGAAATATTTTGGTTCCTCTCGTGCTTATTTTTCCTGTTCATACATGAAAATTCCAAATACTTTGAAAGTCTAGGGTTAAATATGATGGGCCAGTCATATATGTATCTCTCTGTGTATGAATGTAATCCTATTTTTGCAAGAAAATCAATCAATTCCAACTTCCATACAATGCTTTAGGTGCTTGCTTTAACCCATACAATTCCTTCTTGAGTTTACATACATGAGTTTCCTGATCATCATTATCGAAACCTTGCGGTTGTTCAATATATACTTCTTCTTCTATTAAGCCATTTATAAAGGCTGTCTTTACATCCATCTAATGTAACTTCCACTTCATATTGGATGCCAAGGAAAGGATGGTTCTAATTGAGGTGTACCTAGATACTAGTGTGATGGTCTCCTCAAAGTCGATTCCTTCCTTCTGGGAGAATCCCCGAGCTACGAATGTTCCCTTATACTTCTCTATACTACCATCTGCTGAGTGTTTTGTCTTCAAGATCCATTTTGAGGATACCATTGACTTGTCCTTTGGTATTGGTACTATTTCCCATACATCATTATTTATAATACATTGTCATTCCTCGACCATTGCATCAAACCATTCCTTATGTTTTGTTTCTTCTTCAAAACACGTTGGTTCTTTATCAATGAGATCACACATCAAAGCCACAAAGATAGGGTATGGATTTGGCCTCTTTCTTTCTCTGATGGTTCCTTCTTGGACACCATGTATTTTTTCTTCTTCAAATAATTCACAAGCCTAGGAAGTTCTAATGAACAGGAGCATGAGTTCATTTCACTGGGAAATTATTCATGCCTCTGAGGTTCTTCATGTCATGATCGTCGGGCATCCGATCTTCTTCTTCGTTCCTAACTAGTCTAGGACCTTCTACAACTCTAGGAGTTTCATGCTCCTCTTCATCTTCCTTATATTTCTTTGATTTTATGAAGGTTGTATCTTCGTCAAAGCTGGCATATCTTATTAATTTAATTTGATAATATCATGGGATATAGATTTGATAAGCTTTTGATTGCTCACTATATCCTACAAACGATCCCTTCTTTCCTGAAGGATCTAACTTTAATATTTAGGTGACTTACTTCAATATTTTCTCCGTTAAATATCTCTTCTAGAGTCTTTCTCTGAAGGGTACTATGGGAAATTCTATTCTGTACATATACTGATGTTCTGGTTGCTTCTTCCCAGAGGTACATAGGTATATCTTGATCATGTATCATAGCTTTCACAACTTCCATGATAGATCTATTATTTCTTTCTGGAACACCATTTTTTTGTGGATTATAAGGAATGGTGAGCTCCCTCTTAATCTCATATTCTTTGCAATACTCATTGAATTCACTTGATGTGAATTCTCCTCCATTATCTGATCTTAATATCTTGATCCTCGTTTTAGAGAGGTTTTCTACTAGGGCCTTAAACTCTTTGAATCTTCCAAACAATTCATCCTTATTCTTCAGGAAATATATCCAAGTCTTCCAGGAGTAGTCATCAATAAAGGAAGCATAGTAAACATAACCACTTAATTAAGTAGTTTGCATTGGCCCACATATATCTGAATGGATAATGTCTAAGATCCATTTTGCTTTCCTATCACTGTTTGGATAAGGGTTCTTAGTATTATTTCCTTGTGCACATACTTTTCACACTCCTTCATGTTCTATTTGAATATTTGGTAAAACAATTATAACCTTGCTCACAATTGGCAATTATTTCTAATGTATATGAGTAAGCCTTCTATGCCATAGCTCACATGGTATTATGGTACTAGTCATCAATGTTGAATCTACATGTACCTTTAATATGTAGAGTCCTCCTTATTCAACTCCAATTACTACTGCATCATCTAGAGTTTTTCCTTTTTTCCACATGAGGACTTCTCCATCCACAAAAGAAACTCTAAAACCTTTCTTATCTAAGGATGAGATAGAAAGAAAATTCTTCTTTAGTCCTAGGACATACTAGGCATCTTTCATCTTCATGGAATTTCCAGATTCCAACTTATAGGAGGCTTCTCCCATTCCTTTGATGGGATATTGGTAATCATCTCCAAGCATTACTTTGTGTGGGGACTCCTTTTGTACAAGACATGAGCGTGAGTGATTGCAACCAGCCATGTTCTTGGAGTCACCACTATCTACTAGCTAGGTGTCATTCCTTGGTGAGACTTGACCTATGAGTGCATATATCAAGACATATTCTTTAAGGAATCTTCATTATCCTTATATTTCTCTTCATCTTCTTTACCATTGTCTTCAGCAGCATGGGCCTAAAATATTTTCTTGTTATTGACTCGCTCGTCCTTCATGAGACAATTTATAGCAATGTGTCCCATCTTATGAGAAGTGAATCATTCATAATTTGAGAATTATTTCTAGGACTTGTTAAACCCTTGAGTCTTTCTAGGATGATGGGCATAACTCTTTCTCTTGTTCTTGCCTTTGGTATGGACTGCCAAAGCTTGATACTCATTTTCATTTAGCTTCTCTTCTTTGGATGCTATTCTTTCTTCTTCTTTAACACATTCTTCCCATAATTGTCGGAACTTGGTTAGTCCTATTCTTGAATAGATTCCTTGGATAAAGGATTGCCAATATCTTGGAAGATGATTCAAGGTGGTCATTTCAATTTATGCTTCTTCAACCATATCACCAATAGCTTTCAACTAATCCTTGATTTGAGATACTCTTGTAAAATATGATTGCATGGTTTGTGACTTTTGAGCCTTTACAATTTTGAGGTGATTCCTCAAGATCAACTTCCTACTGATGTTTCTTCCTTCAAATAGGCTGGATAGAGTATCAAGAATTTCTTTTGGTGTCTCCCTTAAGGATACTTAAGGAATCAAGTTATCTTTGATGGATTCAGCTATGATCGTCTTAGCCTTGATCATATCCTTCTTGTATTTGGACTTAGCTTCAACTTCTTCTGGTTCTGCAACTTCATCCTTTATAAATCCTTATAGATAATTTTCTTCTAGGATGAGCATGATCTGATACTTTCATGATCTGAAATTTTCAACACCTTCAAGAATCTCATATAGCTTGGTATTCGTTGTCATATTTTAACAGATTGAGAAATTCAAATGGAATTAGAAGAAATGGTAATTATTTGATGAATACAACTTCTAGCTGACTTTCTTTGGGATGACCTAGGGTTTGATGTAGAAACCCTAATTTTTAAGTTGGGATCACTGGTAGGGATGAGTGATATAAAATATGCACCTTCCTTGGGTGATCTAGACTGTAACTTTATTTTTCTGAGATTGATGATAGAGTCTCATGAAAAATGAATCCCTAGTTCTTCCCAATAGTAGTGTTTGGTCCAAAACTGAAACTTCTTGGAATTCAGTTCTGATTCCATAGAAAGATGCACCCTTTTGGGGAAAGTTGATTGAGCCCTATTTTATGGTTGATCTATTGAGGGGATTTGTTTAGAGTAACATGCCCTAGCTGTGTAGTATCTCCTTTTAAGGTGGCTTTGATACCATCTTAAGTTTTCTTAATTGTTTAGATGATATATTAAAACAATTTTCACTAGTAGGATCACTGAATGAACAACAAGCACATAAAAAAAAATAACACATATTTTACTCTAGGAAACCACAAGGTAGAAAATCCCACAAAACTTCCTCAATATAGAACTCAACTAGAGCAGTATAAAAACCAGACAACTACTTCTCTCTTCTTTCTGGCGCACTTGTTGTTCTCTCTCTTGCAAACTTGCTTGAGTGAGTGTGTAAAAATGAAGGGGAGTGCCTCCCTATTTATATTTGTCACTTGACTTGACCTAGGACCTAACAGGGTCGCCTTGTCTAGCAAGACACCAAAAATAATATTTATTATAATGACACTTGGGTACTATTGAGCAAACTTACATCCATAGGTTTACATTGATTCTTTCAATGACTCTTACATGACCAAACTCATCTCCTGATGGGGGAATGCAATCAATACATCTGGAATATCTTCCAAAGTTACTATACTTTAACAATTTGGTGATTAGAAGCGGAATACTTCTATGAATGTCGGTCTATATGTTGCTTCAACAATTATGGAGGACAATATTTAGTCAGCCGAATTCTAAGAGAGGGATTTATCCCTTAAAGATGAGGATCCTGGTCTATTACATATGATTAAAACCTAATGACACTATTGTCTTGATTTAGATAATACAATTGAAGGATCCTTGATGAACCCGGTTTTCATCAGGATGGATACTTACTTCGTATCTTTCTAGTTCCCAAGTGAGAACCTTCAAGCAAGAAGGGAACATTTGTGGGATACATCGAGTCTCCAAAGGCTTACAAAATATACATCCCAATATCGAGGAAAATCAAAGTCAGCCAGGATGTGACCTTTGAAGAAGACGACTATCTGAAAGGGAAGAGGATCTAGTATGGAGATCAATGACAATGAAGATATGAGATCAACTCCCCCTCTAGAAGTTAAGAGGGAGTCTTAAGAAAGGAATGAACTGACCGATCCCATTGATACAATTAAGCTAGATGATGCTCCCACATATATGCCAGTAAGACAAAAAAGACCCAGATGGGATCAATAGAAATTACAGGATGCAGAGGGGCATGAAGCTCCACATGGGATCCACTGGGAAAGCAAAAGAACTCTAAGGTTCTTGAGTTATGTAGATTTGATGAGTCACATCATTGACTCAGAACCTACCACATATGAAGAAGCATCCAGACACCAAGTTTGGAAATATTCCATGATAGAGGAGTTCCAATCCATCATGAAGAATGACGTATGGTAGGTTGTACTGAGACATGAGGGGAAGTTAGTATTGAACTCCAAATGGCTTTTCAAGATTAAACACAAAGAAAATGGTAGCGTGGAGAAACACAAGGACATATTTGTTTCCATAGGATTCTCTCATAAAGAGGGAATTGACTATGATGAAACATTTGCTCCTGTGGCTCGATATACTTCCATTAGAACCATCATTGCTATTGCTTCAAATATGGGATGGAAACTGCATTAGATGGATGTAAAGACCACCTTCCTCAATGGTATTATCGAGGAATAAGTCTACATTGAACAAACAGAAGGTTTTATTGTCCATAAGAAATATTCTCATGAATATGAACTGAGAAAGGCATTATACGGACTCAAACAAGTAGCTCGTGCTTGGTATGGACAGATAGATGGATACATGGTAAACTTGGGATTCACCAAAATTGATACAGACCCTAATAATTATTACAAGATTGAGGATAATAAGCCACTAATTTTGGTCTTGTATGTGGACGACTTGTTTCTCACAGGGAATAATAAAATAATTGGATGGTGTAAGAAGAAGCTTTCCTCTGAGTTTGAAATAAAGGAACTCAGATTGATGCATTGCTTCTTGGGATTAGAAGTATGGCAGAGGCAGGAGGAAATTTTCCTAATTCAAGGAAAATACACCATTGATATTTTGAAGAGATTCAGTATGTTGGACTGCAAGTCCATGGCTACCTCGATGGATGAAAATTTGAAGAAGCTGAAGGAGTACACTTCAAATTATGATATGATTGATCCCACCATGTATCACCATTTGATTGGCTCTCTATTGTATCTGAAAAAAACCAGACCAAAAATATGTTTTATTGTGAACACCCTTAGCCAGTTTATGAGTGATCCGAGTCAGATTCAGTGGGTTTCTGCAAAACATGTTCTCAGATACTTACGTGGTATTGTGGGATATTGTATAAGATATGATTCAGGATGTGATATGATATTGCAAGGATTTTATGACTCAGATTAGGACGGGTGTGTTGCAGATGGGAAATGTACTTCTGAATGTTGCTTTATTTTGGTCTCTATAGTAATTTCTTGGTGTAGCAGGAAGTAGACCTTAGTAGCACTTAGGACCACAGAGGCCGAGTATATGGTTTCCAGTACAACATCTTGAGAAGAAGCATGGCTTCAAAAACTCCTTGCAAGATTATTTGGTTCGATTCCAAGACAACTGCAATTCACTATGATAATCAAAGCTGTATATATATGTCAGTGAATCCTGTATTTCATGATAAAATGAAGCATATAGAGATATGATATCAATACATTCATGATATGGTGCAGTATGGTGCGGTCAAGCTACAATATGTTTTGATAGATGACCAGACTACATATATTATTAACAAGCCTCTTCCCAGGAAAAAGTTTTAACACTTTCACAGAAGACTTGGATTAGAAGAAAATGAATTCCTCGTGAAGAGGGAGAGTCAAGACTGATATCTATGATGCTTTCACATAGGTTCCTCTACTTTTTCTAGATCTCATCCATGTATGGGAGAAATCCCATCAAAATTGTGAGACGTGAATGTAGCAGATAACCATGTGCACAGTTGACTACTATACATTTAATTTATCAATATGTTGGTTTGGATTAATCCCACCGGCTCTTCAGATGAACAAGTTATAGATGGTCGTGTACACAGGTGGCTTCTTCTCACCAAGGTTCTAATCCAGGTATGGGAGAAATCCCTTCGAAATCTTGATATGGGAAGGACATAGATGGTTGTGTGCACTAATGGCCACTACATGTTCAAATTCTCAATCTGGTTTTCTTTGGAGTATTCACACCAGCTCTTGAGCAGGGTAATATTAAGGGGTGAAATTTCTCCAATTGGCTATTTTTGGGGTTTTTATCAAAAAATAAATTCGCTATTTGGTCATTTTTAGTGTTTAATATAGCCTATATTTACATAAAATGTGTTTTTTTTTATCATAATATTCACCAAAATTTACACATTTTAGTGTTAATTTTATGTTTTATATTTAATATTCGCCTACCTATCTATAAACCTATTTTTTTCAATCCAAAACAATCGCTTAGAATACTATACTTAAGTGTAATATTAGAATCCTTAAAAAATTCCATGCTCTTGAGATGAACAAGTAGTAGATGGTCGTGTACATTGGTGGCCTCTTTTAGCCCAGGTTCTCAACTTGGTGTAGGAGAATTCCCACAATAATTAGAGATGAACTGATAGTAGATGGTTGTTTGAAGCACGTCCAAGTTCTCAGGTAGAGACGAACATATATCCCATTGATGACTCCTCTCGACAGATAAAGACAATATTGACGACCTTTAATATGTATATATATGATTGAGATAGATGAGATGTACCGAAGAGACCCAAATTTTCATGATGTTGATGATGACCGTATCTGAAGAATACCTTCCTTGCTAAGAGAGAGTGTTGGAAGTTGTGCAACTTCAAAAGATATTCTTATTGTAACTCCTATGGGAGATTATACTGATGTAAATACTCATGTAAACCCTAGAAATATTCAATGTAAACCATGGGGAAATATAAGAAAAGAAAAATAATAAAAGGAAAATAAATTTGTATTTCCCTAAGGTAGGTCGGCCCAAGTCAAAATGGGAAGTTAGCCCCAATGATTTTTCACTTGGAAAATCAGTATAAATAGGAGGCACCCCTCCTCATTATTTCACACATTCACAACAATTCGCTAAGATAGAAAAGGTGTGCTACATCTGTCTAGGAGAGTATTTTTCTGGGGTTACATTTGCAAGAGATATTTTCTCTCTCTTCTTCTCTCTATCCTCAGAAGATTATTATCTCTATATGAAGGTTTGTTGGGTTTTTCATGATTGGGTTTCCTAGGATAAATTATTATGTTATTTTTTTCTGTGCTTTGTATTTTTTGTAGAGATCCTATTGTTTATTTGCAAATAAGATATACTGCTATAATATTGTAAAAAATAACATGTTATCAGACCAGTTCTAGAAGAGGAAATCATCGAGAGCTAGGGTTTTACCTTCCAAGGCATTCCCTCATCTCTTTAGCAGGAAAAGAGCTCTGGAAACTTTGCTCTATGGGAGGCAAATATTTTGGTAAAAGAAAATCCAAATTCTGACAAGTTTAATTTTTGACCTAATTCTGTTGTTAGTATTAATACTAAGGTACAAGGGGCTTTACAAAATATTATAAGAAAAATACATATAAATAATAGATCCAAATCAAAGTAATCAGTTGCTATAAAAAAACATCAAGTATATACTCATTTACAGATTTGGCCATTTTGCTTGTAAAGGGCGAAGGTGAATAAAACCATAGTTACATATATCATGCCGACGAATATATAACCGAGGGTATGGAATGTAACTTATCAGAAAAAATGAAGAAAATATCGTAAAATATCACCAAATGTTGTAAAGCATAAAAAATACAAAACTAACCATTTTATTCAATTTTTTTAACATCTAAAGCAACAACAACATCAAATAAACACATTTATAAATAAATATGAAAATACAAGTAATATATAAGATGGATAAGATATCAAATGGTGGATCATGATCACATATTGACTATAAACTAAAAATATTGAAATATGTTCATGATAGCATGATATAAAATTGCATAAAATAATCAAAATAAATCTCTCTCAATAAATGAATCATCATGACTCATGAGGCATATAGATTCTACATAGTACAATGATAAATAGTAAGAATCATCATCCCCTCTACACATTTTATAGAAAAAGGGCACCGCTCTTCCTCTGGAAGCAGTAGGGAGTCATGTAGGTGCTTTGGATGGGTTAGGATTCAAATTGGAAGCTCCAACTACTCGGGATATGGAGGAAGGTAGAGGGGTTGAGGTGGAAACCAATCTGAGTTATCTCCTCCCATAACTGCATATCATAAAAATTATTTCCTATATTGGGATCCTTGTTGCTAGGAATTTTGCACCTTCTGCAGATAGAATTTGTTCCTCTGGTCTGAATGGTTCAGATCTAGAACAAATAGTTCACGATAAGGTTGGAAGGCTTTCCCTAGAATCTATAAGCACATGGAATACAATATTTGATGGAGTGATGTGGTTCTTCTCTTATGACAAAAGGTCTCCAAGGAAATACCTGCATAAACACATCAAACACACAAGAGATCAAAGATACCAGGACATCATCTATAGATCTATGTCAGTGACTAAGGAATCTGACAATAACATGCAAGATTATAACATAACAAGTATATGGGAAAGGAACCAAATTTACGTTAATAAAATGAAGAAAGAGTTTACAACCTTTGCCTTAGTGTTGATACGCTCTTTCACAAAACCAACATCTTGTCCCCAACATCTCCAACTTACTCCCTCAATCTCTCTTGAATGTCTTAGGCCAGAATATCAAAGCAACATCATAACATTACTCTCTCCTCAACCATGGAGAATGAGCTTGCTTTTACAGGCTTGGAATGGATAGATATGGTTGAGAAATAGGTGGGTGTGGTGGATAGGAGATCCTACAAGGATGGATCTCGATCCCAACTGACCCTAGTGATCAGGGATAAAGGTGCCACGAAGCCTTCTTTCAAGAAGCTTTGTGAGATCCTCTCTTTTTCACTTTTTACCAAGGGCACCACTTCTTGTTCACCATGACATAGTAGTTTTAGGCAGAACTATGCATTGCTTAAAGGGTAAAAGCAGTGCCACTTCTTACTCCCAACATATTACAGGCAGTGCTGAAGAAGGTACTGCTTTTTGACTAAAGGGTAGAAGCGGTGCTGGATTTTCATATACAAATTTAATGTTTGGACCAATGTTCTTACTTCACAATTTGGGATTGAGGGAAACACTAAAGTTTGGGATCTCATCACATGCTGATGATGAGATTTAGGTATAATAGAATGCCCCCAAAGCATGATGCTAGAGGGATATGATAGGAGAGAGATTTGAAAGAGAAGGTTATCACTTCAATGCAAGAATCAGCTTGATCAGAGATCATCAACCAGGCATTTGCAATACATCAATACTTTTGACTCATGAGAAAATGTGTCTTCATCATGGCTGCAGATCAATACAAGGTAGATCCATCAGAGAGATAAACAAACATGGCTACTAGAATACATCGTAGATCCATGTGATAGAGGAATCGAACTTGGACATAGCTACTAGCCATACAATGTAGATCTATGTCATACAGACGTAAATTTGAGCATAGCCACGACCATACAAATGTGGATCCATGCTGGTATTTCATACAATATACTCCATCGCAACCTGGGGAGAAAGATATGAGTGCTTTCCAATAGACACCCAGGATCTTCGTCTTGTCTTCCATAAAGTACGATTCTATCCATGTGATTACAATGATCTGAAGTCTAACATGGTAGAAACCACTTGATTACCGGCCAATGATGTGAACCGTTAACAAGTGATAGGGAGATCACCATTAATGTCAATGATTCCCAAGGTACTCTGGTACAATATACTAAGTGTGAATAGATGTTTTGATGTTGAACACTCAGTTGAATCTCTTGATCAAAGGTCAATTATGTGAACCTATGTCGAGAGCAAGAGAATCTATCATTGAGGCATACAGATCTCAAGGTACTAAGCTTGTTTATAAGACTAATTTCTTGATGTTGAGCTAATGTCGATAGGAATAGTCTCGTCGAAGGAGGGCCATGATGAATCCCACATCGACGACATGAAACTTAGAACAAAGTTTTGGAATGTTATGGATAACGTAACCATCGGACTGACTCAAAAGGTAATGACACAAAGGTTGTTTTGACTGCAGAGGTAAACTTCTAACTTCCCTTTGAACATCAGGCTACAAGACAAAAGACTTGGTAGCATTGACTCGACGAGGAGGAACACAATACAACATTGGACAATGCTTTCTTTGAAAGAATCAAAGGAGTGACATGACTCATGAAAGTGGATCAACTTAGACACAAGTTGATTTACCCAATTGACTGAATGAAATGCAGACAAGTGCCATGCTGAAAGGTGACGACATACTGCCATTTTATTTGCAAAATGAATTGATTCCCTTCCCTTAATTTCCCCATCATGATTGATGAGTTCCTCTTTTCATTTTTACGAGTCCAAAGAGGGGAACAAACAATCGTTTTAGCTTATCTGAAGACAAGTCCATTCTCATACATTTTACGAACCTGAGAAAGGAGGGGTTCGTTCCCAAAAAAGGGTCTCTTAGTGTTTAGTTTAAAGAGTCCAATGAAAGTTAACTTGGTATCGTTCACATTTAGAGAGTCTAAACGAAGACAAAAGAAGACTTTAAAGGGTCCTTTTTCGTATGATATTCTATTCGAACCGAAAAAGAGATAACCTACATTCGGAGAGACGAATCTTCAAATACTTTTACGAATATGAAGAATACAAGTACTCGACAATATTTTCATATTTAGGGAGTCTGAAAAGAGTTTAAAGGAGACTCCATTAGGTTTCTTTTCAAGATAAAGAGTTTTACGAGTCCGAAAAGAATCAGAAAAAGACTCGAAATGTTGATACTATTTTTTGAGAGCACGATCAAAGTATCGAAACAAGCGCTTGAGGACTTTTTCCATTTTTCAAAAACATGAAAAAGTAAAAAACGAACTTCCCCATAGACTTTACTACTTATTTTTTGTCCCTGCAAGACTTAAACAACCATTAGTTTCCCAAAATATTCGTAAAAATGACTTTCATGAACGATATTAAAGGGTATTTCTATGAAAATGATTTTAATGCATAAAAAACCCTAAAAATATGCTATAAAAGTCTAAGTAAATAGTAAAAAACAATTCATTTCACTATTTACCAACCTTGGAGATCATTTTGGGTAGTTTGGAGCCAAAACTTTAGCTGAAGATTACGGGAGCATCCACTGTCCAATTTTCACACCGTCAGTTCTAGGTAACATCTAAATCCATCCTCTTTCCTTTTATGGTTTCCAATTTTCAGTTTTCATGGTTTTTTGAGCTCATAGGCCAAACCTAAAATGGGAAATGCAAGCACCACTCCTAGCCCTTACGGGAAAGGCGGTGCTCGATAGAAACCACGTTTCTTCAGTTCGACACAGGCAGTGGCACTGCTCTGTCTTAACTGGATAAAGGTGGTGCCAGCTGTGGGCATCAAAAAACTAATGGTCCGACCAAAATAAAAGTTTCTAAAAAATTTAACAATGATATATGCTTCTAAATGGATTTTGAATTGTTTTTAACAGGTTTATCGGATCAAAAAATGGTTATTTGGAAAGAGAGACAACATGATGAAGATGACGCTATTGTCGCAAGAGATGTAAGTTGTGTGGGTTCCCTACAGGGTTGTGGTATTTTGAATTTATTCCAGACCCCTAGCATGATTTCACATCCTCACTTGCTAGAATATATCCTATAAATGTGGAACCTGGAGCAACAATATTTTGAGGTAGGAACTCATGTTTTGACCATAGAGGTAGAGGAAATCTACTTCCCGATGGGGATTTCCAGACGAAGAGCCCCTATCTCTCTTACTGGTTCTCGAGGAGGGGACGTGACTAATCAGGAGGTGATCAATTATCATTGTCAGTTTGGCATGAGAAGATTCCAATTAGGGTTGTGGTGGATATGCCACTTCGCACTGTTCTATTCATCATGCATAGGTTGGTTGGAATCCAAGGACCTCATCAAGAATCCCAGGCACATATGATATATTCCCTGGAAGCTATGGCACCTAAGGTTTACAACTGGGAAGAATCACTTCTTCATGTCTTCAAAGATCAGCTGAAAAAATGTCGCAGGGAGAACTAAAGCAGTTTGGTTTTGGGTCCATTTTAGCTTGCTTCTTCTTTGAGAGGATGGGTCTCATGAGACCCCAGGTGATATTCACTGAACTTAGGGCTAGAGACCCACGCATGCTGAGGTGGGTTAAGATCATGGCTCATAGATGTGGTGGTAGAGACAAGGTGAAATTTTAGGCCGCTTTTTTCTATTGGCTGTGAGACCAGATCCTCATGATAGAGGATTATGCCTATGCAGGGATAGATTTCAAAGGTAACCCTGATCTACCACTACCACCTGATGCTCAGTGGGGGGATATTGGTAAGAAACAAAAACCCTAAAATGGTGATTATGTTTTTATATTTTTTGTTTTTTATGTTTAGTAAAAATACCTAATGTTTACATGCAAATGTTGGTGGTGCATGGCTTGGAGGATCTTCTCCGATGGATAGGCGAGCTGGGGCTCAATTTGTTCACAGGGGTGATGACCACCTTACTGAGTTGGAGGAGAAATTAGAGCGACTGAATCTTGACATTCCTGACGCAACGATAGATGACCTCCCCATGAGGTATCAGACACATACTGTAGGAGTGCTAGGTTGTTTCAGCCGACTACTTCGTAGGGTAGCACGGGATATCATGTGCTATCATGAGAATCACTAGATAGTGGACTGCATGATGTACTACTAAAAGTTGACTAGCTTTAGGGTTTTTTGTATGATTTTTTATTTCTTGAAATCCACAGTGCTTCAGACGAGGTCTCGTGACCACATTTTTTGTAAAAAACACCTTATATATATATATACAGACTTATTACTGGTGTTTATATGTCTCAAATGGAAATCATATTTACATGAGTTTTATGTGTCATTTATAGTTTATTTTACAATGAACCATGTTTATTTTACAAGTTATGAATGGGAAATATACCAGTTTAGGATGTAGTTTGTTAATGAATCAACAACCATATTATCTGACCTAAAGACATGCCTGTAAGTGATACACTTGAATGACCTTTCTAATAAACGCACCCTCCGAAATAAACAGAGGAGCACAAGGTTTCTGATGGTATAAAAATGGATTAGATGACAAACCACTAGTTGTGAATCCATAAACACTACCAAGTCATAAATGTCTCGAGATGTAGCCTCAGTTAGTAGACCTATTACTACTCGGATACTCGACTATGTTGTTGGTAGCGGGACCAATACAAACCACTCCTGAACTGATCAAGTCATGATCCGAGGAATAGAGAACCTAAGTAGCTGAAGCAAGGTTTAGGGTACGATGACAAGCACTATCAGTGAAGCCGTAAAAAGCCATCCAATCTACATAACCAAAACATGGTCTAAACAGTTTGGACACTAAAATCAACACCATACTGAATCAAGCTGAAAGCCAATAATATACATATATACAAGGTACCATACAAAAATTATTTAAGCATAGTAACTCTTCAGGTACAACCCATTGTGAGGTTTCCCGAAGGGTATCCCATCATAATCCACAAGCTCGTAAGCTCCTCTCTCTAAAACTTTGCTGACGACAAAGGGACCATACCACATTGACTTGAACTTCCCTTTACCTAGTTTATCATGTCTCTAATCATAGGTCAAAACAAGCTCACCTTCATTGAAAACCCGAGGCTGAACAGATTTATCATACTGGGCCTTGACGGATTTCTTATGTGCCTCGTTAGCTAAGGCGACATCTCTTCTATTTTCGTCAAGATTAGTTAGGTATATAAATATCTCTTCCTCGGTGGAATAGTTTGGCAGAAGTTCTACTGCAAGTTTTAGGGATAGAATATAGCATTGGATAGGAAGGATAGCTTCTAGTCCATAAACTAATTGGAATTGTGTGAAACCAGTCGCTGTTTTTACCAAAGTCTTGTAAGTCCAAAGGGCAGAAAAGAGAGTCAGGTGCCAATTGGATTTATGATCTCCAACCATCCTCCGCAGCAGCATGGTTTTTAAAACTTTGTTGATGGCCTCAACCTGACCATTGGCCTGTGGATAGTAAGGATTTGAGTTTTCATGGCGAAAACCTAGCTTGGTACTTAACTCGGTCATCATCTGATTTCAGAAATGTGATCCATGGTCATATACAATAGACTATGGGACTCCAAACCTAGCTATCACATGATTAAATAAAAGGAGGGCGGCAGTCTTACCATCCTCTGCATACGTAGGCATCAACCCATTTTGTAAAATAATTGACGGCTATGATAATGTAACCATGCCCCCCGGCTGAGGTAAGCTTACAATGCATAAATTCAATTCCCCATTTGGAAAAAGGGCCAACTACAATGACAAGGTGTAAACAAGTAAGGTAGGTGGGATTTTTCGGATAGAAATGTTGGTAGGGTGGGCATTTCTTAATAGCCTCGTGACAGTATTTGAAGATTGAAGTCCATAAATAACCAGTGTGAAGGTTTTTTTGGGCCATAGCCATCCCAGAAAGATGACCGCCACATGCTCTAGAGTGGCAATCATTAAGGACTTGTTCAACCTCTTCATGTGTAAGGCATCGTCAGAGAATGGAATCGATACCATGTCTATGAAATGTATCATTTAAGATAAGGTAGTACTTCACGTGGTGATGGATATGGCGACGATCATCATGGGATATATTGGGCTGAAGTCTTTGATTTTGGAGATAAATGATTAAATCTCCATACCATGGGTCTATTGTTCTTATCAAGAACATGAATTCATCTAGAAATGAATCGATGGGATCAGTATCCATCAAAGCATAGGGAAGGTCACACATAAGCTCTGTAGAGACCAAGGATTTCTTTGAAGTGGCCTTGGCAAACTCAAGGTAAAATTATTGTAGGATGACAATCCAATAGGAATATTTTCCCCCTAGCACCTGAAAAGTCAGGATGTAGTACATAGGATTCTGATCTACAAATATCATGGTAGTGCGAAGCAGGATGTAATGATGAAATTTATGAACAGTAATGACAGTAGCCAGTGCTAACTTCTCCACATGTGAGTATCGGGTTTCATAATCAATAAGATTCTTACTGGTGTAATATATCACGTGCTCCTGATCGTTGGGATCTTCCTGTGCTAAAACTATTCCAATGGTAGTAGTGGAGGAAAAAACATACAAGAGAAAGTACTTTGAATAATATTGTGGCTATATCATGGGTGAATGAGTCAGAGCATGCTTGAGATTATCAAAGGCTCTTTGGGCCTGGTCCTCCCATAATAATGGAGTGTTCTTATTCAGGAGACGCATATAACCATGCGTTTTCTTAGAGAAATTACAAACAAAATGGTGGAGAAAGTTTTCCTTCCCTTGCAAACTTTGGAATTCAACAATATTTGTTGGGGCAGGTAGGGCCAATATAGCAGTAATCTTCATTGGATCAATTCGGATGCCATCCTTAGAAACCACAAAGCCAAGGAGATGTCCCTTATCAATGCAAAAAACACATTTGTTTGGATTGAGCCGTATGTTATAATGACGAAATCTCAGAAAAATGTCTCTAATATGCCCAGGATGGTATTCTCGTTGCTGTGAATGCGTAGGGAGATTATCAAGGTACGACTCCATGATGTTCTTGATGTCATGAAATGCATAGGAAATGGCACATAGGAATGTAGCTCACGCATTTTTTAGGCCAAAAGGTAACTTCCTATAGGAAAAAGTTCCCCATGAACATATAAATTCCATTTTGTGTTGATCAACAGGAAATATCTCAATATTGTTATAGCCTGAAAAACCATCCATGAACGAGAAGATGACACTTCCAGCACAGTTGTCGATAATCTGATCGATATGCGGAGTCGAAAAATTGCCTTTGGGACAAGCTTTGTCCAGGTCTTGGAAATTTATGCAGACTCTAATGGTTCCCTACTTTTTGTTCATAAGTATAATGTTAGATACCCATTCCTTTAGGGTTATAGGATAAATAAATCATACCTTCATAAGTTTTTCTACTTCGGCTTTAATAGTCGCAGCCTTCCGGGGATGGACTTGACGCAATTTTTTTCCTGATAGTTTTTGTTGTGGGATAGGTTTTAATTTCATGAACCACAATAGACGGGTCTATCCAAGGCATTTCTTCATAATTCCAGGAAAAAATATCTTGGAATTCTTTGAATAATGCTCTATATGCTTCAGTTTCTTCTTTTGAGCAGTTCTTCCCTACATGAGCATGCTCAATGCTTCCAGTATTGACTGATATGTCAATTGGGGTTGTTTTAGTAATGTTGCATAGGTTTCCTTCGGATTCCATATTTTGCAACAATAACGGTGTTTGCAGATGCATGACAATATTAGTACTGATAAGTGATTCAAGGTCAAAACCTACCGAAGTGGTGTTGGGAAGAAAAGAAGATCGATGATGATCTTCCCAGATGGGTTCACTCTCACTCATGATCTCCATGATGGACTCATCCAAAGGAAAAGTCTATGTGAGATAATCTAGAGTGGGAAGGAGGGTTCCAACCAATAAGGCAAGTGGTAAGGATCTGAAGCCACAAGATGAAGGTCATCAGCATGGTCATCGGAAATGGATTGGATAACATCATACATTGCTTCATGTGGGCCAAACGAGGATGAATCAACAATTTCTTTGCCCTTGGTACTAAAGCCAGTTGTGGAAATCATATTTACTATCGACACTTCTGTACTAGTAGGGGATGATGGAAACACACCCATGAGGGTGGATTCTTTCAGCATACCTATCCTAATTGACTGATAAGGAGGAGGGGACTGACCTAGCATAGGGATGTTATTCGTCGTATGGGTTGTAACATCCAGCGTACAATAGTCAAGTTGATCAATAGTCACAATATTCCCCATATGTGGAAATTAGAGAGTTCTAAATACTGCCGAAGTGACAATGGTTATTATGTAAAACTAATTCCTCCCCAATAGAATATTGTAATCTAACGGGGCATCAACCACTTCCACCTGAATGGAAACAGTCTTTCCCCTAAGCTCAACAGAAAGTGCTCGCAATAGACCATGGAGATGGAAACCTCGTCCATCAAAAGCTTTCAAGGTAGTAGGTGATTTCATAACCTCAGGAGAACCAATGGGTCTCCAACAAGCTATAGACAAGACTGAGGTTGAATCTCCTTCATCCAGGACAGTCTGATGGACCTTTCTCCCATCTACTTTAGAAGCAATCTGAAACGTAAGTTGGTGAGGAGGTATGGATTTATAGTTCTCTATGTTGAAATGAATCAAATTGGTATTATCTAGGTCTAATGCCCCCAAAGATGTTAGCAGGTTTTTACGTTGCGTTTGACAACTTTGGAGCACCTCAATGGTAGACATCGTGCAAGGTGCCTGAGCTAGATCTTCAACAAAATTATAGAACTACACAGCTCAGGAATTGGGCTTGAAAACAAACTTCCTGAGGGTAGCCTTAGGTGGTCATAAAATTAAATGAAGATTAGGTTTTTCGATCACGAGAGGGCCATTAGACGAAGATGAAGGAGAACTAGTAGAAGGAACTTTGTCAGAAGAAGGATTTTCATCCTTTTTATCTACTGCCTTGTCATAATATTAACTATGAGTACTCAAATTGATGGTATCGAAAGACATGATTCTGATTTCTTTCATGGATTTGGAGGTTCCTTGATTAGACATGTGGTCTATCAGTTGTTGTTGAGAGGGAAAAGGATCAGTAAGAACTGCTAGTGTGGGGTTACTCTTAAAAAAATTACTGATCTCATCATGACGAGGACATTATTTTATGAAGTGATATCCTCCACACAGTAAGCATGGATATTTGGATTTCCTCTTCCCTTTATCATTCTCGTTGGTCATTGGTTTAGGATTCTCCTATTGGTTCCCAGGTTTCTTTTTTTTACCTTTTCCCTTTTTCTTATTGTCAGGTGCCTACGAACTTTGAATAGAATTCACCTCGGTGAAAACTGTAGGAGTCGAAGGAGCAGTGGTATAAGCATTTGGTTTCTTGGTAGGTTTGGCTGTTAATGAGGGCTGGATCGAACCAACCACCCCATCAACATGATTTTTTGCTGGTGGCTTAATGGTATCTGTGCTGGGGTGAGGAGCTTGTAGAATTAAGTCATACAATGTTTTGGATTAGGAATAGACCAAATCCAGATACTAAGAGCGACTAATAGCTTGCTCTTCAGTAACAACACCACCCATAGCCACATCTCAAGCAATAGGAGGAAACAATGACTTAGTGAACCAATTAGCTATTGGTTGGTATGAGATGGGAGCTTTACTGAGTCTTCTCCACCTCCTCCACTCATGGATATGGTCCAATATGTGCATGGAGGTGTTCTCAAGGAGTGAAGTTAAAAGATCCGTACCCGTTTCATAACGAATAGGTAGATGAAAGTGCATAAGGAAAACAGTTGCCAGAGAGATAAAGTCCACAAAAGAATGTCATGAAAGTTCAATGTACCACTTCGTAGCCATACCAGTCAATGTGCGTTGGAAGAGCCTTAAATGAACATAATAATCCATCAGGAATTTCGAGGAACACCAAAGATAGAAGGTCATAACATGGTTTTGGGGATCATCTCCCTGCTTTCTATCGAATTTTGGAATGTCCGATGGCAACATTACTGGAATTACGGGCCATGAAGGGTTGTGTCAAATGGGATCATTTATCAATTTGGAAAAATAAGGTAAGTCCAAATTTTCTAGGAAAGGTAACTGACGATTAGGTTCCACATACTGGTAGTATTGATAAGGCATGTATCCTCCAGTAGGCCCATATGTTGAGTGGTATACTGGTTGTTGAAATGGCTAATGAGATGATGAAATTCCTAAATATCCACCTGAAGGGGGTTGACTTCCAGGGTTGGGACCTCCAAGACCACTAGGCGGAGGACCTCCAGGGCCTCCAAGACTACCTGGCCCACTAGGACCTCTAGAAGGGGGATCGCTAGGACCTCTAGGACCACCAGGAGGAGGACCGCTAGGACCTATATGAGGAGGACCACCTGGACCTCTAGAACCACCAGGAGGAGGACCTCCAGGCCCCCTGGGGGGAGGACTTCCATAATTTTGTCCTCCTGTGCCTCCAGCAGTATGAATAGGTATTCCTCTTATTGCTGGCATGTAAGACCAGTGGGGTTTCCCCCACGGTGTAAATGTATTCCCCGGGGTATGGAATTCTAGTGTAGGACATTCCTATAGATGTAGGTTGATAACTAATATTCCCTACATGTACTTGACTTGATGGGTAACCATAACCCCACGAGGGTTTATTAATTGTAGGTTGTGTTGCTAAGGGATGACCTGAACTTAATGGAGGGTTTACTATATTTATATTGGTGGGAGGGACATATACTACGGATTGTCCTACAGTAGAGGTCTGTCTATTATTAGTAAAAATTACACTAATGGATAACATAGGTTGCGTCGAGGGTTTCCCCCTGGTGTTAGAAGGTATAGACACTACTGGAACTGAAGGTTTCCCCCCAGCCATAGAAAGTATAGGATGACTGGAGACAAACCTAGAATTCAAAACTGTAGGAGCGAAATTGGAGGTTTGACTTGGATTGTGAGAAGTCGCACAATATGATGGATAACCATCAGTGGAAGCTCTAATTTCAGCCACAGGCCAAGGATCTATATTACGGGGTAATCTAGCTGATATAGATTCATTATGAGGTGCAGGTGTGGACAAAACCATGTCCAGTCTTTGCATTCTCTCTTGAAAGTCTCGTGCATAGTGAATAGATGCTTGGATTTGTCTATATTCTTCTTCACCTGGAGAAGTTTGTTTAGGAGAGGGTCTATTAACCCCGAATGAGGAAATGGTCTGACCCATATAATTTCTCCAAAACGAGGCATCAGGGACATACTGTGGTTCATCAGGACTATTGGTACGACCTTCCATAGGAGGTTGAAAGGAAGTATCAGCCATAAGAGGTTGTTGGGCCAAGGGATTAACATAAGAAGTGAATTTATCTCCACTTTCTACAACTAGATTTTCTTCCTCATGGGAACTAGTTGTAGCTCCTTGGTCGATGGCTTCCATTAGACTCTCTCCCATAATAGGAGGAAAATCGGGTGTTAAGCCCTGATTCCTTTTGGATTGTCTCAACTGAAACTCAGCCAGATTGTATCAGTCACTAAACCTAACCTAGGGTTTCAAAACTAAGAAAAAATCACACAAATCCTTTTCCTACACAAGCTACAGGCCACAAGAAAACTTAAGTGATAGGATGAGCTCAAATAGTCGATCTCTCACCAGGATTGTAAAGAAGGTGCAACTCATGATATACTTAAGGTACGTACGTAGTAATCTACCTGAGTTTTTTTCTCGGTGTATTGCTCCAAACAAGATGACCAAAGGGTTTTTCTCAGTTGGATAAGGAATCCTAGTAGGATCTGCCGATATACATAAGCTACGTGGGAGCTCAAATTGGTAGTAGTGTTGTCTAATGCACAACCGTCCACAAGGGGCCTTCCGATATACAATCGAGTACGTGAAGTACCTTTATATATACCTCAAGAGTACATGAAAGGCCGTTCGATATATCGACGGTACGTGAAAGAACCGCGCGAGTCTCGGGTTGCAGTGCAAGAAAATTAACGACAGCTCCTACGTTTTACAACACCTAAACATGTCACTAACTTATAACTCAAATTTCTATACAATTTTAGACCTATAACTACCTTTAATTTTGTCTTGAGCGGTTAGGTGAATGCATGATATTTTGATAGAAATTTAAAGCCATGCAAATATGAAATGTAGATATTTCACTTTATTTTTCAAAACATGCCTACCTATGGGAAGGAGAGAGTATTTTTCTTTTCAATTTCCATTTTGAAACCAAATATTTTCCCAAACAACTACACTAAACCAAACTTTTTTCAAGAAAGAGAACAAGCAACAAACTTCAAACCGATTTTGAAAGAAAGCAAAATAGGGTAAGATCTCTTTTTTCTAAGAAGAAAGACAAAACACACTCAAAGGTACAATCAACGTTTTTTCAAAATTTTCTTTAAAAAACTAGAAAGATCTAACTTAAAAGCACTAATATTTTTCTTTTGATGAGATCAAAATGTAAAAGAAAGAGAAGAAATATAGAGATTTGAAAGATGATGAGGCTAATCAAAGGTCCAATAATTCATTCTCAAACAAAAATATGAACAAAATCCCAACAAGAAATTTTTTTTTTCAAAGCAAAAATAAGTCCTTCACTAACTTTAATGAAAAATGAAAACAAGCAACCAATTAAGCAAGTCTTTCTTTTCATATTTGTCTAACAATAATACTGAGATCTAACTGATGCTAAGCTCTCAAACAACACTCCTTTCAAAGAATTTCAAAACCAAGCATACAAGCAAATGGAAAGATGAATCTATCCTAGCTCTTTGATTTCAACAAAACAAGCCTTTTAGCACACCAAATTTAACATTCAATCACTCAGATCTCTTCAATACAAACTCAAACACTAAAAAATGAAAGCAACACAACCAAAATTTTTGCAAAAAACTTTGAAAAAGCAAGTCTGGAAAGACCTACCTGGCACTGCTTCCAAAGGGTCACTAATAGGGAGGTTCTGCTAGAGCACCCCTTATTGATTTATGCTTACAAGAGGTGGCACTGCTCCTTGCTAACTAAGTTAAGGTGGTGGCACCGCATATTTCCTGCTATTCATACGTGGTTCCTTGTAGACATCCAAAACAAAAAAAAGAGGTGAAAAAGCAAAGTCAAATCATTGTGTAGCTAGCATCAAAATCGTAAATTAACAGTATTTAAGAGCACAAAAAGTCAAAAAACTCAGATCTGAAAATACCAAACCAATAACCACTAGATCATCTAGTGGATCTGATTGAATTGATAGAAAATGAGAGATTGGATTTCAGACAAGTGTTTTGAAAAGACTAGGGAAGATTAGATCAGCTAAAGCTCTTCCCTAGAAAAGTCACTAGATTTGTTGCTAGGAATTTTGCACCTTCTGTGGACAGAAGTTGTTCCTCTAGTCTGAATGGTTCAGATCCAGAAAAAATAGTTCACGATAAGGTTGGAAGACTTTCCCTAGAAGTTATAAGCACTTGCATTACAATATTTGATGGAGTGATGTGGTTCTTCTCTTATGACAAAAGGTCTTCAAGGAAATACTTACATAAACACATCAAACACACAAGAGATCAAAGATACTAGAACATCATCTATAGATCTATGTCAGTGACTAAGGAATCTGATAATAACATTTAAGATTATAACATAACAAGTATATGGGAAAGGAACCAACTTTACATTAATAAAATGAAGAAAGAGTTCACAACCTATGCCTTAGTGTTGATACTCTCTTTCACAAAACCAACATCTTGTCCCCAACAGCTCCAACCTGCTCCCTTAATCTGTCTTGAATGAATTAGGCCATAATATCAAAGCAACAACATAACATTACTCTCTCCTCAACCATGGAGAATGAGCCTACTTTTATAAGATTGGAATGGATAGAGATGGTTGAGAATTTGGTGGTTGAGGTGGCTAGGATATCCTACAAGGATGGATCTCGAGCCCAACTGACTCTAATGATCAGGAATAAGGGTGCCACAAAGTCTTCTTTCAAGAAGCTTCGTGAGATACTCTCTTTTTACCAAGGGCACAACTTCTTGTTCACCATGATAAAGCAGTTTTAGGTAGAACCGCGCATTGCTTAAAGGGTAAAAGCAGTGTCACTGCTTACTACCAACATATTATAGGTGGTGCTGAATAAGGTACCGTTTTTTGACTAAAGGGTAGAAGCAGTGCTAGATTTTTATATACAAATTTGATGTCTAGACCAATGTTCTTACTTCACAATTTGGAATTGAGGGAAACACTGAAGTTTGGGATCTCATCACATGCTGATGACGAGATTTAGGTATAACAATCCTATTCATTAATATCACCCTATGCCCCCCTCCTCTAGGCTCTAGCCCTTTCCTCTACCTTGAATCTCGAAGTTTATCCTCCAATGACATTAGTGAACAATCTAGAATTCTGATGAAGCTTCCCATGCCTAATGAGTGAAGGGTGCAATTTTATTAAGTTCATGGTAAAAAATTTCAACAGTCAATGCCACCAACATCAAGGTACATAGAGGGGTTGATGTGCTTGATTAATTTCCAATCCCATACCCTCGTACTTGATTAAATCCAATGGAATTGTTGTAATCTTGAAATCCTGAAAACTATTAAGTTTATTGAATTTTGAATAAGATCTAAAATTCTAATAACACTACCAAAAACAGGTTTTAATAACACTACCAAAAACTTAACCCATGGATTTATTTCCTAAATTGCATGCAATTTTTTAGCAGGGCGATATTTTCCAAAATATCGCAACATATTCCCAATATATCGTGACACATTCAATATATCGTGATATATTCAAAATGTCATAAAATTCGTGATTTTTTAGTGGCGATATATCACCAAGGAGAATGACTCGCGATATATCGTGATATGGGTGATATATCATTGATATATATAACTATGAATAAAGCAAGATAAGTCCAGGGGAAGGACTTGACACTCGACATTGTAAGCATCTTGGATGAAGGAAAATGGGATCCACACAACACATAAGCCGGAATTAGTGAACAATAAGGAATGGCGATGTCTCATAGATGGGTGGAATAATAAGAATGCTCCACTATACTCTAGACAAGTAATATTTAAAAAAAATTATTTTCTTAACACAAGATATTAGTCAACCTCCAAAGACACGTTAGC
>LPNX010647315.1:136514-167703 GCA_001517045.1 Pseudotsuga menziesii | reverse complement strand
AGCTCATACTTTGGACATTGATTATTTTTAACATTTACTTTAACAACAACATTTGAGTTGTTCATGATTTTATGCAGTGAAGATTGAAGACAAGAGGAAAAATGTGTTGGCTGAATTTTGTTCTCAACGTTTCGAGCCACAGAGTAGGGCTCATCATCAGGGGGAAGTCTCTTGTGGTTAATTTAGTTTTAGAAAATAGCATATTAATAAAAAAAAAAATAGGTTTTTTTAATATCTTTCAAGGCAACATATTTAGCCATAAATTTTTTTAAAATTTAAAAGAAATTTTTAATTTTTGAATTTTAAAAGTTGAAATTTTTTTATTAATATTTTAATTTCTAAAAACATTAATAAAACCCTTTTTTTAAAAACTTATTTAAAACCTAAAAAAGGGTTTAAATAAGTTTTTAATAAAAAGGGTTTTATTAATGTTTTTAGAAATTAAAATATTAATAAAAAAATTTCAACTTTTAAAATTAAAAAATTAAAAATTTCTTTTAAATTTTTAAAAAATTTAGGGCTAAATATGTCGGCTTGAAATATATTAAAAAAACCTATTTTTTTTTTAATATGCTATTTTCTAAAACTAAATTAACCACGAGAGACTTCCTCCTGATGATGAGCCCTAGTCTGTCGCTCGAAACGTCGAGAACAAAATAATAAGTTTTTAAATAAGTTTTAAAAAAAGGGTTTTATTAATGTTTTTAGAAATTAAAATATTAATAAAAAAATTTCAACTTTT
Organism: Pseudotsuga menziesii; assembly: GCA_001517045.1. Classification (NCBI taxonomy): domain Eukaryota; kingdom Viridiplantae; phylum Streptophyta; class Pinopsida; order Pinales; family Pinaceae; genus Pseudotsuga; species Pseudotsuga menziesii. The sequence continues at coordinate 166,961 of LPNX010647315.1, read as the reverse complement.
AAAATTAAAAAATTAAAAATTTCTTTCAAATTTTTAAAAAATTTAGGGCTAAATATGTCGGCTTGAAAGATATTAAAAAAACCTAAATTTTGTTTTATTAATATGCTATTTTCTAAACTAAATTAACCATGAGAGACTTCCTCTTGATGATGAGCCCTACTCTGTGGCTCGAAATGTCGAGAACAAAATTCAGCCAACGAAGTTTTCCTCTTGTCTTCAATAACATTTGAATCAACTTTCACTATCCATCCTTCGAGAGAAGGTGCCCTCAAAAAGCCTTCCGAGCCTTAGATAATGACTCGGTCTAAACTCCATTTCCTGCCACCATCAATAGGTGCGGTGGTGTGACCACCTTGTTTCCTTTTGGGGGAAAAAAACCTTACATAATACAAAGGATGAGTGCGTGTCTCCGGCAACTAACTAGATGCTTGAAATTGTTTTACTTTATTTGTAGTAGTGTTTAAAAACACAGTTACTTTGTTGACTAGGCATCCATTTACATATAGAATTTAAGTTCTTATGCCTTAGTTCCTAAAGACACGTTTGGTTAGGACCACTTGTGTTCAATACCTAGATGAAGACAATCCTTGTGATGAGAATCACATAAACCAATACTGATACACATTCTAAACATGGAGAACTATTCCAACATAGAAGTGAAGATGGGGGAAATCCTAGATGTCATCGGTCAAGAGGCAAGTCAAGGTTAAAGAAAATATGGAAGACAATGGATGGATGAATATAGTGAAAATGGTGCCAAGTCTAGCAAACTATGTCCCTAAAGGGAAATGACCAAATCCATACTAAGAGTAGGACGTGACCAATGAGTATACAAAAGAATATCTTGAACATAGTAACTAGATCACTAATACGTTAGATTTCAATGAAAACCAATAAGATATCGCAACATATAACCACTAACAAATAAGTCTAACTACTAAAATAGACAACATAGCAGAACCAAAATCCACATGTACATATCCATATATCACCTAGGTCATATACCTACATCTGATCTGAACAATCTGAAAGGAACTGAAATATTGTTGATGTTGTACATAATGGGCACTATCATTGTATATATGCACTAAGTCAATGAAAAATGGCTAACTCGGTCATCGAATTTGAGGTCAAAGTGCTCATTCATAACATGAAACCTATGGAATTTTATGGTCTAAAGGGGCATGTCACATCCTGAAAAATGTATTCCCAAAGAGAGAAATTGGTAAGAAGAATCACACAGTAAATATCAAACATAATTGCTCAAATATTTATGAAAGTTGGGAATTCATGAGCCTAATGACTGCTGAAACGGAGGTATATAAATTAGCAATGGATGAAATAAAGATAGTAAATGCAACATTGGGAGACAAGCCTACATAGGCTAGGAAAACCATTGACTATTTGAATAGCTTAACCAACAAACAATTGGAAGATTTGCAATTGACCAACAAAGCCAAGGTAATAAAGATTGCTAAAAAGATGGTGTTGAAACAAACATTATGCAAGGTGATTCAAGACTGCACAAATGTTTTGGTTGACGATATCAAAACATTCAAAAGTATGTTTAATTGAGTTACAAATCTAGGAGTGCCTCTATTGTCAGATGGAAATGTTGAGTTTTACTCAAAGGAGGAATACATCAATAAGCTGAAAGAAAAGAGAAATGAAGAGCCTGAAGAAGAGCTGGAAGGAATCATCAATGGAGATCAATATTTTGAGATACTTTGACCTCCTTTCCACATTTGGACAATACTGAAGACTATTTTTAAAGAAATGGGGCCACTCACATTGGAGAGACATTCTGAGGCAAAGTTAGCACTGGAAAATATTGAAGAAAACAACATATCAGTGTGTAAATATTGACAGCTTGTAGTAATATATCATAAAATATATCTTCCCCCGGCAAAATAAGTCATATCAATATACACCAAGGTCATCTTCTCAATAACAGATAACTCAGTAGACTCCTCCCCCAGCTGAATACTACACGCAAGCACTACCAACATAGCAATTGCTAGGCCAAACAACTTCGCTAGAATTAATGCCTCCTGGAGGCTTAGTACAGCATGGATATCCCACATTTAATGAGATGTTGCAGAGGATGAGCCAATTCAAAATCCCACCTGGTTATTCCATGCTTCCAAGTCAACAAACCATGCATGGTCAATAGTCACCAGTACAAGGAAAGAAGAAAGGAGGAGGCTGCAAGAAGAATTGAAATATTGTTTATGCCAATGTAATATTTTTGATGTAACAATTAAATAGTGGATACATTATTACTTTCTCTTAGTAGTCAATTCATTTACAAAATGAATTTAGGTGCCTTAGAGCCCTATATAATGTAAGATCAAAATACAAGCAAAAGGATGTAAATTTGAGAACTAGGAGTATTCTTTCTTCTATTGTTGAGTCAGGTGCATACTTTTGATGGTGTAAAGATTTTGATATGAGATTGATGAAATGAAGCTGTGCAGATTGTTCTTTCTACCATTGTAATTGTGTGTCCATCCGTTTGTGAGGATTCATGGGAAGAATAACTCCATGAGTGCAGTATCATTTGTTATGGATTGAGTATCATAGATGTTTTGTTTATGATTAAAGGTTAAATATCATATTAGAAATTTAAAGTTCTTTTGGTTTTGTGTTGATCTTTAATGCATTTCATATTGCTCTGTGTATGGAAGAGTTCTGTATATATTGATTTAATGAAATGTTTTGTTGTTGAAGATAAATATACCTCATGTTATCCCTTACAAAATTGCAAAGAATTATTGAATTATGCTAAATACAACTCAGTATGTTAAAAGCTTGTATTTATTAAAGAAATTCCCTCGTCATTGCTTCCTTTTGCCCAAGATTTATCTTCATCACTTCATTCATAATCATATTTCTCTGTATTCTGTCTGGCTCCATCAAATTTCTATGTTAAATTGCCTTTACATTTCCAACTTTATCCACAATATATTGATAAAGAACCTAAGCATCTTAAATAATGAATCAAACACACATTCACACTTTGATTTAGCTCTAACATCGTTAAATTTTGAGCCCTAACATACCCCATATTTGTTTACCTTCAACCTAGGACAACTCTGGGAACTAACAATATTTCTCTTACATAGGAGCTTCAAAGGCCATGTTCTCTTTGGTCACTACTGCTCCCGGTCTGTAAAATGCGTAGTATAAAAGTACCTCAGATACTTTGGAGGAAGGAACAGGGAAAGATTGATTGGATATCTTTGTCAGGATCAAATAATCCCTTAATAATTTTCTCTACCTCTTCATAGGATTCTTTGTTGGCTAACCTTTCAATATTTGTCCTAGTCTCATTCCCTTGAGGATTGGGCATATTCCTCTCTCTTTCTTTCCCAGTCATGAAGAGAGAGTCATATTTCCAAGGTGAATCCAAAGGTAGATCCAAACCCTTAAGAATATCCATGGCCTCTTTGATACATCTCTTATCATTCACAAAATAGCCCCCCGTGGCTATAGGGAAGGTTCTCCTGCACTTATCCTTAGATTTTACAAAATGAAAATCATCCACCTCCACCATTTGTCTCAAATATTCCAACATAAACAACCTGGGTGTTAGTAACTTGGACATCTTGTAGGGTGTTGTTTCAATGCCATATATTCTGATCCCAATGTAGTTTAACCCAAGGTACCAATCCCCCCTTTTAACTACCTCTCCCAATTGTAGATAGGGTTTGATATCAGTTGACATTCTTTCAAGTTCTCTGCCCAAGAGAAATGAATAGGCCACATACATGAATTCAACAACATATTTAAACCATGTAGCACTGGTTTTCCCTTCTTTACCCAAGGTATCCAATCATATACCTTGCTGGGGATGCCATCCTTAGTCTTCTATAACTAAATATTCAAGCGATTCCTGGTGAAATATGAGGAGTTAAACTAGATATGAGGGATATATAAATATTGTCGTTGCATAGAAATTGGCCTATTGTTCCTCCATATTAGTAGCGATGCCTTCCACATACTTGACATAGGGTGTATCCCGTGCATTATATTCAACAACTAAGGCCATTATCACTTCATCAATATCCTCATTCGATTCCCATCCTAAAATTAGTGTGAAGGCGATGAAGTACACTCTTGGGACCATGGTGGAAAATTCTTTAGTTTCCATGGAGTTGGTGGTACCTCCTATTTTCCTTGATTATATTTGATCTTATAGAATATGTTGGATCATGTTGCCAACTTTCACACACCTAGGGGGGAATGTGGTAGAAATATTCAAGGCACACAGTGTGTCCTTGGGAGAAAGTCTCGAGTCAAGGATGTCACCTTGTTCTTGACTCCTCCATTTAGGCCAACTCCCAATCGAATCCAAAGGGGGACCCTATTAGTTTCTAAGGCTGTTAAGGATTTAGTGTGTTTGTGGATGAGTGAAAATATTTAGGAGTTTAAAAAGGTAACAAGATGCTTGCAAATAGTTTCTAAGATAAAACTTGAAATAAACAACACAATAACATATGAGAGTAAAATTTTGGTAACATAATTGTTTAATTTACACAGGAATTCATATTACTCAATAGAGATAAAAAAAAGACCAGTTCCTTAAATGGAGTCACCAATGAAATAGAAGTGTTGAAAGTGATAAAATATATGTTTTGCAAGTGCTCTTGGTAATTTTATTTTAAAATGCAAAAATGCGTGAATTAGATTAGGGGGTAGGGAACTACGAGTATACTTGATGGTACGCTAAGTATGTCCAAAACCCTTATCCGATGCAGTTCCATGCGAGGAATATGTGGGCTAGATCAGATTCTTTGGGACGTGTCCAACACTGTAACAAATGTGTATCCTTACAGTGTCATGAGGTCACTACCCAGTTGTTCCCGCTTCCTCTATGAATTTTCCCCACAATAGATTAGATCGAGGCGTTGGATTTTCTCCCGTTCAAGGGGGATTTGATTTTACTAAGATGATTTGTTATTATATTTGAAACTTATTTGAATGCAACAAACCTTGTTTCTGAGTATCCCAAAGCTTAGACAAGCCTATGATGGGTAGAGCATACGTGGAGGTTTGTGCAAAATGTTTGTTCCATTTTAAGATTGTGAAATTTGAAAAAGGGTACAATGTGAGACTTAATTTCTACAACCAAGAGTCTCTTTCCAGTCCAGTACTTGGGAAATCCCTTGTTCATGAACCACAATCACGAAAGTAAGGTTGGGTTAGTACTCAATTAATTTTTACAAAAAGTTAAATAAAAATCAATCTAACTAAAGAAGAACTATTCTAAAGAAATAATGATACATCAAACACATAAAGAAAACCATTAAGGGGACAACACGAACCCCCTAGAGGGGATGGGGTGTGGGAGCTTGGAAATCCCACTTTCTTTTCTTCTTATTATTATATTAGAACTGAAAATGGTGGCGTCCTCTGGTCCTTACAGATCTGGATCCAAAGGCTTACAGGTTTTAGAAATGAAGAAGGAAAGAGGAAGGTTGTTTTAGGAGGTCTTTGATGGCCTAGATCTTCAATTTTCTGGCAACACTTCCCTTTGTCCTGTCAACAAAAGTAGAAAACTAGCCACCTATAATGCACCAAATGTGCCAAAAAAAGAATTAAAAACATAAAAATTTAACTACTTAAATGATAAACAATAAGCCTAAGTAATTAATAAATCTAAATATACTCGGAATAAATCTTTAAGATTAGGGTCTAGCAATGTACATAAATAAATAATCCTTTGAATAATCTTTTAAAAGAAACTAATTTACTTAAGCATTTACAAAGTAACCATAACCAGAGATAAAGTTTAATCTTAAATGATGAAGGAAAGAAGGAAGAAGGAAGTTCTCAAGGGGAGTGCGCAAATCTAAGGTATCCAACAGTGGGAAACGAAGGAACTATTTCTTTCTTAAAAGTGCTTGAAGAATGTTATATTCAAACGAGATAATCCACTCCAATCAAGATAGGAAACCTGCATCACTAACATTACTTGCACAAAGGGGATCAAATATGGTATTTCAACAATTGAAGATTAAGAGAGCATAAGTGCAACCTAGTACAGTCTGATACTCCTAGATATTTATAAGCATAGAATAGTAAATGAAATAAAACTAGAATAATTTACCCTATATGTTAACAACAATCTTAAGGCCAGATAGATCGCCACATTAAGAAGAAAAAAATAAGCAATACAATTACGTCATATGCCAATGAAAATATTCATCCACACACTAATGCAACACACCATGGACCTCCAAATCCTTTCTATTAATCAGAAAAATAATTACAGTACAAAGATTCATAGCTTGGGCAGAGCCTTCAGTCCTCTAACCATGAGAAAAAATGAATCAGGAGGCCGCTTAAAAATCCAAAAGAGAGAGGGGGGGCTACCTACACTTACAGAAGGAGTGGTAGTTGATCTGAGTTAAAATGAGTTGAAGTGTAGTGGAAGGGGAGTAGATCTGAAGAGGAGGATGACACCTCACTCACCTAACCCCACCAAGCCATCCATTAAGTGCCAACATGCACCCAACCATTTTCTACGTCATGAGTTTGGTATCTCCTTCCTCCTCGTGCGCGAGTTCCCTCACCAACATCATGCACTATTGCATCAAACATATGCTTTACCACACTTAAAATTTATCCAAGGTTTAACATGGATGAGGGGTCCACCATAATTCAATCGCACTCTTGTATGGAGTTTGGCAGTTTCTTAACAATTAACGTCACCATTTAACTACACATTCTCCACTCCATTATACCATGTGTTACTTACACTTATAACCAATGTTTTAAAAGCCTTTAAACACATGAAAATGGTCACATGCTTATGGGGGACCCATGCCATCTCACTTCCCCGGTTAAAAAAATCAATTTTCACTTTTTTAAAATTTTACTTTGGTGCCAAATTGAGATACCTTGAGCATTAAAATGACAATTCAATGCTTTGTTAGCTAAATAATTCTCTGGGGGATGTTTTAGTTTCCCAAAACATAGGAAAAGTGGCCTCTGGGTAAAGAAGACGATGTTGTTTGAGTTGTCATTGATGCCAACATGGGACTTGCAGTGGCGGCTCAGGTTGTCATTGATGCACCAAGGTATTTGTTATCACACAAAGTGTAGTTACCTACCAGAGATATCCTATCTGGGACGATAGAGGTAAGATAGCTAACCGGTGACACTGTAAGGGCCTCGTCCACTACAGGTAAAGGGTAGTTATCACGACGGATGGGATCTTGTCTCTTTATATCAATCGAGAGAATGATAAAGGGGGATACCTTACTAGCCTAAAGGGATAGTGCGCCTACTCAAGGCACTCCTAGGGTTTGACAATGGATAAATGAGGATAGATAATGAGTGTAAAAAACTAGATCTATGAAATAAGCATGGTATACATGTTAGGAACAAGTTAGGGAGGCTTAATAATGATAGGAAATTACCCAACTTGATTGAGATTGTACCACAAATAGTTTAAGGAAGTAGATCTATTGAGATCTATCCAAACAAAGAAAACCCTAAAGGACCCATTTAGCATTTTATACAAAAGTAGATAAGGTGGAACCAAAAGGGTAGATCAGGACATGGAATTAATAGATCCAAGTTCTTGGAGGATATATCTATCAGAATCAAGTGGGTTCAAGCATACCCAAGTGATAGTTCTGAAGAGATCTAGCCACACGAATGGAAATCCTAAAGGAACCCACTTAGGGTTTATGCAAAAGTAGAAAAAGTGGACCCAAAAGAATAGATTAGGGCATGATATGACTATATTGGGGTGATTAAGGATTGGATCTATGATTTTTAGGTGGGTTTAAGCATACCCATGTTATAGATCCAAAGAAAAGGCCACCCACCCAAGGAGGGCATCACCACCTAGAGTGACTAGTGCTACATCATAGGGAAAATGGAGTCTGATTTTTGTGAAACCCTAGATATAGGGTTTAATCATTAATATCCAAGTGGGTTTTGATGGTCATCTTAAAAAACTGACCGGATCTATCTGATCTACAAAAATAGGGTTTTAATAAAGAGGGTTTGTTTAACAATTGGATGAAAATAATGAAAAAAAATCTTACCTTGCAGATCATACCTGAGAATACTTGCGATCACCTTAAATGATGATGATCCTTTCACTTAGTTACAATTTCAAGAAAGATACGACATGAAACAGAGGAAAAATTACCAAGTGAGGAAGTGCACCGCCTCTTCTCCACCTACAAAATCAATCTACCGAAGTCATAATTGTTCACTATGAAAAAGATGGGCTACATACGCCATCGACAGAGAAATATTCAATGCACAAAGTAACAATTGATCACTCCCTGAACATGAGGTGATTTGGCTAGAAGATGATGTAAGTATCCCCGGAAATCTCCTCCTCCAAATCACTACCTACAAAAAAATGGGTACAACCATCACAGAAAATTAGTGTTTGCATACAAGATCCACTTAAATGTCTAAGAAAGAGGCATAAAAATCACATCCATAACATTCACAAAGCTCCCAAGATATTTATGCAAAAATATTCTTATATCTAATATTTCAAGAGCCAAAAGTCCCTTCACAAACAAGAGAGCATCTCAATATATAAATCTCTCAAGTACATAAAACCTAGATCCAAAAAGATAAAGGGTCAATATCATAAGATAAAATCATCCTAATCTACGACTAAGATTAGCTGGATACATGTCACATGGATCAACTCACAAATAGAAGGGGGTGCATCACTAGAAATGCCCGATGAGGGGCGCACCGCATAAAATATGACTAATAACCCCAAATTAGCACATGGTGGGGCTAGGATTTTATGTTATCCTTCACTAGAATGGCCCCATGGCATAATAACAAGGCGTGGTGACAAATAATATAGAGGAGTGATAAAAATCACAAGGGTATTTCCCTCAAAATACATCAAAACACATCAAAACACCCTCAAACTACATAAATCAAGGATGTGTGGACCCCAGGTGAAGTGAAGTTGATGTCGGATGATGAATGTGACCCAAACATTGTTCCTTAGACCAATTCCATGCCATTTCTTTACCTCAATTTCCCAAATCGATATCCTCATTAGCCATTTTTTATCATTAAAATGTTTCCTTGGGAACATAAAACAACCAATATCTCATAAGGGACCAAATGACTGCAAACATGGATCTGGGACCAAATGACTGCAAACATGGATCTGGGACCATTGTAGTATGGTACAATGGACCAGTTGCACCCCAAGTTTCCCTATGGATCCCTAGGGATATTAATTTTTTCCACATTGTGTTTTATTTTCATTTTTCCTCGGCAAAACCGCTCCAAAAAGGCCCAGAGACCCATATTTGTCCTGTACTGCCTGGCACAGAAAACCATCTGCGCTAATGAACTCAGAATGTCTAAATCAATTAGGAATGAGTAATCATACACCATATTTCCATCACAAAGGTACATCAAACTTGTCACATAACCCAAATTTGCAAAAACATTTTATGTTTTAGGAGACATTATGTTATAATTTTATTATAAAGTTTGTAATTAACAACCAAGTGGGGTCAAGGATAATTGCATGTAATTGCTGCATATTTTATTAATTAATAAATGAAAGATGAGACAACACTTTAAGGAGGCTACTAAATGAGTGTTTTACTAGACACTTGGTGGAATAGGCTAGGTTGAGAGAAGATTGACACTTGGAAGCATCTTCAAACTACTTCTAGCTATTGCAGGAGGAAACCTCCCTATTTTTGTGGTCATGTTCCCCAAGAAAGTGGAACAAGAGTAGGTGGCTCATTAAATGAAAACTGATCCAAAATACCTAGGCATGCTAATAAAAACTTCTCATTGAATTCAGCTGAGGCTGCTCATTCTTTACTTGTAAAAAATATGCAGAAGGTTTTCTTTTGAGTGAAAAGTGATGAAGTTCTAAACTAGTGAAACTGCTTTAAGATGAGTTCATATTGCTACAAGCAGAACAGATTACTGCTAATTGCTCAGTAGAGTTGCAAAGATTTTCTCAACCATTCTCTCACCCAGTTCTTTCAACCAGTAGACAGGCTCGAGGGTTCTGAGATTTGCAGTCCATCTATCTTCAGGATTTGGTTGGGAGGAACATGATCCTTAAGTTGTTGTCTCCTCTAGTACATTTCCAAGTTCTACATGTTCTTTCTAATTTCTCTATGTATACTTAGGAACAAGAAGGAATGATTTAGGAAATAATATGTTATGTGTCTGCTTCATTTAATTTTAAATTTACTAATGGATAAAAATACCTAATTTTATTTTTCCACACCTTCAAGAAGGAAGTACTCTAATACAATAGGTTAGATTAAATTCTGACGGATAAATCAAATCAAGAAAGCAAGATTATGTTTATTTACTTTTACAGATTCTTGTAAGAATGTTTCACGAGTTCCTTAGTTAGAATGCACCTGTTAAAGAAGTTAGACATGAACTATTTCCAAGAAAGATCTTTTAAAACTAGTACACAGTCTATGTAATGGTGCTCCATTTTACACGGTAAATAAATTACTAGATACAAGCCTAATTATTATAAGTATACACAATTATTAAACATTATAAGAACAGAAAAATAAATAAGCAGGAATAACCTATAAACCATAAAATGAGGTATAGTAATCACTTAGGTAATTTCATTACTATTGTAAGTGAGAATAAAACTTCAAATACATTACAATTAAATATTAACTCTGTAAAGATTTAAAAATAAATAAAATTTTACAAAACCCTAATTTACAGAAACTGTCAAATATGACCTTATTTTCCTTCTCTTTTCCGGAGTAGGATTAATACAGTTTTACCCACAATTATTTTAAGCAAAAATTCTTCATTTATACTAATACAATTATCTATTTTATAAATGCACAGATTTAAATAAAATTTTCAGAAACAGTATTAAAACAGTTTGTCAAATATAAACTAAGACTAATTAAGTAAAGACCTTAAATTTTCCAACCCAAGTACACAGTAAAAACTTGGGTTGTACCAACCAACCCTTCTTTTTATTTATTTCCTTAAACAAATATTTACTGATAGAGAAAAACTCAAACTTTGTTTTAAAACCAATATCTTGAACTTTTATTCTTTCTAAATAAAATCGAAAATTATGGACTTAAGTAGTAATAAAATCTCTCCTAAATTCTTTAACCATCCATTCATGAACACAAGTATTGTATAAGTAAAAATATTTCTATTAAGTTAACTTAAACAAAATTGAAATTTAAAACATTACAAGAAACCCAATAATCTGCCATCGACCTCATAAAAACCACAGTTCATGGTCGAACACAGGATATCTAACACATTAAGATTTTAAATCTTAAGCAGATTATAAATATCTTTAAAAACCCTATCTAAAACATATTTAAAAATCCCACAGGAGTCACAGCTTAAAAGCATGTCCAAAATATAATTCCTGTAAATCAAGTTACGACCGAGAAGGCTTCATAAGAATTTCATCAAGTCACGGCCATACAGCCTTCCCAAACAAACATACTACATTGTAGTAATAGCCACGACCTAGCAGTATTCAAACCAAGTGAAACAGTATCACTCTTGAACCCACACACCATCACAGAGGAAACCTCAGGTAAGGACTGAGGCTTACCCGTTTTCTGAAGGAGTGTGGAGACCCCCTCTTCGCTAGAGTCTTTGATCTGTAGTATGGAAACTCTTCTTAGAAACTAACCTGCACACCATTAAAGATTGGTTAAGATTCCTGTATATATATATATATATAAAGAACTAGAAAATGAATTTATGGCAATGTAAATAGGTAATGATGAGTTTACCTGAGAAATTTCACCACCAACCGTGTAATAGCCTAAGTACATAGCATTTTCAACTAATTGAATACCCTCTTACCCTAGAAACTGGCAGGAGAGACCGATAAGCTCACAGTCAACGATATGGTTTAAGCCATCAACTGAAACTACGATGAAACCACAATTGAAAAGCACACTGCTAATTCAAACAGAGTTCACAAGTGAACAAATGCCCAAAGAGAAGCTCTCGTAGAGGAAAAGAAGTGGCAGTAAAGGCCCTTACACATAGATATAAGCAAAGGAGATAAAATCCCTCACATGTAGAGATAAGCCATGGTGACAAAGGCCCTTACATGGAACAGAAAAAACAATGGTGAAGCCATGAGGCTATAAGCGTGCGGCTCCCTCTCTGTAGTATTAAAAAGATAAGTTAATCATGAGATTTTAGGGTTTTGGGAGCATATATAGTAAAGTGCCAAAGTAAAAAACCCTAGCCACTATCAAACAACCACGTGGACTCCACCTTCAGTTCAATTTTATGGGTTTTGGTTCTATAGTTTAGGAGTGTGGAATGAAACCTACAAAGGATTTCATATAACCATGTTAGTATTAAACATTTATATAAATACTTTTTTTTTGAGCTAGGGTATGCATGAAGGTAAATCTTAATCCCATACTAGAACTTGGTTAAAGAAAATCTCTCCTAAATTCTTTAACCATCCATTCATGAACACAAGTATTGTATCAGTAAAAATATTTCTATTAAGTTAACTTAAACAGAATTGAAATTTAAAACATTACAAGAAACCCCATAATCTGCCATCGACCTCATAAAAACCACAGTTCATGGTCGAACACAGGATATCTAACACATTAAGATTTTAAATATTAAGCAGATTATAAAGATCTTTAAAAACCCTATCTAAAACATATTTAAAAATCCCACAGGAGTCACAGCTTAAAAGCCTATCCAAAATATAATTCCTGTAAATCAAGTTATGACCGAGAAGGCTTCATAAGAATTTCATCAAGTCACGGCCATACGGCCTTCCCAAACAAACATACTACATTGTATTAATAGCCACGACCAAGTAGTATTCAAACCAAGTGAAATAGTATCACCCTTGAACCCACACACCATCACAGAGGAAACCTTAGGTAAGGATTGAGGCTTACCCGTTTTCTGAAGGAGTGTGGAGACCCCCTCTTCGCCAAAGTCTTCGAGCTGTAGTTTGGAAATTCTTCTTAGAAACTGACCTGCACACCATTAAAGATTGGTTAAGCTTCTTGTATATATATATATATATATATATATATATATATAAAGAACTAGAAAATGAATTTATGGAAATGTAAATAGGTAATGATGAGTTTACCTAAGAAATTTCACCACCAACTGTGTAATAGCCTGAGTACATAGCATTTTCAACTGATTGAATACCCTCTTACCCTAGCAACTGGCAGGAGAGACCGGTAAGCTCACAGTCAACGATATGGTTTAATCCATCAACTGAAACTACGATGAAACCACAATTGAAAAGCACACTGCTAATTCAAACAGAGTTCACAAGTGAACAAATGCCCGAAGAGAAGCTCTTGTAGAGGCAAAGAAGTTGCAGTAAAGGCCCTTACACACAGAGATAAGCAACGGAGATAAAATCCCTCACATGTAGAGATAAGCCATGGTGACAAAGGCCCTTACATGGAACAGAAAAACAATGGTGAATCCATGAGGCTATAAGCCTGCGGCTCCCTCTCCGCAGTAGTAAAAAGATAAGTTAATCACGATATTTTAGGTTTTTGGAAGCATATATAGTAAAGTGCCAAAGTCAAAAACCCTAGCCACTATCAAACAACCACGTGGACTCCACCTTCAGTTCAATTTTATGGGTTTTGGTTCTATAGTTCGGGAGTGTGGAATGAAACCTGCAAAGGATTTCATATAACCATGTTAGTATTAAACATTTATATAAATACTTTTTTTTGGGCTAGGGTATGCACGAAGGTAAATATTAATCCCATACTAGAACTTGGTTAAAGAAAATTTAAAAGCATAATATTTCAAGTATAAAAATGCTTAGCATATCTATTGGGTAAGGTTTTGTTATATATTTTAAAATTGCATAAATAGGATAAAAATTAATGAGATTTAAACCATGCAAGGGTTTGGGAGTAGTTAGGTTCATTAAGCAATGAAACTCTTTAACCCCTAAAACCAAAGTAGTTATACTACTTATATAACAAACCAAGGTATTTTCTTCTTGTTTACTCAAATGGAAATTGTATAGGCAGAAAAAGGAAATTTACTCTGTTTGAAACTCGTTAGTTTCTTTGTTGTACATGACATTTCTGTAGACGTAGGATTTACTGGGTTTTATAACAAGAGAATGCATTATTGAGACAAATACATATGAATTACCTTGGTAACAAGTAATAAGGTATCAAATGGGTATACAAATTTATTTTTCTCTAAAATTGTATATAGGACCTAATATGATAATAAATAAATGAAAGTTTGATGAACAAGTTATAGTCTAAGCTAGGTAGAAGAACATCTGGATTTATGTTCAAATTTTCCAAATACTTATGATTACAAGAAATTAAATAAAAGTAACTACACAGATTCGACGACACCTTCCTTTGCCCCAAAGCTGTAAATTAAACAATTATACTAGCATTTTATTTATGCTAGTTGAAATAATTTAGTCTCGATCCTGAAACTGGTTTACAAACGTCTTACCTTTAAAAAAACCTGTAAAAGAAGCATCACTTCACTGGATTATCTAAAAAGCTAAGTAATACTTGGTCATGAACTGAAGTTCCTTCATATTACAAACAGTAAAATAAACTTTAGTACCTAGTAAACAAACATAGGTTTTCAGCTCATGTTACTTCAGATCATCACCTAATAAATCAACCATTAATTACGAAATGATTGAAGCAAATAATTAAGCAAATACAGAAATTAAAAAAGGAATTAGTTTAGTCCTTAATGTTGTTAACTGTTAACAGTTAAATATCCCTCTTAAGCAACGATTGTAAACATTTAATGTCATAGGAAAAATTTTAATTTTTTACGAATTTTTGGAGTATTACAAAAGTCCCCATCCATGTTTGAACCATAATAATAATAAATCCTGTAAATGCTGATAATCATAGAAATAATACAAGAAATCATAACAAATCACCATCTGAAGCATGAATATGTCTAGTGAACACCTGCAGACCATAAATAATCATCATATATACACCTCTGTCTATAACTCATCCTGGATCCTGCTCATGACCTGGCCAACACTAGGTTGACCAAATCAAAACTGATTAAATGATGACGCAAGTGCTAAAATCTGATACTGCAAAGTACAAATGGACTTGCATGCTTAATTATGTATGCTAGCTCAATTATGTAGTACGATGATGAAGATATAGTGGATCCATGAATGGGAATCAAAATATTAAATGGATTAAATGACCCATTCTATGGTCATTTGTGCCTTGAATTCCATAGAAAGCATCTTGATTAAATCTTATATGATAGTCTTGTAAGAGTCCTTAAAAACTCATGCACGTGGTACCTTTGGATCCACACAATCCTAGCTTGTTTATTATGAATATGTATGGTCCTTCTTGTGGTAATATGAGAATTTAAATTAAAATATAATTGATGAAATAAATTTGTGAATTCGACTCTACAAAATAATCCAAAAGAAAAATAATTTCTTTTAGGAAGGTCGGCCCCTTTAAGAGGATTTCTTTTGATAAAAATAAAAATAAAAATAAAAATGGTAAATTCTTTTATAGAAAATGACAAGTCGGCTCAGGAAAATATATGGAAAATGTGTATAAAAAGGAGGAAACACCCTCATTGATTTGTGGATGTGTGAGATGTACCTTTCGGTGGAAGAGAGAGCTCTGATTTCGAGTAAGTAAACCAAGGCAGCTATAGGAAGATAATGGAGTGAAGAAATCAATGGTGTTTGAATTGTTCACACTATTGAGGCAGCTGCAGTCTTAATAAATTTTTTCTTTTCTCTTTTTTTTCAAGGGCTTTACTGAGGCAGACACAATAAGATGAAGATGTGAAAAATGAAGTGAAGAGAAGTGGATAAGTAGCTATGAGTTCAGGTGCATATCTTCTGATGGAGCCGCAGTAGAAATATGAGGGATTCGCAGTAGATTATAAGTTTTTGTTAATTCATCTTTCTCTAAATCTCGAGCATCGCTAAGGCAAATCATGGAAATTTCAGTGGCAACAAACAATTTCGGTGGTAGCAGAAATTTTGGTGGCAACAAACAATTTTGGTGGCAACTAACTATTTCGGTGGTAAGAGACTATTTTGGTGGCAGCAAAACATTTCGGTGGCAACAAACTATTTCTATGGAAGTAGACAATTTCGGTGGTAGCAGACAATTTCAGTATTGTTGATTAAATTGTCATTGATTCCAATGGTTGTGTCTTAGTGCTCCTTGAGGAGCCCCTAAGGGTTAGTAGTTGGTATGTTGTTGTCGGTGTCAAATGAGAGCCTTTGGCCTTATCCAAGCGCAATTCTGAAGCTCTTGGATTCCTTAGGACAATGGAAAAATCCCTATCTACCCATTGAGGTGGTTAAGTATCCTTAAGTTGTATCTTGGTGCCTAATCCCACAAACTAATCTTTGAAACCATGAAACAATTTCTCTTATCCCCCTCCTGATGTCTCAGCCTATTGATGAAACCCATAATCTAGAAAATAATAAATGACCCATTATGTGGTCATTTATAATGACATACTTAATGAAGATTGAAGCCCTTGGCCTTGGTTGTTGTTGATAACCCCTTGACTTGACTTGATTTAACACCCTTATGTGTGGATATTTGAAATCCTAAACAATTTGAAGAATTTAAAGGTATCATACCAATAATTTGCAAATAAACCCATCATAGGGAGATAGTACTCATCAAGCCCTTTCCAGTGATATATGGAGTGTCTTCTAAGTCCTCATGGTTGAAGAGTTTCAAATTTATAAAGTATAAGGTTTAAATTCAAAATTTAAATTATAATTTGAAAATACTTTGTAATGTTGGCTCATTAAATAAACAACAAATTTATTAATTAATAAATACCTCTTCATGAAGCCGGCCTAGAATTTTTCTCCAACGTTACACTATATAAATACATTTTTTTTCACCATAAATTTGTAACAATGCACTGCTATGATTTTTTGTTGAACCGTGAAGAAGATTTCGTAGCAACAGACCTTGTATATAACAGTCTACAGGAGTATTCGCTCAACTAAAGGAAAATTTTCGGTGGTAGCAGACAATTTCGGTGGCAGCAGATAATTTTGGCGGTAGCAGACAATTTCAATGACAACAAACAATTTCGGTGGCAACAAACAATTTTGGTGGTAGCAGAAAGTTTCTTTTGTGTTTTGTAAAGTTTTTAAGTGAGGCTACCTTAGTACCTGGTTACCTTCATCTCTCAAACATTAAATTTTATCTTGGTTACCTGTTGAAGCAAGCTATTTCATTTAAAAAAAGAAGAAAAGTTTTATCATAAAAACGATCTTGTTATTTTACTAAATCTAAAGCGCATCTAAATCATACTTATAAGCCTAGATCTAGTAGCTTTTACTTAGTAATTTAAGTCCCAAAATTTTCCAATATTTGTTAGTACTTAGTATTGTATTTTTTTATTGTATTATTGCACTAATCCACTAACTTGTAAACTTTTAACTTGCTGGTTTTTAGCAGGTTGAACAAAAACGAGAGGGAGTTGCTGCCAAAATTTTGTGCTTTAAGCCTTCTATAGCACCTGAGCTCCAACCCACTTCCCCCTTCTTAGTTCCCCTTATTTCCCACGCAATTTGTAAGTCGTTTTGACCATTTTTTTAGGGTCAAAAGGCAGTTCTTTCTCTAAAAAACTAATATTGTAATAAATCATAAATAAAAGCAAGTGGGATTATGGCTCCTACAACCCTCCTTCCCCTGTTTGGGGGAAGCCTGTATCTATCCATTTATTTATTTTATACCCGCATAGTATTAAAGTAGTTTCATTTTTTCCTTCTTTGTTGTTTGTTTTTTGCAAGTAAAATAGATCAATCATGGTTCTTTAAAGTTTCATCTTTTCTTTCTCACAAAATTGAATACTTACCCATCCTCGCTTTCCTGAATATGACATCCAGGCTAGAAAGAGATAATTGGCTATAGTAATTAGAAAAACTTGTCTTTTTTGCATGATTACTTTATTGCAACACAAGCACACAATCTATCCTTGAAGGGTTGTATAGATTAGTACATTCGCTACTCACTAAATCAGAACAAACATTTTCCTTTACCATGTATGCTCTAGCCCTCACGGCTTAGTCTAACACTTGGGGATATGAAAAGAGGTATCATGCATTCACTAATCCTTCACATCTTATTAATCAATTCACGTTAATAAAATTTAAAACCCTCAAACATTACAAAAATTCAGTGTAACGAACCTGAGGAACAATGGGCAATTTCTTCAAGGAAAAATGGAACAACTAGAAAGTGACCGTGGGCTCTCGTTAGGATACATCCTTGTCGGTGTAGTGTTGAACACTCCCCCATGACTCCATCTATCCCACATTTTCCTATGCGGAGCCACTTCGCTCAGAATTCAGACATATTCCCTGTACCGAAATATCAGGAATCCCATTTCCCCTTAACTCACTCATCATTGAATTAGATTAAAACTGGCGAAGTCCACTGCAAAACATTTCTCATTTTCAATAGCACTTATTTTACTTTGACTCCATTTTGGCACTGGTTTATATTGTATCAATTTTTTATTCTGCTTCATTCAAATTTATTGGGAATGCCATTTTATGCTGTTGAGTTATATTATTTTAATTTTTGCAGTACTTGATTTAAATGTTAGTTAATTCTAAAACAACTCCTAACAACCTTTTCATCCATAACTAAATAACTTCAAGAGACTTAGAAGCTCTTTCGTAGGGACTAACCCCCTTGGCTCCATTGAGAGTGGCCTAAACAGAGGAGTCAGGAGCAGGTGATAGTACCTGAATCGAGACTTGCCCCCAAGGACACACCAAGTAGCTTGAAGATTTATGTTGTGTCCCCCCTAAGTGTGTGTAAGGAAGAAACACACTACACCAACATGGGTGTAGCTTGACTGTGTCTCAAGGTCACTACCCAGTTGTTCCTACTTCCTCTGAACTTTCTCTACAACAAATCAAATTGAGGGATTGGATTTTCGCTTTGGGAGGTTAATCGAGATGTGAAAACTAATTAAACTAGTCACCCACATTACTTTTGATGTATCCAACTGATCGATCGAACCGCAACAGTGCATAGCATACACAACGAAGCCTCGGTAATTTTTAAGGATTTTAACTTTGTAGTGTGTTTGGGTGTTTTAAAATCCCCAAGAATCTCTTTCAAGCTAAATCCCTAGTCGGGAGAGTAAGGGGTGTAAATTTGTGGAAAAGTAAAGAACGATACAAGAAAAAGGAAATAAGTAAATGCTTTCTAATTTTTCCTACCACGAATCTCTTTCCCCTTTTGGGTAACTCGAGAGGTTGTGGGATTAGTATTTATATTAATTTAACAAAAATATGTGAATGATATAAAAAATTGCAACATCTATCAAACTATACTAGCCTGCACAAATAAATTACACTAAAAACAAGAAAATCACAAAAATGACAAAGATGCGGATCCCGTCTGGGGGGATGGGGAGTGGGCTCTGAAGATATCACTCAAGATGTTTTTTATTAATATTGGTTACAATTCTTGATGAAAAATTCTCTTTGGTCCTTGTTATATGGGATCCAAAGGCTTACAAAATCTTGGAAAAGAAACCACGGAAGTAAGGGGAACCCCTGGGAAGTTCTGGATGGCCCAAAAATCAAATTTTGGGCAACGTTTCCTTCTATTTTTTGGTGGACCTGCTAAAAACCAGCAATCATATGTTAGTCAAATGTGCTAAAAAAAACTTTGGAAGTGTCTTTGGACAACCCATAAAAATTGGTAAAAAAGTACTAAGTTAAATTACGAAAAAATGAAAAAATTTAACAAAGGAAAGAAAGCTTTCCTTGGGATCTTGGATTTCTTGTTTGGGGAATCCAATAACATTAAGCACTTATATTGAAATATTTGACTTTAGAATTTAAATAAAGACTATTTTATGCAAGCTATAAATTTTCCTTAAAATGCTTTGCGAAAAATAAACTTTCTTACGCTAGATCTACTTAGAATAAATATTTAAGATTAGGATCTAGCAATGTACTTAAATAAATCATTCTTTGAATAATATTTTTAAAGAAAATAATTTACTTAAGAATTTACAAAGTAACCAGAACCAAAGATAAAGTTTAATTTTAAAGGTGAAGGAAAGAAGGAAGAAAGAAGTGCTCAAGTAGAGTGCCTAGATTAAGCAATCCAATGGTGGGAGCGAAGAGACTATATCTTTCTTAAAAGTGTTTGAAGAATGGTATATTCAACCAAGATCATCCACTCCAATCAAGCTAGGAAACCTACATCACTAACAATACTTGCGAAAAGGGGATCAAATCTGGTATTTCAACAAATGAAGATTGAGAGAGCATAAATACAACCTAGTACAGTCTGCTACTCTTGGATATTTTTAAGTAGAGAATAGTAAATGAAATCAAAATATAATTATTTACCCTATATGCTAACAACAATCTTAAGGCCAGATAGATCGCCACATTAAGAAAAGAAAAAAGAAGCAATACAGTTACCTCATATGCAAGTGAAAATATTCATCCACACACTAATGCAACACACCATGGACCTCCAAAGTCTTTCTGTTAATAAAAAAATAATAATTGCAGTACAAATATTCATAGCTTGGGAGGAGCGTTCATTCCACTTACCATGAGAAACAATGAACCATGAGCCCTCTTAAATAACCAAATGAGAGAGGAGGGGATGCTACTTACACTAAAGATAGAGTGGGAGTTTATCCGAGTCTAACTGAGTTGTAGTGAAGTGGAACTGGAGAGGAAAATGCTCCTCTCTCCACCAAACTCTAACCACCCACACTTCAAAGGCCACATCACCCAAACACTAATCCTCATGAGGTTGGCGTCACATCCTTCACACTCACGAATCCTCTACCAAACATTCACGTTTCTTCATAAAAAATACATGACATATCACAAACCCAAATTTTAATATTAAACTTCATGTTTAAATGGGTCCACCCATCATCCTAACGAAACCTTCACATTGGCTCGAATACTTATAGTTGATGTCACCTTTATTAGAACCATTCGCTACCTCCCAAAATTTTAAGCCAAAGTTCAAAACTTCCACATGGAGAGGGTCACATACTTATGAGGGAACCATGCCATGTCATTTCCCCACATTTTTTTAATTGATTTTGACTTTTTCAAATTTGACTTTAGTTCCAAAATGATGCACCTTTAGCATTAAAATGCCAATTCGATGCTCCATTAGTTGAATAATGCTCCACGGGGTGTTTTGGACACCAAAAAAATATGAAAAGTGTCATCTAGAGTAAAGAGGACGCTCTGAGTATGAAAACGAGCATCCTCATGCCAAAAATAGACTCCAAACCTGACTTTTATCACATTTTGAAGTTTTTTAATTAAACCATTAAAAATGGCTTAAAAAATGGAAAACCAAATTATTTTTCTCGAAATTAGATGAAACTCTAGGGGGGCCTAGTACATGTCCATATGAATCAATTCAAATGCCGAACATGTTTATAAACACTAAAACAAAGGCTCTAATAATATCCTAAGTCCTAACCACCAAGACGAGTACCCCAACTTTGGAGGTGTGAGTGTAAAACTAAGAAATTATTAGTCGTTTGTTCAACAACCAATAAATACCAAGGGAAAAAACAATCTGGGATATTCGGCTTGATTCTTAAGTCTGGGAAGATGAACATTTTATAAATATTGATCATGCTAGCACATTTTTACAATTTCCCCAAGGGGGTATGGACATGTGTTACAAATCAATTTGAACAAACTCCCAGAAAAGCTTGGCAGACTTCTGAACTCTGGTCATGAACAAGTGTGCTTGTTCAAACCTTGCTGGATCACTTGAAAAATCCACTAAGTACAACTTAGGTGGTAACAAGACCAAATTTATTAAAACGTATACTAACCTTTCGTAAAACATTGCATCCTTTACTTTAATAGCACTCCATTTCACATTCTTTATTCAAAGCATATTTTATTTCAAGTTCTTTGTTTGATTCAACATAGTTGAAACCAAGTTTCACTCACCATTAGTTTTATTTACTTAGTGCATTTTCAGTAATTTAATTTGATGGTTGCTTATTATAAATTGCGAATAGTTCAAATCGATTTATGTATCTAGTAATATTGTCAAGTTTAATTCAGTTTATTTGTGACTCCATAGCCCTAGAAAAATAGGAAATAGTTGTAATATCTGTGGAGAACCTCCTGCAATAAACAATGAGAATGCACGATATAGCAGAAATTATGGATCACAGAAGAAATTTTATTAATCGTAGGCCACTTCGAGGGGGAAACCTTCTTTGAGAAAGCTCAATACAAAATAACTCTTCGATGCTTTCATTAGCCTCAACACATACTTATATACTAAGTGTAATCTAAACAACTATTACTCCCCATGAATGTGGGATAATGCAACATATTAACTGGACAACTTAACAACTATTACTTACTCCCCATGAATGTGGGATAATACAACATACTAATGGGATGACTTAGAAAGCATATGCGTCCGACAAAATATACTAACAAAATAAAGAGGGGGTTGACATGGGTTCTTAAAATCCCCTCCCTCTTAGAAAAATATTTGTCCTCAAAGCTTTAGATGTGGAAATTGCTACTGAATCTGAAGGAGCGGTTCCCATGTAGCATCCTCTGGTTGTATGCTGTGCCACTGAATTAAGACCTATGTTATTAAACAAGAGCGAAGCTGAAGAGTGCGATTATTGAGAATGGCCTCCAGATCCAAAATGATAGATCCTTCTGTATCCAGGTCTCGTAAAACATTTTTTGCTCTGATGTTGGTGCCAATCACTTTAT
The DNA here is from genome assembly GCA_001517045.1 of Pseudotsuga menziesii. NCBI lineage: Eukaryota > Viridiplantae > Streptophyta > Pinopsida > Pinales > Pinaceae > Pseudotsuga > Pseudotsuga menziesii. The sequence continues at coordinate 144,160 of LPNX010647315.1, read as the reverse complement.
TGAGACAAGGGACATGAAAGACTAGGTGAATGCGAGAAGACGGAGAAAGTTCCAATTTATAAGCAACAGACCCAATCTTCTGAAGAACTTTATATGGCCCATAGAACTGCCCATAGAACTTTGGAGCCTGCTTCTGATTCCCTTTGAGTTTCAGGGAGGATTGCTTGTAAGGCTGCAGATGAAGGAAAACCATATCATCGACTTGAAAGGTGCGCTCAGAATGGAGTTTATTGGCTTGCTGCTTCATGTGATTTCTTGCCATGTGAATATTCTCTTGCAGAATGTGGAGAATCTGATCACGGTTTCGAAGAACCATGTCAACTGCCTGAACAGGTGAACTATGGGGGGTGTATGGCAGGATCATTGGGGGTGGATACCCATAAACAACTTCATATGGATTCATTTTAGATGTAGTATGGTAGGACGTATTGTACCACCATTTAGCGAGAGGGAGCCACTTTGCCCATTGATGTTGTTGTTCAGAGGTGAAGCAACAAAGATAAGTTTCCATGCATTTGTTGGTGACTTCAATTTGACCATCTGTTTGTGGGTGATATCATGAACTTATTTTCGGTTTGGTTCCAATGAGGTGAAAGAGTTAGGTCCAAAAATGACTTGTGAAAGTTGCGTCGCGGTCTGAGACAATGGAAGAAGGGATGCCATGAAGACGGAATATCTGGTCCATGAAAATTTGTGCGACTAAGGAGGTAGTATATGGATGGCTGAGAGCACAAAAATGAATATATTTGGAGAGCCGATCAACCACAACCAAGATTATGGTCTTCCCTCCATATTTAGGGAGCCCTTCGATGAAATCCATCGAAATATTTGTCCAAATCCTTGCAGGGATGGGAAAGTGTTCGAGCAAGCCGGGGAGGAGTGTAGTTTCACCCTTATGGCACTGGAAAGTATGACATTCAGCAACCATATGTTTAATTTCCCATTTCATTCCCTTCCAAAAGAAGTTACGGCATGCCTGCTCATACGTTTTGAGGAACCCAGAGTGCCCTGCCACTGGAGAAGTATGGAGTTCATAGAAGACAGCCTGGTGAAGATATGTGCTCTGGGGAAGCACCAAGCGACCCTTGTATCTCAAAGAAGAATCATCCCAAGAGTAATGCGGTACAAGAGAAGGATTATTGGCCAATTGTTGGATGATTTGAGATAAGGATGAGTCATTGACATAGCCTTGCTGAACATATTGTAACCAATTTGGAATAGGCATAGAAATAGTTGAAAGAGAAGCATGGTCATCAAATGTGCGGGAAAGAGCATCCGCCACAAGATTTTCCTTACCCTTCTTGTAAGTGATCGCAAAGTCATAACCCATGAGTTTGATAACCCATTTTTGTTGTGTTGGGGATGAGACTCGTTGTTCCATGAAATATTTCAAACTTTGGTGATCAGTCTTGACGCAGAAATGATTCCCTAAGAGGCGTGGACGCCACTTCTGTACGACATGCAAAATAGAGGCGGCTGAATTCTTACCAGACATGGATTTTCTGGTGAATGAAATGGCATGTTCGTCTTGGAGGAGGACAGCACCAAGTCCATTGTCGCAAGCATCACTTTCAATAGTGAAGGGCTTGGAAAAATTAGCCATAGCTAGAATAGGTGTGGTACACATAGCTTTTTTCAGTTTCGCAAACGCACACTCAGCATCAGGTGTCCATGCAAAAGCATCCTTTTTTAGTAGAGATTTTAATGGAGCTACAATCTTCCCATAATCCTTGACAAACTTACGATAGTAGCTAGTAAGACCCAAAAACCCACGAAGGCTCTTCAAGGTCTGAGGATGTGACCGATTTTTCATGGCATCAATTTTGGCAGGATCGAATTGAACCCCTTGTGCTTAAACAATATGCTCGAGATACTCTACTTCCTTCTACCCAAAAACACATTTAGATTGTTTGGCATAGAGATGATGATCATAGAAAAGTTGTAGTACAAGATCCAGATGTTGGAGATGCTTAACCCAGGTTTTACTATAGATGAGGACATCATCAAAGAAGACTAGAATGAAGTTTCGTAAGTAGGGCCGAAATATTTTATTCATCAATTCTTGGAACATGGAAGGGGAATTTGTGAGGCCAAATGGCATGACCAAAAATTCATAATGGCCATCATGTGTGCGGAAAGCTATTTTAGGGATATCATCCTCGTGGACCCGAATTTGGTGATACCCAAAGTGAAGATCCAATTGGAGAAAAAATGAGCACCATGGAGCTCATCCAGAAGCTCATCAACAATGGGAATTGGAAACTTATCCTTGATTGTGATGTGATTAAGTGCTTGAAAGTCGACGCAAAGGCACCATGAACCATTTTTTTTCTGGACTATAAGGGTCGGTGAAGAGAAGGAACTAGTGCTAGGGCGAATAAGACCTTGCTTCAGTATGTCACGAACAAGCATCTCAATTTTTGTCTTGTGGTGAAATGGGTAGCGATAGGGCCTAATGTTTTGAGGGATGCTTCTAGGACGTAGTAGGATATGATGGTCCTCAGGTCAGGAAGGTGGAAATACCACTGGTTCAGCAAACACACATGCATATTGATCCAAAATTTGTTAGAGATCCAATGGAGTAGTTGAGACTGCTGAAGGCTGCATCTGAATGAAATGGAGCTGATCGATGACACGATGTGAACTTTTCTTAAGAATATTTTCCATTCTATGAAAACTGATGAGGCTGAGAGACCCTGGTTCTAAGCCCCACAATGTGTGTTTGGTACCATTGATTGAAAAATGCATCCAAAGTTCAGCAAAATCCCATAAAATGGGTCCAATTGTGCGTAACCATTGAGTGCCCAAAACCACATCACATCCACCTAAGGGCAAGGAAAACATGTCAGAGCACAAGTTATAATCCTCCATAGATATGCACACATTACGACACTTCCCTTTGTAAGGTAAGGTGCCCCCATTGGCAATCATGACTTCAAAGCTGGAGCAAATATGGATGAAACAATCAACCTGTTTGGAGGTCCTCAGGTAAATGAAGTTGTGAGTGCTACCAAAATCAATGAGTATTGTAAGAGGGAGTTTTTTGAAGAACCCTATGACCCACATGGTTTGTGGGGTGGTGACTCCGGCTAAGGCATGGAGAGATATCTCTGGTTGGTTTTCTGAAGTAAGAAGTTGTTGAATGTCACCATCATCATCCATTGGATCCTGAGCATCATAAAAAAATTCAAGTGCATATGGAGAATCCACATGTAAGAGATAGATCTTTTTCTCAACACATCTATGTCCCTGGGTGAATTTCTCGTCACAATTATAACAAAGCCCTTTTTCCCAACATTCCCGCATCTCTGCTTCAGACAAATTCTTGATAGGAGTGGGTCTAGGAGCTTGCGGATTTTGGGTTCTTTAGGGAGTCATAGATCTGAATGGAATAAGAGTGGATTTGGAGCATTGTTGAGCCCCTGATCTTGTCCTATGCTAGCTTATCCAACCCTAGGGCATCCATCATTGTGTTGGGGAAGAACATTTTAACCTCAAATCGTATTGCATCGTTCAGACCACTGATAAAACAACTCAGGTAGAATGCATCAAGCAATCCCTCAGTGTGATTGGCTAGTTTCTCAAATTTTGTCTGATACTCCCGCATAGTGCTAGTTTGGTGAAGTTTGGTGAGTGCTCCTGTGAAGTCATCAAAAGCACTAGGGCCAAATCGCTGCAAAAGGAGTTGGAAAAAAATATGTCCAGTTTGGCTCTGCATGAGCCTTGATGTACCAACGGAACCATTGAAGTGCTTCATGTTCCAAATGAATGCAAGTGGGACTTTATTGACATCAAAAGTGTTATGTACACTGAAATATTGTTCTTCCCTATAAATCCATCCAGTCGGATCATCACCATTGAAACGAGGAAAATCCAGCTTCGGCCCGCGGAATTTGCTAGACGATGAGAACCCAGTGTCTATAGAAGACTCAGGCTGGTGGCAGTTGTTCATGGGTGAATTTTGAAGATGGAGGCTGAGAAATTTTTGATCTGGATCCTCGAGTTTGGACTTGATGGCGACAAGTTCGTCTTCCATTTGTTTATTTTCTCTGGAACGGGTGACAACCATAAGCAGGGTTTTTATTACTATCATATAATGGGTAGAAAAACAAAAATGGAGAGGGTTTTAGAAAAGGAGATTTTTGATTTGGGAAAAATTCGGGGGGGTAATTGGGGTTTTACGAGGTTTTGGACACTTTCTTAGAGACAAGAAGCAGAAAATGTGAATTTCAGAGGTGGGATGAAGGAATTGGAAAATGTTTTAGAGAGAGACAATGAAGCAGAAATGGAAAACAAACACCGTGGAAAAATTTGAAGGCGATTGGGTGAGAATTAGAGAAGTTATGACAAACCCTAAAAATTGACAAATGTGGAATTTCGACCTTTAGGAAGTGAAATTGGGGATAGGGTCCTCAATAAAGGAATATTAAAAATGGTATTACGGGGGTTCCAGTGAAGTTTCAATGGAAACGAAGCTAAATCAAGGAAGATATGGCTAAAAAACGGAGAATTTGTTTTTTCCTGAAGAAATGATCTGTGGCGATGCTAGAAAGTTGTGCTTTATCAACATGAAATGGAGTAGATGATCTGTGACAATTATGGAATTTTGCATGTTATCAACTGTAAATAGATATGGACCCTAGGTATATTCGGCTTCCTAATGGGTCAAAGGTAGTCACTCAGCCACCAAGGCTATCTCAGGCTTGAGTATTGGGGCAGTACCCATCACTTCACAGTGCAGGTAAAACTGCTAACCGCTTAGCCAAAAATGACAGCTCTTTGGTTTTTCTCATAGATGGGAATCTAGTCAATCTAGTGGGGTTCGTTGCCCTTTTATCTTGGCAGGTCCTCTCAATGGCCAACTACTTCAGGGTTCCTATGGTACTCCTCACAATGAGTTTTAGGGCTATGCCCAAGTACTTCTCATAGTTAAGTGGATGGGGTTTATTCCCTAATCCGGATGAATAATACCACTGCAGGAATAAGAACAACTGTAAGGCTCATAGCACCAAGAAGCACGACAAAAAAAAATCTAGAAATTCCACCCAATGAGCCCAAGAAAGTGCTCTAATACCAGATGTGGAGAACCTCCTGCATTAAACAATGAGAATGCATGATATAGTAGAAATTATGGATCACAGAAGATATTTTATTAATCGCATGCCACTTCGAGGGAGAAACCTCCTTTGAGCAAGCTCAATACAAAATAACTCTTCGATGCTTTCATTGGCCTCAACACATACTTATATACTAAGTCTAATCTAAAAAACTATTACTCCCCATGAATGTGGGATAATGCAACATATTAACTGGATGAGTTAACAACCATTACTTACTCCCTATGAATGTGGGATAATACAACATACTAATGGGACGAATTACAAAGCATATGCGTACGACAAAATATACTAACAAAATAAAGAGGGGGGTTGACATGGGTTCTTAACAATATCCCAACTGATATTATACCTTGATAATGATGTTTTTTTGTTGATTTATATGTTTCAAGTGTGTATGTTAACATAATTTGATTTGCATTCAAAATAGGTTATGTGCCCAAAAACCCTAAATATGACAAAATGGAGATAAAATAGGAAATAGGCTTAAGTAAGATTATAGTAACATACCAATATTTATAGTTGTGATGGTTCTTTAGTATACAATAGACATGCATGTCATTCATCATCTCTAACTCTAAAAATGTGTTGTAGGGTTCAGGTGATTCACCCATACAAGGAAAATGCCCCCTCTTGGATGATGATCTTCCTGTAACTGCTTCAATACTTGATGCGTTAGAATAATCAACCCATAGTTAGCTACCTTAGACATTAATTAATCTATTTTTTTCTTATTTTCCTAGTTTTCATATTCCAGCTTATGCAAGTTGTCATCTACACATCCATAGTGGTCAAACTTGCTAATTTTGAGTCATGGAGCGCTTGGGAAACCTCCTAGAATCAAATCTGCTTTATTCCTGGCCTCCCTAGCGCATGTCTACTTTTTCTGCTTTATTGCCTGCTTTTTCAGTGTTTTAAGGCAATTGGGAAAGTCTGACTAGGTGAAGTTAACTTGTTTTTTGTCCTCCACATCCTCCACTCTTTTCTCCTATGAAAAGAATGTATGAGTTGTCCTTCCATCCACTATTAGCTTTCCTAATTGATTTTTCCAAATCGTGAGATCCTAGACAGTTTTGGAAATTTCTTTATGCACCTATGGGGGATCTGCTTAGTTTTAGTAAGCCTGCTTTTGACTAGATTCGAATGGCATCTTCATGCATTCAAATCCCTCATGTAATTATTTATTGTGGCAGCCTATGACTTGACAGGGTTGGCTATTGTACACTTATTCAATATAGATTAGTGTTTAGCTCCATATTCAGTCTCTTTTGTGAGTAATTTGCATGTGTAATTGGCAATTGTTGTGAGTGTAATTGTTCTAACACCTGGGTTCAATTTCCACATGGTATCAGAGACTTTGTAGATCAATTTCTCTCCTTCCAATTTGTTTTGTAGGTTCGACATCATTGACTGGGAGCATTCTGCTGACTGACGGGACAATTTCTGAGCTATGGATAAATCTCAGAAGATCATCTTGACTCCACTTAATTTATTTGAATGGAAAGAAGAGATGGAGATACTATTGAGAGAGAAAGGCCTCTACAGAGTGACTATGGAAATAGAAGTAGAGCCCAATGCAGCTGCAGAGAAGATAAAATGGCACAACAGGAGGAATGAGGCCTATGGTCTCCTGTGTCTGAGCATATCCAGAGACCTCCTTTTCCATCTTGATGGATTGAAATCACCAAATGAAGTATGGGAGAAGATTACTAATATTTTTGGAAAGACAGATGAGATGAGGGGACATCAAATTGAAAATGAATTGATCTCCCAGAGTCCAAATAGCTTTGAATCCCTGCAACTCTATTTTTCCAAGTTCAAAGCACTTGTTTTGCAGCTAAAACAATGTGGGATCGAAAAGAAGGATGATTAGCTAGTCTTGGAAATACTCTTGAAGCTTGGCCCTAACTATTCAGTGTTTGTTTCGACCTTCTATGCCACAAAGTTGACAGCTCAAGCCTGGAAGATGCCTAGCCTTGCAGATTTCATGGAATCTCTCACACAAGAACAAGATAAATTGGTGATGATGGGCACCATCAAACCATCCAAAGACCAAGCTCTGGTTGCTGGAGATTCGAGGGTGGATTCAAAAATCAAGAAGAAAGCTAAAAATCCACCTGAGCAAAAGAGAGACAAGAATAAGTCTCCGGAGGAGCCTCAAGGTTGCAAGAAGAACTACCAGAAGAAGAACAACAAAGGAGAAACGAGCAAGTGCACATACTATAGTAAGGGAAATCATTCTGAGAGCTCCTGCATGAAGAAGCAAATAGACATGTTGACCCAACTCCTAGAGAAGAATGGCATCTCCCTTCTAGACAGCTCAAAGAAGAGGGAAGGAGGATCAAGTTCAGAAGAAAGAGAGATAGTTCATGCATTGGTTGCTGGCACATCAAGCTCAGCTAGTTTCATCATTGATTCTGGAGCTTCAAGACATATGGTTTCGACCAAGGAGGCATTCACCTCACTTGACATGTTGAAAGGTCCACCAATAGTACTGGGAGATGACTCTCTCACTGAAAGTTTAGGCAG
>LPNX010647315.1:56784-124357 GCA_001517045.1 Pseudotsuga menziesii | reverse complement strand
CCCATAGTTAGCTACCTTAGACATTAATTAATCCATTTTTGTCTTATTTGCCTAGTTTCCATATTCCACCTTATGCAAGTTGTCATCTACACATCTATAGTGGTCAAAATTGCTAATTTTGAGTCATGGAGTGCTTGGGAAACCTCCTGGAATCAAATTTGCTTTATTCCTGGCCTCCCTAGCGCATGTCTGCTTTTTCTTCTTTATTGCCTGCTTTTTCAGTGTTTTAAGGCAATTGGGAAAGTCTGACTAGGTGAAGTTAACTTGTTTTTTGTCCTCCACATCCTCCACTCTTTTATCCTATGAAAAGCATGTATGAGTTGTCCTTCCATCCATTATTATCTTTCCTAATTTATTTTTCCAATTCGTGAGCTCCTAGACAGTTTTGGAAACTGCTTTATGCACCTATGGGGGATTTGCTTAGATTTAGTAAGACTGCTTTTGACTAGATTCGAATGGAATATTCATGGATTTGAATCCCTCATGTAATTATTTATTATGGTAGCCTATGAATTCACAGTGTTGGCTATTGTACACTTATTCAATACAGATTAGTGTTCAGCTCCATATTCAGTCTCTTTTGTGAGTAATTTGCATGTGTAATTGGCAATTGTTGTGAGTGTAATTGTTCTAACACCTGGGTTCAATTTCCACATGATGAAGGGATTTAATACTTCTAGGTATGGTAGTATGGCTCTCCTTATGACTTTGGTGTATGGATGCAGAACTTTGGAAACCTTATTGGACTCTAGAAAATTGGTTCTCTAGAATAGTGAGATGCTCTCTCTCCCCCACGTGTTGCGTGTAACTTCTTCAATGGTGCAAGAGATGATCTGATAGTTTCTAGGTATAATGATACGGTCCTTTTAGAGATAATGGATGAGACATGCTGAAGGAATGAGGTATTTCTGAAGCAAGGAAAATTGTTCCCGGTGTTTCCATCTATTTCCCACCAGTAAAACGTGACCCCTGTAATATTGTCTTTCTCTATATGCTAGATCTCTGTAGAAGAATGAATTTTGTGAAGAGATAATGATAAATATGAGTGACCTATCTAGAAGTGATTAGGGTAGCTATATTTCACTACCAAAAACACCTGTTAGTTGATGGCTCACGCCCTCAACCCCAACTTGTCGTTGCTTCTCTTGAAACCAATCTCCAAAATGAATAATAATAATAGATTCCTTTTTGGTTCGACTTATCTTCTAATATAGATTTTAGGGTTTGCATATAGATTTTAGGGTTTGTCCATTTCTCATTGACGCATGCAATATGAAATAAGGCATGCATGCTATGCATGTTTATTGATATCTGCTCCAATGGCCTTCTGTAATCTATTAATGATCTAGTAATACTGAAGTGGTGTTCCTTTATGATCCTAGTGACATTAGTCCTCAGTTATTCCCTTTTATTTAATACCCACTAAAACCTATGGGACTAAAATAGGTTAACAGGTGTCTCTGGGTGATTTAATTAAAAGAGGACATTACAGTCCTCCCCACTCAAAATTGTGTTTCCTCAAGCAATCTCCAACCGATATACCGAACCATTTGTACCTGTCTCCCTTTGTCCATTTTTATCAACCAGTTTATGTCATTGTCTGGTGGCTCTTCTTTTTCTTTGAATTTATGTTTCTTTTGACCCATGCTCTGTATTCCCTCCTTATATATTCTTGGTTACCTGTGAGGATTGAGCATCCTAGATTTGGCTCCTCATCCGAATTCCCTAGTGCTCATCATACTTTTGTCAGGAGCTCCACTTGGAAAGCCCTTCTCATACCACTGGTCCTTCTTTTATGATGGATTGGTAGGTTTTAGTGGAGGCTTGTTCTTGGGCACATAATCTTGTAGGTCTCGGGTTATACCGACGACATCCTATAAAGTGGATGGTTTGTAGGATTTCACCCACTGACATAACAGCTCCATCAAAGTTACTGTAAATAACATAACCAATTTTCTCTCAGATACATTTGTTACCATAACTGCCACTCTCTAAAACTTTGATATGAAGGCCTCAGCACTAGCAGTCTGATTGAGCTATGTTATCTCTCTTAAATGTATCTTCGGGTCCCTCTTATCAAAATGCGCCATGAGCCTCTGTGTGAAATCAATGTATAAATTGATGGTGTTTTGATGCAGTGTCACTAACCCATGGTACCACCACTCATGAGCCTCGCCGTAGAAATGTAAGGTATCCAATTTAATGGAATTCATCTCTATCATAGGGTTTAGTTGGAAATAAGTATCCAACTTCTAGACCCATATTCTCATCAAACAATCACGAGATCCGTCAAAATTAGGAATGGTCATCCTGCCTACGCTCTTCTATAACTCATAGTTCTGAGTAAACCCTCTATTAAAGTTCCTTGGTCGGTTCCTTCTTTTCATATTGCAGAAGTATGAGAGTTACATAGCTGAATGGAACCCATCTCCCAAATCCCTGTATTCCTATAGATAAGCCCCAAATGGTTCACTAGGTTCGACTGGTATGACTAATCTTGTGATGAAATTTTCCAGAAAGTGAGGCATGGTAGGTCTAGAAGGTTTATTGTATATGTGAGGAGTGTTCTACATATGAGTGTACACATGTTTCCCTATACTACTGGTGTATCCTCTATATCTGGGTGAAATCGATAGACTGTTCTAACCCTTCTCTGGATTAATAACCAACCTATTTATAACATGTAACATCTCTTTCTGCCCCTTAGCTAAGTCATTTAAGGTGCTAACCAATCTTTGGAATGTCATTATGTCTTCATCTTCCCTTGTTCCCTTTCATGTATCAAAGTGTATCCCTGTTGGGTCCATGTCTGAATCTCTGTCTTCAAGTTTAATCTCTTCAAATTCTAGATCCTCTGTGTACTTTCCCTTCCTTCTTCTATAAGTCACAAAAGCAATTGCTTATGGATTCATTTACTATTTATGTTCATGCCCATAGCTGGAGACGAACATGTTCTGATACAACTGTAATATCCCAACTGATATTCTAGCTTTATACTAACAAATAATGATGATTATTTGTCGGTTTATATGTTTCAAGTGTGTATGATAACATAATTTGATTTGCATGCGAAATAGGTTACATACCCAAAAACCCTAAATATGACAAAAATGGAGATCAAATAGGAAATAGGATTCAGTAACATTATAGTAACATACCAATATTTATAGTTGTGATGGTTCTTCAGTATACAATAGACTTGCATGTCATGCAACAACTCTAACTCCAAAAACGTGTTGTTGGGTTCAGGTGATTCGCCCATGCAAGGAAAACGTCCCCTCTTAGATGATGATATGCTCATAACTACGTTAATAATTGACGAATGGATTTAATCCTTTTCAGGTATGGTAGTATGGATATCCTGATGACTTCGGTGGATGCATGCAGAAGTTTAGAAGCCTTATTGGACACAAGCAAATTGGTTCTCTGGAATAGTGAGATGCTCTCTCTCCCCCATGTGTTTGCTTGTAACTTATGTAATGGCGCAAGAGATAATCTGATGATTTCTAGGTATAATGATATGGTACTTCTAAAGATAATGGAAGAGACATGCAGAAGGAATGAGGTATTTCTGAAGCAAGCGAATTGTTCCCAATGTTTCCAACTATTTCCCAATAGTAAAACGTGACCCCAGTAATATTGTCCTTCTCTGTATGCTAGATCTCTACAGGAGAATGAATGTTGTGAAGAGATAATGATAGATCTGAGTGATCTATCCGAAATTGATTAGGGAAGATAGATTTCACTGCTAAAAACACCTATTAGTTGATGGCTCATGCCCTCAACCACTACTTGCTACTACGGGTACTGCTATTGCTTCTCTCAAAACCAATATCCAAAATGAATCATGATAATAGATGTCTTTTCAGTTTGAATTATATTCTTATATATATTTTAGGGTTTACATGACTTAATGTTTGCATGCATGCAAACCTAAATGCTCAATGACGCATGCAATATGAAATAAGGAATGCATGCTTTGCATGTTTGTTGATAACTGCTCCAATGATAATATACTAATGATATGATAACACTGAAGTGATGTTCCTTTATGCTCTTAGTGATATTAGTCCTTGGTTATTCCATTTGCTTTAATACCCACTCAAACCTATGGGAATAAAATAGGTTAACGGGTGTATTTGGGTGATTTAATTAAAAGAGGACACTACTTAGGTGTAATTTGTTGTTTTGGAGAAAAATGTAGAGGGGGGGTTGAGGGTGTGAGCGGGTGTGTGATGGATGTTGAAAGGTGGTTAGGGAGGGATTGAAAGGAGGGGGGTGATGATGAGAGGGTGGGAGAATTAAGGGTGGAAGGTTGAGGATGAGGGAGAAATAGAGGTGAGGGGAGAAGATAAAGGAGAATAAGTCACAGGGGAAGCAATGGGAGACATAGGGGATAAGGCAAGATATGAGGGCGGGGGACAAGAAGTGAAGAGTTTGTGGGGAGAAATAATGGAGGGGGGGGGTGGTAGAGAACATGAGATCACAGTTGTGGGGGGGCACATGAAATGCACATGCCTGAGTGTGATGTGGATGGAAAGTTGGGGCATTGGTTATATCCCATGTTGTAGACACGTAGTTGCAAGGTGGGGATTGTGGGCTCGAACGGGGGGGCTTACAGGAGTTATATTGAAAAAACAAGGGCTTGGGTAGGGGGATCACATGATAGCTCTCCCATGTTTATTTTTGTCTTGGACAGTGGCCCATGAGACAATTTCAATCAAGAAGGCTTGGATTGGGGGCCTGATAGACATAGGATTGGATGATGGCTCATGGGGATGGGAAAGGATTGGATCGGGGGCCGTAGGACAATGCCAATCGAGTAAGTGGGGAGTTTGAAATATGTTAAAAAACAAAACTCAAGAATTTCACTATGCATGGAGTTCAATAATGTTGGGGTACTTTCTCTCCACCGTCATCTCAAGAAACCATTGGGACATGGGGTCATAAATGGCAAGTTACAATGAATATATTTGCAAAGAGAGGGGGACATACAACACAAAACATGGTATGTAGTCTAGTATCCCTACTAAAAATTCATGAGGGATTAATCAAGTGGCAATAGGAACACTTCTACAACAATTAATCATTATCAATTAAAGCAACCCAATTGCATAGTCCTAGCACTTTCAAGATTACACTAGGAAAATATGTAAATATAGATGACAATAAGTTTAATAAGGAAGCACTTTCCCTACTTAAAAAATTCAATTAAGGAAGAATTTCACCCAATAGAAGTTGTTATGTAGGAAATGTGCTTCCTCTTACACTTCATGTATTTAATTTACATAATTTATTACTATTTTCATGATGATAAAACTATTTAATAGGGTTACCTCATTGTAATGTATCCTTGATGTAAGGATTATGCTTATAACCAATTGATTTGGGTCTCTTGATATTTTAGAAGGAAGGTTGAACTACATACCATGTATATGGGTGTTTATCTCTATTCCATTACAAGTGTATTCATTGTGGTTTTCCATTTTTGACCCCATGTGCCAAATGGTTTCTAGACACTAGTATTCATCCTATAATCACCCATATCTTAATTCCATATCATTTCTTACTTTGTTTTACTAACGAATATTTCTTCTTGAGCTTTCATTCTATGTCTTTAGTAATCCTATTCTTAGGGAAGTCTCCTTTGTGCTAAAGGAGAACTAGCACTAAATAGTCGAAGAGGGTGGTGAGGTGACAATGGCCCCTTCTTAGTTCAACCTAGGCTCTCGCTTGTGCATTTGAGTTTTATCACAAGAGGTGAGAGGTTAAGTTGTAACATTTTAGTGTTGTTTTGGGGGATAAAGTCCATTTCCTGGATTTGCAGTTTTCTACATTGATTTTATGAGTGCATACTTTTGGAGATCCATAACTCATATGGTGATTCCATGAAGGGAAAAAAGTCCTAGTTGCTTAAATAAATTTGAAGACCTTGTTGACTGTAAAGGTGAGCCTTGTTAAGTTATTGAAATATTGATATATAGGAAAATGAGAGAATTTGAGAGGTGAATTGTGTAGTGAAGTAGTAAGAACAATTTACACTGAACAAGACAAATTTGAGAGAAATATGATAAGAATTGATCAGTAAATTACAACATTAATCTTCATTAATTCAGCAGTAATACAACAATGTTACAATGAGGAGAATTTGAATCACGTGGATAATATTCAAATCTACCAACTAAATAGATAACTAGGAGTATCTAAATCACTACACAGGAGCCACTAATCTAACTATGGATGTCTAAATCAATCTGACAATCAGTTAAACTAGTTAAACCAGTTAAACTGGCAAGGTGGGTGAAAAATTGTTCTATAGTAATGTCCAAGTGAATAGATGTCCACCTTCAAGATGATTCGGGTTTAACTCCATAACATGATCTCTTCCAATCCAATGTGAGAAAGTTACATAGTGTTTAGTTTCTCTGATAAAGGGGAAAGGCGCCACGTCCCCATAAAACCATGCAATAACTCGAGACTAACTCAACATAACTGCTTACCAACAATGACCAATTGATGGAGGCTGTTGATGGCACTCATAGTGGATCCTATAATATAGGGATTGGTCTCAAAGGAACCTAAAATCATGCATGAACATGCATTAAGTGGAATTTTACCTCTATATGTGTTCCTCGTACTCCAGTACAGTAATAATACTCCCTAATCTAGGAAAAATGATCAAGTAGACTATATATGGACAAGGGAGGATTATATAATCCTAACAACCCCCCTTAATCCTGACTTGGAAAACTTTGGGCCTTGGAAACTAGGACAAAATTCACCCATACAATCTAATGAAAAATAAAACTGCATAACAAACTAAGTAAAATGGGCAAAAATCTCATGGGACCCCCCCCCCCCTCAAAATAAGCAGGAATCAGGAAATTTTGAAAAAATCTCCAAGTCTTTAGAGAAGTAATGAAAAATATTGGTTCTTTTGTGCATTAGCATCCAAGTACTATGCATGTGAACCTCTCCAAACTAAATGATTATGTCTGGAGGAATTTTCCTCTTTGGAAGAAGAATAATATGCTCAATTGAATTAGGAACATAGACAGTTGCAAGATGAAAATTGGACCCATGTAGAGCAACTGAGATCAACCAATGAGAGAGAAAAATTGCTTTAGAATTTGAACCATGTGAGGAAAACCCAAGAAACTTATATATTTCAGCATTGAACATTGAACCATGTGACATAAAATCATCTCCAAGTGTTAGTAGAAAGTGTCCATGCGAATGCATGGTCTCCATCTTTACTAGTTATGTGAGGAGATGAGCATGTGATCAACTAGGAAGGTAGAGAAGTCTTGGTATTGTGGAGAGAGAATGCTTGAGATCCATAATCTGATATAGCTTCTAAAATAACTAATGATTCACAATATAGAATATCATAAAACTCATTAGAGAAAACTAATATCAAATCCCCAACAACAATTTTGAAAGAGACTTTTGGTACTTGATTTTTCACACCAAAATTGGTGAAAACAACTACAAGCATGACTGGAGGATATTGAAACTTAAAAATTGAACCAAATAAGGTCATATTAGATCCAAATACGTTCATATCAGATCCAAGAGTGTGGAACAAAGGTTCCAAGTTCTCCATCGAGATGGTAGATGCACAATTTTCTCCTTCTTCAACAAAACTCTGAGTATTGGTGCATGCAATCATGTAGGAATTCGATGGAAGATATATATCAATGAGAGTGAATGGATCACTCCTAAAACATGATATTTATTTCAAAATAACCAAAGTGTTACTTTTCTACACACCAACAACAACATTAGAGATAGAGAAATTGAATTCCTCTTCATTTTCTGAAGCAATCACTCGCAATCTTTGCACATAATTTAAAATAGAAGAATCATTGGAGAATGCTTGCATAAAATGGAAGGAGAGTTTTTATTCAATAATAGATATTCAAATTTCTTCTTCTGGTTCATCTATATGATAAGATGAGATATCATAGATCTCATAAAATTCTATAGCAGCAGGAGAAGGAGTCACTCCAATGACACTTTCTTCAATTTGATTTGACTGTGTTGAAGATTTTGCTTCTTCTTCATCTTGAACAACTTCATCAGAGAGAATAGAGGCTAGGAATTTTGAAGAAATAACCCTTGTGGTGTTGGGTGTTCTCTCCAAATTGTTATAATGGTCCTAAGTGTGATTTCTAAAGGTTATATCCAATTCTATCCAGAGATCCTTTGGGTATTCAACATAATCAATAAGGTAGCACAAGCTTGGAGAAAAGGCTAGACATATTGTTCCAATATCTCTATCACCGTCATTTAGCCAATCATTCTCATCTTCATAAGACTCTTTATCAAGTCCAATAGATACCTCATAGAGACCTTGTCTCTTTAGAGATGAAATCATCTTCAATTTCCATTCTGAATATCTTGTGAATGGAGTAAGAAGATGAATTGATAATTTTGAATCCATATGAAGTTGTACCTGCAAATATCACTGCAAAACAAACCAATTTTCAATCATGTTAGATTAAAGCCTTTCCACCTCGACATGTACACTTTCTTAGATTCTGTCACACCTGGATAGACTTCTATGAACATAATTCAGAGGGAGCAGGGCTATCATTCCAGGATTTATGTGAAAACTCAGTTGCTTCTGGTGTACAATGGAGATCAGACATGACTTGTTGCTAGCCTAAACAAGGCTTTGATACCAAATTAAAACATTGAGCCATTGATCTACAGGAAAATGAGAGCAATTGAGAGGTGAATTGTGCAGTGGAATAGTAAGAACAATGTACAGTGAACAAGACAAATTTGAGACAAATCTGATAAGAATTGATCAGTAAATTACAACATTAATCTTCATTAATTCAATAGTAATACAACAATGTTACAATAAGGAGAATTTGAATCATGTGGATAAGATTCAAATCTACCAACTGAATAGCTAACTAGGAGTGCCTAAATCATTGCATGGGAGCCACTAGTCTAACTCCATATGTCTAAAAAAGTCCAACAATTAGTTAAACTAGTTAAACCAGTTAAACTGATGAGGTAGGTGGAAAAAGGCACCACTTCCCCATGCAACCATGCAAAAATGGCGCTAAAATAACTAAGAGTGACATAACTGAATCTACTAGAGACTAAATCAACATAACTGCTTACCAACCATGACCAATTGATGGAGCCTGATGGTGGCACTCAGAGTGGCTCCTATAATGTAGGGATTGGCCTTAAAGGCATCTAAACTCATGCATGAAGATGTAGTAAGTGAAAGTTAACCTCTATATGTGTTCCACATACTCCAATACAGTAATAATGTCCCCCTAAGCTAGGAAAAATGATAAAATAGACTATATATGGACAAGCGAGGATTATATAATCCTAACAAGCCTCACCTTGTTGACTCCATTGGTTAATTCTAATGAATACCACTTGCAAATTTCATTTTCAGATTTCAGATATGAAGCATGCCTCCATCTAGAGGAAAATTTTGGGAAACATTGCTTCACCTCTTTAGTTTTAATTCATTCATGGATATCCACATAAGGTTAATTTTGATATATGGAAGAATCATATTCCAAGATTTTGGGGAAATCCTAATTTTGCTTCAAGGCATCTTACATCCTTCTTTGATTTTGTTGTACATTTTAATATGGTGCTTGAAGATATCTTGATGAAATAATTTGCATACTCATTGAATGGGAAAAGTGTTTGGGAGTGGTATTGTAGTTTCAACTCAAAGAAGATAAAATCATTTCCACATTTGGTTTTCAAGTTTTTTGGGTTCATCGTTATGATGATGATGCATTTTATTAAGTTGATGTCTATACCAAAATAGAATATAAGCTTTATGGATGTCATTGCTTCATATGAGAAGAATTATTCAATGTCTCTCATGGTGGACATACATAGGAGATATAGTCCGTATATGTTTTTATGCGACCATAACAAAGAAAATCATGGAATCCCATTCTCACCATTAGCAAAACATGAAGATGAGGAAAACCGACCTTCTTCGTTTTCCCATGAGCCACATGTGAAAGAAATTTCAGATATATAGAAAGGTATTAAGATTATATGACGATGACTAAAATTCCTATGAAGAACACATTTCAGATTCAAAATAAAACACCATTGAATATTTGGTTGCATCTCTTTGTGAAGAATATGAAGAGTCAAGTGAAGGCCCTCAAACTTCCATGGAAAGTAAAAGTTCGGTTTTGAAATATTCAGATTTTGATGGTGTATTTTCTTATAATTTTGTGAAATATGTGTTTGAAGACTTTTTTTGTGGGGAAAATGAAATTATAAATATTTTAAAAAAAATGGCCAATGAAGTAATTATTTTCAAATTAGTCCATGATTATTCAAGAATACTTTTTTTATTACTTTGCTTAAACACTAGATTACCTTTGAATTTTCCCTTTTTGTTATCCTGTGGCATATGAATTTTATATTCAAATTATTTGACATGACAAGTGAATAGTAATTGCACCTGTTTGAGTTCTATCTCCAATGTATTTGACAAGACAAGTGAGAATAGGTGCACCCCTAGTTGAATGCTCAAATTTGGATATGTTATCACGCTGTATTGAATCTTGACCATCCTTAACTAATCATTGAACTTGTGAAACTTGGGTGTCATAGGTATTTTTTGAATTGACGATGAGATTCTATGTAATTATTTTGGAGTTTTATTTATGTATTGTCCCTTCTTGGAATTTTGGAGAAAATTACAATTTGGGCAAATTCAAGCTTAAATAGTCATGACTCTAGGGGATTCCAACTGACACCAAATTGTCACGAATTTGAAATGAAATGATATGGTTAGTATTATAAAATACCAATATTACCTTTTCAAAATTTGAGTCTGAATTCAATCCTCTTCAACTTGGTTTGGGGCTAATGAGATAAAGTGCAAGTTTCCTAGGAAAAAGTAGTAAACTAGTCTTTCTTTGTTTGGCTCCAAACACCACTGAAACTTTCTGAATTCATTATGGAAGGATGATATGGGATTTAAAATAACATAATAGACCTTATAAACTAAATATTCTAATCATAAAACTCATTTTGACATGTTATTCAAGTTTGCACAATTTTGGCCAATTTCTAGCTTTGGACTAGTGAAACCCAAGTTGATACAAATGCACCCAAATGACTTAAAATTATGTATGAAAGGGATTGAGTGGTATTAGGATAGAATAATAAATATTATTTATTCTCATATACTTTTCAAATACTTCTGAAACTTTCTCTTGACCCTAGGGAAAGAAGGACAAAAGAACTAGGAAAATCGATGTTAAACCCCCAAGGGTAGACGACACTTTTCGCTCTCCAAATGTAGTACGAACCTACCAAATTTAAGAAAATAGTATGGGGATGCATATAATACATAAATATATGTAATTATTCGTGGTTATTAAGGTTTTAAAACTGGTTATGAGGCGCAATATCTATATGGTAACTTTCAGTGAATTTGTTTAAGGGGAATGGTGTTAATAGCTCAATTTTGACTCATGAAAGATAGATTGAATGGTTCAAATAATGACATGAAATATAAATAACATTAAAAAATTCAAATGGATAACCAAAAAAACATTAAACATAATATAAATTCCTTCATACAGATATGATATACAACTCTTTTCAAATGGAAGTCAAATACATGAAAAATAGTCATTCAAGAGCATGGGAATGCAAGCCTTTGACACTGAATTTTATTGTATTTCAAGATACAGAGAATATGGTCATGAAATTACAGATAAATACATATTTATTCTTCATAATTATCATTAAAATAAAATAAAAATCCTCATACAAATCTGACATACATCTCTTCCAAATGGAAGCCAAATACATGAAAACTAGTCATTCGAGAGCATGGGAATGCAATCCTTTCACATGGTTTTCTGATAATTTTACTTACATAGCATATGGAAGTAATATTACAGATCCATACATCATATACCCAAGCATGGGAATCATATATACTCGCAAATTTCAATAACTACTCCAACAAGTGCACCATCAACATGAGAGTGTGGGGGAATAGATAAGAAGGAATGGGAGAATAGAGAGATAGATAACAATTCGTACTGTATGGAACTTCAACCTGAAAATAAAACACCTTCATTCATCTCCAATGATAGGTATGAATGTCCTCTCCATAAACCAAATTGGAAATGAATCCAACTCCCTCGAAATTGGTTCACTAGTAGGGAGAGTAAACACTCACCGTACAATGGACAAGCAAAAACTATCCAAAATGCTAAAGACCGATTCAAAAATGATAAAAATCCATTCCCCTTCCTCATGAAATCCTTTTATTAACTTTTTGAGGCCTCCAAAGGTCTAATTTCCCTCCATGGGCTTCCTCTAACTCATCTTAGTGGTTTAGTAACTCTTATGACACTTGTCCTCCTCTTTCATGCTCCAATTCTTTCCCCAATTCGAATGGATTTATCTAATTCCCAAATTCAACCTCTTGGTGGCTATTTTTAGCCCTGTTGTGTCATTTTTTTCATAGGTCTGCAATCAGGTCTGAATTTATCTTAGAATCTTTCATCATTAGTTGGCATAGAGTGCATGGAAGCTCCTTCCAAGTGGCACACATTGTCTTCTAGTCTCTTCCTCTTCCATGGGAGTTAATATCATTTAATAATTAGAATTCATTGGATCATGATATTCTATTTGACACCACATCATCCTCCAATAAATTTACCTTACCCATGGATTCAAAATTGGATGAAGTCCATGCAAGTGTGTGGGGAATCTAGTCACCCAAAGGCTCCACAAGCTTCCAAGTGTCTTGATGAACCAATTCCACCTTATTTTCTTAGAATTTATTATTTATGTGACCCATTTAAATGTTAATATGGTAAACTAAAGTCCTTTTGGGTCCCATATCCCGTTTATTACAAAACTTGTGTCTCCCTCTCAACCTAGGGAACTAGTAGGTTGGTGAAACATTATTTGAAAGTAATATTATTTGAATGGGGACATGACAGTCCTCCCACCCAATATTTCTTGTCCTCAAGAAATTCCAATTTTGTATTCTGCAAAATTTGTTCATCTTCCCAAGTGACATCCTCAATTAGTACTCCTTTCATTGTACCAAGTGCTATGTTATGGTTCTACTCCTTAATTTTCTTTAGCTGCAATTGGAGTAGTGGCTCTCATGTAATTCAATTTTTTGTTTCCAAAAGTAAATATTTGTGGATTTTTATTATTGATATATCCCGTGACATCACCGCTAAACACCAAAATATCAATTAATTCCATCAAAACAAAATTTTCACAAATGATCTTTACCTCCATATTTTGGAAACCATTTTCTGAAATTTCAACCTCTTTTTGCTCATTTTTTGTTTATTTGAAGTTGTACAGAGTTACCGAATTTTGAGTCTTTAAGATATTAAGGAAATTTCAGAGAGTAACCACCATTCTTGATGCTGTACTACTCTGATTACAATCACCTTCTCAAGTGGTGACTCAATCTCCCATACTGCTTGTTGCTCCCAAAATTGAAACCAAGCAAAACCAAGATCCCATTGCTTGTATTGAACCCTTTCAAACATCATGAGTACAAAATATAGATAATGAAACTAAATAAAAACATCATACAAATGTACATCAAGAAGTTACCTCATCAAAGAATCATGAAAGTGCTTGTACATATGACTAACTAGATCATTATGTGGCCCATACACACAAGCATAAGGTATTATATCAAATTTTCTCTAATGACATAGGTGAGGATCCCATCTCCTATACTGCCTCTCCAAAAGAATATAAGGTGCATATAGATAATCAAACATGTGTTCTTTCGTCCAAGAAGTGGATGAAGAACCTCCACCAAAATATCAACCAAATAAGGAGAAAAGAAAACATTAAGACTTCAAGTGGCTGAAAGAAGTCTCATCAATACAACCACGAATATATATATCATCATAATGTAACAAAGGGTGTTGCTGAAAATTTAAATAAGATGAAATTATATTCATGTAATAATCAAGAGGAGAGATATGAATCCCATATTCCTCATGTGGCACCATAAAAAATAAAACTTTCTCCCATGCTTCATTAGGATGAATGCTACAAAATATGGAAGTGTAGGATGTAGGAGAAAGAACCAACTCACCCAATTGATCAGAAAGCACAAAATTTTCATCATGTGAAGGATCCATAGGGGTGGGAGTATGCACCTCCATTAAAAATGAAAAACTTTCCTCATATGTTGGTTCCAAGGTAGTGGAATCATGCACTTCTTCAAAAAGTGTGTAACCATTTTCAAAAGGAAACTCAAGTTACTCTTCCACCACAACAAGTGATTGGCTCTCATAAATATCATCTTCATAAAAATCAATTCAAACCCTTGCATAATATTCTTGGTCATATCATCAAAACATGATTTCATGAGTTTGTTAAATTCATCCATACTATCATCCATAACTTCTACTCCTAGTTTGTTCTTAATCACCACTAAAGCATAATGGACTTCTTCACCTTATTTTCTTCCACTAACAGTTTCTTCGGTTTGAGTCTCTAATGGAGAGAGATAATAATCAGGAAAAATAAATTGATAACTTCAATATGTTCCAAGACTGTGCCCTGATACCACTTTATTGTCCCTTCTTGGAATTTTGGAGAAAATTACAATTTGGGCAAATTCAAGCTTAAGTAGTCATGACTTTAGGGGGTTCCAACTGACACAAAATGGTACCGAATTTTAAATGAAATGGTATGGTTAGTATTAGAACATCCCAATATGACCTTTTAACACTTTGAGTCTGACTTCAAACCTTTGCAACTTGTTTTAGGGCTAATGAGAGAAATTGCACGTTTCCTAAAAAAAGCAGTAAACTAGTCTTTCTTTGTTTGACTCCAAACACCACCAAAGATTTCCAAATTAATTATGGAAGGAACCTATAGGATTTAAAATATCCTAACATACCTTAGAAACTCAATGGTTGAATCAGAAAACTCATTTTGACATGTTATTCAAGTTTGCACAATTTTGGCCCATTTCTAGCTTTGGACTAGTGAAACCCAAGTTGATACAAATGCACCCAAATGACTTCAAATTATGTATGAAAGGGATTGATGGGTATTAGTACAGACTAATCCATACCAAATGCTTCTGCAACATTTTTTTGAACCTAGTGAAAGAAGGACAAAAACATTGTGTCTCTCCAAATTGAACACAACCCTCCCAACTTTTAAAACAAAGTATGGGGATGCATATCATACATAAATTTTGTCATTATTCATGGTTATTAATCTTTTCAAACTATTTATGAGGCGCAACATCTATATGGTATATTTCAGTGAATTTGCTTAAAGGGAAATGGTATTAATGGCTCTATTTTGACTCGTGAAAGGTATATTGAATGGTTCAGATAATTAAATGAAATTTAAAGAAAATAAAAATACATTCAAATGGATTCCACAAAAAAATAATAGAAGTTTCTTTCGTACAAATCTGATATACTGTTATCAGCCAAAATGGCACTTCTCTGTCTGAGTACTGACATTCACCATGTCGGTACACAAAGAGACAATTTGGATTGAAATGACCAAAACATTATAGATTTGCATGAAATTTGATGCATTATCTTTAGACCAACCTTATATATTTTTATTCTGAGTTTTGGGTTGCATACACAACTATGTGCATTGCAACTCGCGTGTCATACACGACTATGTACATTGCAACCTACATATACCTTGCATACACGAGTTTCCTTTGAGAAACATGCATGTCATATGTGGCTTGCCTATATTAATACTCGTGTATACCTTAATTCAACATTAAAAAATATAAATCAAGATTAGATGAGATTAGTTGGGCCCTAATCCATAACTATCCCACTGTCTCAACCATCCTAACCTTGGAAACCTCTCTATTTCCCAAAGTATAAATAGAGGCCTTGGGATGGGGCTAATCAATCAATTTTTGGAGAGAAAATTTATACTGGTGGTATACCTTCAGAGTCTTAGAGCAGTAGAATGCAAAGTCCTCAGTTGCAGAGGAGTCCTTATGTCAGAAGTTGGGTTTTATTCTTACCCATTCATTGTTTGTTAATAAAGAGAATCCTTCTTCCAATCTTGTATTGTGCTTATCTCATGAATATTGGTTCAATGAATATGCTCAATTATGTAATTAATATGCTTTTCATTTAACCTATGATTTATATATGTATGAGATATTGCTTGAAGAATTGGCTCTTTTTAGGTGAATAGAAGCATCCCTAGAGGCTTTGGAGAAGGTTGGAGCGAAAGAAGACCAAGCTTGGATCAACTGTCATAAACCGGGTAAGCCAAGATATCTTCCTATTCTCATTCTAGTTTCTATAAAAGTTGATTGTCTGCAAGTCTAATAGTAAGTTGGTAACCCCAGACTCTAGGTTACAAGGGTGAAATGTCCTGTACAATAGAACTGGCGACTCCGCTGGGGAGTCCAGCCTGTTGTGGGTTTATCCTATAGGTTCTTTACCAGTATTTGTTCTATTTTTTATTCTAAGTGTGGTCTTTTTTATCTTGCTTTTGATTTATAGTGTAGTGTGCCCAGAAGCCTTTACTATTATTTTTTCTTTGAAATTTTTTTAGTTGTATACGTGGGTTGATGTTATACACAATCGCATATAAGACCTTGTATACGTGAGTTTCTCTATAAGATAGTCGCATATGGTACGTGGGTTTCCTGCATACACAGTCACGTATATCCTATAGCAACATAAAATTTGGGTAGGGTTTGCTTGTCCCTGTCTTATTTGGTTTTTTGCTTGCTTGGAAGTCTTATGTTATTGGCATGACCCTGTGAATCTAAAGTCTTATGTGTCACACCTTTTTCTTATCTTCGAGCCTTTGAGATTTCTTTGTTTAAATTTTCTTTCATCTTGTGATTTGAAGTTGGTCCTCTTGCTTGGTTTTTAAGTTCTATACTTTGTGTCTAGGTTAGTGATCAGGGGGGCTTTGGTACTTTATACTTTGTATTGCATTTTGTAGTGTCAGTTTGTCACTTGTTCTTTTGTGAATCTAGTGGAATTTTTTGGGTTCAATAGTTTCTCCAAGTCAGGTTTTCTCCAAGTCTTCTTCTTTATTGGTTGAAGTTGGTTATTTTGGGTCCTTTATACTTCATTTTACTTATTATATGCTATGATTATTCAAACTTACTCAAATAATTTGCATTTAGTTGCATTGTAGTTTTTGAAGAATTTGAAAAATTGAAGAAAAAACATTTTATACTTTTGCATTTAGTTGCATTTAGTCATTTTCTTTTCAGTATTTTTCAAGTAAAATTTAAAAAAATATACAAAGAAGTCTTAGTTTTCTTGCACTTGGTTTTAATTTCATTAACTTATATTTGCAAAAAGAAAAGAAATTTGGTTTAAGTAGTTGCAATTTACTTTGGAATTTGCTTTATACATAATTTTGCTTTTTCTTATCGAATCTATAACATCACAGTCTTTCACGCCATTTACCTTCTGACTAAGAACAACCCTTAAAATGAACGATATAATTTAAAATTTATTAGTAAGTTTTATTTTATAGGCTCATACACCAACTAGCTTAGGCTAGACATGTGGAATAGGGAGTTCAAACTCTCCACAAGTGTTTAAATTCAAACATAGTTAGCCAATCAATAGGTAAACACTCTCCTATGTTGATTGTATCTGGGAAGCTCCTCTCAAATGGGAGCTAAGCACGAGGCCGCATGTGTTAGATTATGATCATTAAGCTAGCATTATATTAGGATCTTTAATTGAGAGAATAACAAGCACAACAATAAAACACAAGATACAATGAACACATTGTTTATCCACGGGGAAACCATAAATGGTGAAAACCCTGCAACTTCCTCAGAGATAGAATCAGCACCAAAACTAGAACCCAAAATAGTAAGTGATCTTCTCACAGCAGTAACCTTCTTTCTATCTAGCCCCAATGACTTCTCCTTCCTCAACTATGCGCTACACTTGAGTGTGTATGAGATGTGTGATAAATAGAGAGGCCATCTCTCTATTTATACCAATTCCTGACTTGACTAAACCCTACTAGGGCCGACCTCTCTAGGAGAGTCTAATAACCCTAGTGCCCCAGAACTGCGGGGAATTTAACACTTAGCCAATAGGAGGGTTACCCACAATGACTTGACATGACTTGTTTACATTATAGAACTTCCCGATAGGAACATCGGGGCATGACATGACTCAAGTACATCTCGGAATAAACATCGGGTTACAATATATAAGAAATACAAGTAAAATACATTCTGAAGTTACATATACATCAACACTCCCTCTTAACTAGGAAGGTATTCTTTCAACACAATTTTTAGCACAAGTATTCTTCTCTGTATCTTCTAGATCATCATCGAGTCCTCGACATATTCAAGTATTCTTCATATTCAAGTCATCTTCATCTTCAAGTCATCTTCATCATTAGATCTGGATCATCACTCGATCTAGATGACCACCGGACATCATCACTGGATCTGGATCATCACTTGATCTGGATCACTATTGGAAATTATCACTAGATTTGGATCATCACGGGTGCTATCTCTTGATTCTTCTCATCATAGGAATATCTATAGAGCCAGCCCTTTTTCATGCTGGATGTACATCTACAGAGCCAGTCCTTTTTCATACTGGATGTATCATCACAGAGCTAGTCCTTTTTCATACTAGATGTGGCATCTACACAAAGCCAATCCTTTTTCATATTGGATGAGTCTTCACAGAGCTAGTCCTTTTTCATACTAGATGTGGGATCTACCCAGAGCTAGTCCTTTTTCATACTAGATGAGTCTTCACAGAGCTAGTCCTTTCTCATACTAGATGTGGGATCTACCCAGAGCTAGTCCTTTTTCATACTAGATGAGTCTTCATAGAGCTAGTCCTTTTTCATACTAGATGTGGGATCTACCCAGATCTGGTCCTTTTTCATACTAGATGAGTCTTCATAGAGCTAGTCCTTTTTCATACTAGATGTGGGATCTACCCAGAGTTAGTCCTTCTTCATACTAGATGAGTCTTTACAGAGACAGCCCTTTTTCATGATGGATGTGGGATCATCACATACATCTCACAATGGAAGGAACCAATCCTCTCACCATGTCACAGCTCTTACATTCGACCATGGAAGGAACCAATCCTCTCACCATGTCGGAAGGGAACAACACTTACATCTGACCATGGAAGGAACCAATCCTCTCACCATGTTAGAAGGGCACATCACAGACACATCACTTCATCTTGGGAGGAATCTTGATCTGGAGAACACCAAGCTTCTCCCTGAAGTACTCAAACTTCACCATAGCCAATGGCTTAGTCAACACATCAGCTATATGTTCATCCATCGCAACATACTGGAGCTTCATTACTCCTCTCTGCACCATATCCATGATATAGTGATACTTGATCTCGATATGCTTTAACTTGTCATGGAATACTGGATTCTCTGACAACTTTACACAACTCTGGCTGTCACAGTATATACAAGTAGCATCTAACTAGAGATCAAATAAATCAGATAGTAGCTTCCTCATCCATACTTCCTCACAACTAGATAAACAGGATGCGACATATTCTCCTTCAGCTGTACTCAGTTCCACACAGGATTGCTTCCTGCTAAACCAAGATATCACACCTGATCCCATACTGAAGAAACACCCTGAAGTGCTCTTCCTATTGATGGCATTACTTGCCCAATCTAAATCAACATAACCCTCTAGGTTAATCCTTTGACCAGTCTTATACTTGAGCCCATAATCAACTGTACCCTTTAGGTACCTCAAAATGTGCTTTGCAACAATCAAGTGAACATGTCTCAGATCTTTCAAGTATTGGCTCAAGGTGTTTATAGCAAAGAAAATATCTGGTCTCATGTTCGTCAGGTACATCAAGGACCCAATCATCTGTCGATACATCATGGCATCAATCGACTCTGATGAAGAATCACTCAATAGCTTTAGATTCGATGCCATAGGTGTGGTTAATGCCTTGCAGTCGATCGTCCCAAATCTATTCAAGATCTCTACTGCATACTTCCCTTGTCCAAGGAAGATTCCATCCATAGTCTGCCACTGTTAGCTGGAATATTTCACCTTCTGTGGACAGTAAGGTGTTCCACTGGTCTGAATGGTTTAGATCCAGAACAAATGAAGGACAGAGGTTGAAGACCCTCCCTAGATGCCGTAGATACATGGAATGTGGTGCTTCGATAGTAACCCTGTGTACCTGCAATCAACTTAAACACACAAACACATCAAAGCTGCCAGAATTTAATCTACTGATCCATGTTAGTGACTAAGGAATCTAACAACATACATGTGAAATCAAACGACAACAATAATGTGGGATGAAAATCAACTTGCATTAAGATAAAAATGGAGAAGTTTACAACCAAGCCTTAGTGTTGACATGCATATCCATGAAACCAAGCACTCTCATCCCCATAAGCTTTGAATCTAGCTCTCTATTCTCTCCAATGGCTTGGGCCAAGTGATCAATCCAATAGCATAACAATACCTTAAGAGTTCTCCCCTCAACCATGGATATGAGCTTGTATTTATAAGGCTCAATGGATAGGGATGGTTGAGATATTAGTGGATGAGGTGGCCTCTAAGATCCTAGGATGAGGGATCGCGAGCTCCACTGACCCACAATGATAGGCATAAGGGAGAACACGAGGCTCATCATCTAGAAGCCTCGAGAATATTCTCTTTTTCCCTTTTTACCCAGGGTATCACGTTTCTCCTTCAATGACAGAGAGGTTCTGGTAAGAAACGCTTATGGACTAAGGGGAATAAGTGGTGGCACTGCTTGTGGACAACAAGGGATAGGTGTGCAAACAAGGTACCGCTCAGGACAATAGGGAAAGCACGGTGCTGAGAATTTTTTGTGAAAGATTGACAAATGGTATGAATTTCCACTCCAAGTACTAGGATTTAGGGCAAGTACGTATGTCAAAGGCCTTATCATATGATGGTGACAGGATTTTGGTATAACAAGATGCCCCCCAAAGCATGAGTCTTAGAGGGATACAACAAATGAGAGCTTTGAGAGAACAAGTCATCACTACAAGGTGAAAATGTTGGCTCGATCGGAGCATGTTGTCAAGTAGGCATCTGTAGTACATCAGTATGTTGACTCATAGACACAAGTAACCAAATCATGGCTGCAGACCAATACAAGGAAGATCCATGAGAGGAATAAACAAGCATGGCTACTAGAATACAGTGTAGATCCATGTGATAGAGGACTCAAACTTGGACATAGCTACTAGACATACAACATAGATCTATGTCATACAGACACAAATTTGAGCATAGCCATGACCATACAAATGTGGATCCATGCTAGATATACAAAAATCCATCGCAACCTGGGGAGAAGCAATGAGCGCTTTAAACAAATACCCAGGGTATTCGTCTCGTCTTCCACAAAGTACGATTCTATCCATGTGATTACAATGATCTGAAGTCAAACATGGTAGAAACCACTTGATTACCGGCCAATGATGTGAACTGTTAACAAGTGTGAGAGAGATCACCATTAATGTTAATGATTCCCAAGGTACCCTAGTACAATCTACTGAGTGCGAATACATGTCTTGATGTCAAACACCCAGTCGATTCTATCGATCAAAGGTCAATGATGTGAACCTATGTCGAGAGTGAGAGAATCTGTCATTAAGACATACAGATCTCAAGGTACTAAATATTGTTTCTAAGACTATTTCCTGGATATTGAGCGGATGTCAACGGGGAAAGTCTCGTCGAAGGACGACCATGATGAGTCCCACATCGATGACATGAAACTGGAAACATAGTTCTGAAATGATGTGAATGTAGTAAACATATGACTAACTCAAAGATACTAACATAAAGACTATGTAGAATGCAGAGGTAAAACTTCTTCAAATCCCCTTTGAACATTGGGCAGCACAAAAAAAAGACTTGGAAGCATGACTGAAAGGGACAAACACACAATGCGACTGTGGACAATGTATTCTTTTGAAAGACTGAAAGGAGTGACATGATTCATGAAAGTGGATTGTCACGGGGATCAGCTGAATACCCAATTGACTGACATGATGTGCAGTAAAGTGCCATGTTCAAAGGTAATGACAAAAAACTACCATTATTTACAAAATGATTCCCTTCCAATTCCCCCCATCATGCTCGATGAGTGCCTCTTTTCGGTTTTATGAGTTCAAAGAGGGTAACAAACACTTGATATAGCTTATCGAAAGACAAGTCCAAACTCATATGTTTTACGAACCTGAGAGAGGAGGGGTTCGTTCCCAAAACGGGTCTCTCAATGTTTGATTTAACGAGTCCACTGAAAGAAAAATCGGTATCGTTCATGTTTAGAGAGTTTGAATGAATACGGAAGAAGACTCCAAAGGGGTCCTTTTTGTATGATTTAGTCTCTAAGGCCCAAAAAAGTGTAAAATCATACCTTACAGAACTCTTCCAGTCATGATTGGCTAGAGTGTTCCTTTTTCGTAAATAGTCCTATCCGAACCGAAAAAGAGATAACCTACCTTCAGATGGACGACTCTTTAAATACTTTAGCGAGCATGAACAAGACAATATTGCTCGACGATCTTTTCATATTTAGGGATCCTGAAAAGAGTTTAAAGAAAACTCCATGAGGTTTCTTTACACAATGTCATATTTTACGAGCCTGGAAAGAATCAGAAATGGACTCAATGATCTTTTCATTTTTAAGGAGACTGAAAAAGAGGTGAAAAGAAGACTCCATGACGCTTCTTTACACAATGTCAATTTTTTACGAGCCTGGAAAGAAACTGAAATGGACTCGGACCTTTGATACTAGGTTTAAAGAGCATGATCAAAGAGTCATAATGAACGCTCATTGGCCTTTTCCGTTTTATGAAAGTGCAAAAATGCCATAAACAAACTTCCAAAGCTTCTTACTATGGTTCTCTTATCCTGCAATCAACTCAAAAACAAGTGTTAAATGCATTTATAACTAGAATTAAGGGATTATGACAGATAAACTTTGACTAAAATATGATTTTATATCAAAATTATAGTATGTTAGACCCAAAAATGCCTATATAAGTCATGTAAATAGTAAAAAATCAAATCATTTCACTATTTACCCATAGCGGAGAGCACTTGGAGCATTTTCTTAGCCAGATCTTCTGCAGCTGATACCGGGAGTTTCCACCATCCATTTTGAGCATAGTTAGTTGCAGGTAATAGCTAACACCCCATTCTTTCATTTCATAGTGTTTATTTTGAGTTTTGGTGGGGTTTTGGGCTCATATGGAAAGCCCTAAAAACTTAAAAGTGGGCACCGTGGCTACCCCTTCCGGGATACATGGTACCACCCGAGAACCACACTTATAACATAGTTGACACACAGTGCCACCGCCTATCTCCAACGGTGCATAGGATGTGCCGGCAGTGAAGACTTTAAACTCATAGCATGAGCAATAATAAGTCATTCTTTTGATTTTCAATGATTAGGAATGATTCTAATGCATACTATGATTGTTTTTTACAGGCCTTGGTTGCTCAAAACGTGGTGATATGGAAAGAAAGAACACATGACAATGATGATGCCTTTGTAGAGAGAAATGAGGGTTGTATTGCCGCATTACGACACTGTGGGCTCCTGAAGTTCTTTCAGACCCCAAGCATGGTATCATGAGTAGTTACTGGAACATATACTGCGGATGTGGAATCCAGAGCAACAGTATTTCAAGGTGGGGGACCATATTCTTACAGTGGAAGTAGAGGATATCTACTTCTTGACTGGTCTCTCGAGATGGGGTGCCGCCATCTCACTGATAGGCTCCCGTGGAGGGGATATTACCACTCGAGAGCTTATAGATTGTCACTGTGCTCCAGGGACGAGCAAATCGGGGAAGAAGATCCCCACCAAAGTAGTGATGGATGGGATCCTATGGACCGTCCTATTTACTATGTAGAGGGTGGCTAGGATTCAGGGTGTGCACCAAGATTCTAGGGCTCACATGTTGTACGCCATATACACCATGGAACCCATGGTTTTCAACTGGGTGGAAGCCATGCTTCCAATATTCAAAGATCAGCTGACTAAGTGTCGACAGGGAGAGCCAAACAAGTTTGGCTTTGGCTCCATTTTAGCCTACTTCTTCTTTGAGCGGCTTCCACAGATGAGACCTCAGGTGGTCTTCTGGAGTCTGAGAGAATGGGACCCCCGTATGTTGAGGTGGGTCCAGGTCATGGCTCATACATTAGCAGGTATGGGAAGGGTGAATTTTGGTGATCCATTCTTGAGATGGCTCCAAGATCAGATCCTCATGGTTGAGGATTATGCTTACGTAGGTATGGACTTCATCGGAGATATTGACCTACCACTCCCACCTGGCGGACAGTGGGGCGACATCGGTAAGAAGCAAGAAACCCTAAAATGGATGAAATGTTTTATATTTTTTATGTTAAGTGATGAGACCTATATATTCTCATGCAGATGTTGGAGCAGCATGACCTGGAGGAGCTTCTCAGTTGGATAGGTGAGCTAGAGCCTGCTTTGTACCATAGGGTGATGATATCACTAGGGAGCTGGAGGAAAACCTAGAGAGGTTGACCTTAGATATCCTAGATGCTGACATTGATGACCTCCTGATGAGATATCAGAGATCCACATCAGGAGTACCAGGTTGATTCAGTAGGTTGCTACGTAGGGTACCTCGAGCAGTGATGTGCTATCATGAGCACCACTAGTGTATGAGATATGTACTGAAAGATGACAGCTTCAGGATTTTGTATGATGATTTTTCCTGAGAGCCTATGTGCTTCAGATGAGGTCTCGAGACCTATATATACATATATACAAACTTTTACATGATGTTTATATGTTTCAAATGGAAAATGCATTTTCTATGAGTTTTATGTGTCTTTGAATGTTTATTTACAATGTACCATGTTTGATTTCAATGTCATGAATGGGAAATACGCCAATCTAGGATGTAATTAGCTAATGAGTCAGCAACTACATTATGTTGCCTAGGTATATGCCTATAGGTAATGGTTTCAAATGATATTTCTAGCAAACATACTCTCCGAAAGAGGCGGAGGAGCACCAGGTTTCTAATGGTGTAAACATGGTTTAAATGACAAACCACGAGTTGTGATTCCATCAAGACTACTAGATAACGAACATCCTGGGAGGCAGCTTCAGTCAGAACACCGATGACTGCTTCATACTTAGCGATGTTATTAGTAGCAGGACCTATACAAACTGCTCCTGAACTGACCAAATATTCAGCTAGTGAATAGAGGACCCAAGTAGCCGAGGTGAGATTCAAGGTGTGGTGGCAAGCACCATCAGCGAATCCGTAGAAATCCATCTACATGACCAAAACATGGTATAAACAGATGTGGATACTAAACTCAAAACCATCTTGAAAATACTAAAAGCACACTGAAAGTCAATCAATATACATATATACAAGATACTATCCAAGAAATACCTAGGCATAGTACCTTCTTAGGTACAACCCATTGCGAGGTTGCCCCAAAGGGATTCCATCATAATCAATGAGCTCGTAAGCTCCTTTCTCTAACACCTTATAAATAACGAAAGGTCCATACCACATGGACTCGAACTTACCCTTCCCTAGTTTGTCATATCTCTAATCATAAGACAAGACTAGGTCACCCTTGTTAAAGACACGAGGTTGGACGGATTTATCATACTGCGCCTTGATGCATTTCTTATGTGCCTCATTAGCCAAGGCAGCATCTCTCCGAGTCTTGCGAAGGTTACTCAAGTACAAAAATATTTCTTCCTCCATGGAAGTGTCTGGGAGAAGTTCGATGACAAGTTGTAAGGATGGAATCTGACATTGAATCAGTAAGACAGCTTCGAGTCCATAGACAAGCTGGGATGGTGTGAAACCAGTGGCTATTTTCACAAAAGTCTGATAAGCCCAAAGAGTGGAGAAAAGAATGTGGTTCTAGTTGGATTTATGATCTCCAACCATCTGATGAAGCATAGTTTTCAAAAATTGGTTAATGGCCTCTACCTGACCATTAGCTTGTGGATAATACGATGTAGAGTTTTCATGGTGAAAAACTAGCTTGGCACTCAGTTCCTCCATCATTTGATTACAGAAATGGGATCCGTGATTAGTAACGATGGACTGCAGAACTCCAAATCTAGCTATGATATGATTGAATAAGAAGAGTGTGATAGTATTACCATCTTCTGCATATGTAGGCATGGCCTCAGCCCATTTTTTGAAATAATCAACGGCTATGATGATGTAACCATGCCCCCAACTGAGGTAGGCTTACAATGCATGAAGTCAATCCCCCATTTGGTGAATGGGCCAATGGCAATGACGGGGTGTAGCAGAGCAGGATGGGTGCGCTTTTTAGGATAAAAGTGTTGACAAGGTGGGCATTTCTTAACAGCCTCATGATAGTATTTGAAGACAGAAGGCTAGAAATAGCTAGCGTGAAGGATTTTCTGGGCTATAGCCATCCCATATAAGTGACCGCCACATGCTCCAGAGTGGAAATCATTTAACACATGTTCAGCCTCCTCATGGGTGAGGCATCACTAGAGAATTGAGTCAATCCCACGTCTATAGAAGTTATCATTTAGGATGAGATAGTACTTCACGTGGTGAGGGATACGGTGGTGATCATTGCGGGATAAGTGCAGCTGAAATCGTTGTGTTTGGAGATAAATAAGCAAATATCCATACCAAGGATCGGTAGTGCTAATCAGGAAAAAGAATTCATCCAAAAATGAATCAATAGGCTCATATTCCATCGAAGCATAGGGAAGATCACACATAAGCTTGGAAAAGACCAAGGATTTCTTTGATGTGGCTTTGGAAAATTCCAGATCAAAATCCTGAAGTATGACTATCCAACGGGAGTACTTGCCCCTAAGCACCTGACGAGTCAGGATGTAATACATCGGGTTCTGGTTGGCCAATACTGTGGTAGTGCGGAGCAGAATGTAGTGACGAAAATTTTGTACAACAATGACCATTGCCAATGCTAACTTTTCCACACGTGAATAGCGAGTTTCAAAATCCATGATATTTTTACTAGCATAATAAATCATGTGCTCCTGACCGTGGAGATTTTCCTGCACTAAAACCATGGCGATGGTAGTATTGGAGGTAGCAAGATACAAGAGAAAGTCCTTTGAATAATCTGGGGGGTGTATCATGGGTGAATGATTCAGATCGTGCTTAAGATTATCAAAGGCACGTTGGGCCTAGTCATCCCAAAAGAATGGAGTTTTCTTCTTGAGGAGACACATATAACCGTGCATTTTCTCTGCGAAATCGCACACAAAACGACGGAGAAAGTTTTCCTTCCCTTGCAAAATTTGGATTTCAAGGAGATTAGTTGGGGCTAGTAGATGTAAAATAGCGGCAATCTTCAAAGGATCGATGCGGATTCCATCCTTGGATACCACAAAGCCTAGCAGACGTCCTGTCTCAACACAAAAAACACATTTATGCGGATTGATCCATATATTATAATGACAACATCTCAGGAATATGTCTCTAAGATGACCAGGCTGGTCCTTTTGTCGTTGTGAATGAGCAGGGAGGTACTCAAGGTATGGTTCAACAATATGTCTAATATCGTGAAATGCATAGGACATCCCACGCTGGAACGTGGCTCTAGCATTTTTCAATCCAAAAGGTAACTTCTTATATGCAAAGGTTCCCCATGGGAAAAGGAATGCCGCCTTATGTTGATCGAAGGTTAATATCTCAATCTGATTATTGCTAGAGAATCCATCCATGAATGAAAAGATGACACTTCCAGCACAGTTGTCAATAATCTGATCGATGTGTGGGGTAGGAAAGTTGTCCTTAGGACAAGCTTCATTTAAATCCCTAAATTCGATACAGACTCTAATGGTTCCCTTCTTTTTATTGATAGGGACAACGTTTGATACCCATTCCGTCAGGGGTATAGGATAAATAAACCCAGCTTTGAGAAGTTTCTCAATTTCAACTTTAATAGCTGCGGCCTTCCGAGGATGGAGTTTCCTTAGTTTTTTCCTGACAACTTTAGCCATGGGATAGGTTTTAATCTCATGGACCACAATGGATGGGTCAATCCCCGGCATCTCTTCATAGGACTAGGCAAAAATATCATGAAATTCTTTAAAAAGTGCCTTGTATGCTTCAAATTTGTCTGCTGAGAATTTCTGCCCAACATGAACATGCTTGATAGTGTCAGGCTTGGCTGATATGTCAATCGGATTCGTCTGAGTAATGTTGCAAAGGTTTCCTTCAGAATCTATATCTTGCAACAATATAGGACTTTGGGGTATGTTGACAATATCAGTAGGAAACAAGGATGTAAAATCATGGCTAACCGAACTGGTGTTGGGGAGGAACATGGATCTATGATGGTGATCCTCCCAAATGGGCTCATCCATATTCATGATCTCCATAATGGACTCATCAGAAGGAAAAGTCTCAGAGAGATAATCTAGAACAGGAAGAGAAGGTTCTAACCAATACGGTAAATGGTAAGGATCTAAAGCCTCTAGATGAAGATCATCCATGTGATCAATGGAAAAGGTTTGAATGTTGTCATACATAGCTTCATGTGGACTCAATGAGGTGGAATCAACAACTTTTTTACCCTTAGGCTCATAATCAAATGAGGAGATCATATGGACTATCACAGTATCCGTGCTAGGAGGAGTGGATGGAAAAATCCCCAAAAGGGATTAATCCTTTAACATGCCTACCCCAATCGACTGGTAAGCAGGAGGGGACTGGCCTAACATGGGGATGTTATTAGCCATGGAGGTAGTAACATTCAGTGTACAGAAATCAAGCTGATCAATAGTAAAAATTCTCCCTAAATGTGAAAATTGGACTGTTTGGAATACTGTTGAGGCGACAACAGTCATGGCATATAACCAATTTCTTCCTAGAAGGAGGTTGTAATCTAAAGGGACATCTACCACTTCTACTTGAATGGAAATGGTTTTTTCCCCCAGCTTGACCGCTAGGGATGATATGAGACCATGGGGTTGGAAACCCCGTCTGTCAAAGGCCTTGAGGGTCGTAGGTGATGTTACAAGCTCAGGAGAGCTGAGAGCCTTCCAACAAGTCAAAGACAAAACTGAGGTCGAATCTCCTTCATCTAGTACCATTTGAAAAACTTTCTTTCCCACGACTTTTGTAATGATCTGAAAAGCAATTTTATACGGTAATCTAGGCTTATAGTTCTCAACATTGAAATGAATCAAGTTAGTGTTATCCAGGTCTAAAGCTCCTAATGTTGTCAACAAGTTTTTGCACTGTGTAGGGAAACTTTGGAGTACTTCTAAGGTGGAAATCGCATAAGGTTCCTGAGTGATATCTTCAACCACATTATAAAATTGAGCAGCTCAGGCATTGGGATTAAAGACAGCCTTCTGAAGAGTACTTTTAGGTGGACGCAAAATCATGTCGAGAGTAGGATTCTCGATAGATAAGGGGACAGTAGACGAGGATTCCAGAGAACTAGTAGCGGGAGTTTTCCCTAAAGAATAATGATCTTCTTTCTTATCTATGGGTTTGTCATAATTCCAACTTTGAGTTTGCAGATTGATGGTATCTGAGGACATCATATGAATTTCCTCTCATGAACTTGAGTTACCCTGATTAGACATGTGGTATACCAGTTGTTGTTGAGAGGGAAAAGGATTCGTAAGTACTGGAGGTGTCGAATTGGACTTCAAAAATTGGCATATTTCTTCTCGACGAGGACACTCCTTTGAAAAATGGTCACCCCCGCATAGTAGACAAGGACATTTTTCCTTCATTTTCCCTTTATCGTTATCACTGTTGGTTGGTCTTGAAGTATCCTGTTGGTTTCTAGGTTTTTTATTTCTATTTTTACCTTTCTTTTTATTATTACTCAAGGTTTGAGTAATTTGAATAGATTTGACCTCGGCGGAAACCTTAGGAGTCGAAGAAGTAGGGGTGGCAGTTTGGGGTTGCTTGGTAGGTTTCACTGCAGACGGGGACTAGATTGAACCAACAATCCCATCAACAGGTACTTCTGCTGGTGGCTTGGCGGGATCAGTGCTGGGGCGAGGAGTTTGAGGAATCAGGTCATAAAGAGTTCCAGACTGGGAATAAACCAAGTCTAGGTACTGGGCCTGACTAATAGCCCGCTCTTCACTAAATCACCACCCATAGCCACATCTTGGGCAATAGGAAGTAACAAGGATTTGGTAAACTAATCAGCTAATAAATGATCTGGAATAGGGGCCTTAAGAAGCCTTCTCTGCCTTCTCCACTCATGAATGTGATCGGATATGTGGGTGGAGGTGTTCTGTAGCAGAGATTTAGAAGATCAGTTCTTGTTTCATAACAAATAGGGAGCTGAAAGTGTGTCAGAAACACGGTTTCCAATGAGCCAAAATCCACAAACGAATGTTGTGGGAGTTCAATGTACCAGTTCGTGGTTGTACCGATCAAAGTTCGCTGAAAGAGTCGTAACCAAACGGAGTCATCCATGAGGGAGTTTGAAGAACACCACAAATGGAATTTCATAACATGGTTCTTCGGATCGTCTCCCTACTTCCCATTGAATTTCGAAATATCCGATGGTAACTTTACCGAAATGGGAGGCCACAAGGGATTGTGTCGAATGGGGTCATTAATCAACTTATACAAGTCAGGAGAGTCCAAAGTTTCTAGGAAAGGTAATTGTCTATTGGTTTGCACATACTGGTAATATTGATATCGCATATAATTGCCAGTAGGACCATAAGTTGACTGAAAAAACAGGTTGTTGTGACAAATAACTAACAGAAAATCTGCCTGCATGTGGTTGATTTTTGGGATCAGGACCACTAGGAACACTAGGGCCTCCCAGAGGAGGACCACTAGGGCCACCAGGACCACTGGGACCACTAGGATCACCAGGACCACTAGGAGGCAGACCACCAGACCCTCTAGAGCCACCCGGACGTAAACCTCTAGAGCCTCCAGAACCACTAGGCGGAGGGCCACCCAACCCTCTAGAGCCATAAGGAGGAAAGCCACCAGCCCCCCCAGGACCACTAGGACCACTATGACGAAAAGGAGAAAGTTTCCAGATCCTCTGAGACCATTAGCCCCCCCCAGGGGGAGGACCTCCATAAGGTGGTCCTCTTGCACCTCCCACAATATGTATAGGTATCCCTCCCATAGCTAGCATGTAAGACCAGTTGGGTTGCCCCCATGGCATAAAATTGTTACTAGGGTATGGAATTCCAGCATAAGGCATTCCTCTAGGATTGGGTGGATGATTACCTATAGGTATTTGATAACCATAACCTCCAAAAGTTTGAACGGTTATAGGTTGTGCCCGCAAGGGGTGACCTGAACTGGATGGGGGATTATCCACATTAGTATGGGTGGGAGGGACATAAACTATAGATGGTTCTATGTTAGAGGTCTTCCCTTGACTAGGTACAATTCCAGTGCTAGATAACGTAGATAGTGTTGGGGGTTTCCCCCCAGCACTAGAAGGTATTGATGAAACAGGAACTGAAGCTTGGGCCCCAGGTGCAGAAGACCTAGAAGGATTAGGAACATACATAACATGAGAGGTGATAGGGGTGGTAATTTGACCTAGGTTGTGTGGTGTCATTGCACGATCTATAATCGATTCAACGGGTCTCATAGAATCGACAAGTGAACGATATCCCATAGGAACATATGTGGAACATGATGGTGTCAGGCCTAATAGTTCATCTATTTGCTTGTCAATCTCCTGTGCACGAAGAATGGAAGCATGGTATTTCCTATGTTCTTCCTCATCTTCAGAAGAGTTTAAACGGGTGCCAAATGAGGCAATGGCCTGTCGTATAGAGGTATCCCAAAATGGAGCATTGGGACCATAATCCGGACGGGTTGTATCGTCAAAATGACCTTCCATGGGAGAATGGAATGAGGTATTTCCTCGAGAAGGTTTTTGGAACAAGGGAGGTGAGTGTGAAGAATATGGTACTCAACATTTTACAACCACATTATCTCCCACTTGGGAGGTAGTAGTAGCTCCTTGGTCGATAGCTTCCGTTGGATTCTCTCCTGAACCAGGAGTAAAATTAGGTGGCAAGCCCTGTACTCTTCTGCACTGTCTTAACTCAGCCAATTTGTACAGTTCCTATCTAACCTAGGGTCTAAAAATCTAGACAACACACCAAAAAAAAATTTCCCTGCACAAGCTATAGGTCAAAACAAGCACACTTAAAATGATAGGAGGAGTTCAAAAAGTCAAGTCTCTCTCCAGGATTGTCAAGAAGGTGCCACTCATGATATACCTCGAGGGTACGTGCATAGTAATCTCCCCAAATTATATTTTCGATGTGTGGCTCCAAGCAAGATGGCCAAAGGGCTTTTCTCAGATGGATAGGGTATCCTAGTGGGGTCTCACGATATACTCAAGGTACGTGGGAGCTCGAATCGGTAGTAGTGTTGTCTAATGCATAACCGTACACAAGGGGCCTTCTGATATACAATCGAGTACATGAAGTACCTTTCTATATACCTCAAGGGTACGTGAAAGGCCGTTCGATATACCGACTGTACGTGGAAGAACCACGCGAGTCCCGAGATGTAATGCAGACAAATAACGACACCTCCTATGCTTAATGATTCCTGAACACGTCTCTAACCTATCACTCCAATTTCTACGTAAATTTTAACCTATAACTATCATTAATTTTAAAGTGTATGGTTAGGTGAATGCATGAAGTTTTGACATAAAAGTAAAACCATGCAGTATGCTTGTGCAAATATTTCACTTTACCGTTCAGTATGCCTACTTACGGGAGGGAAAGAGAGTATTTTCTTTTGTTTCAAAACCAAAAAAGACTTCCAAACAACAGTCTTGAACACAAAATCAAAGACAAGCAGTACTTTTCCACACTGATTTCTCTTTTCTGAAAGCAATAAGAAGGGGAAGAATCTCTTTTACTAAAAGAAAAACAAGAAGCACACTATATGCAAATGCACTCTATTTTTTCGATTTTCTCAAAACATAATCAAATCTAACTTAAAACTACCATATTTTTTATTTTGATTGATATAGTTCTAAATGCATAAGAGATGAAAGAACATGAAGATCCTGAAAGCTTGTAAATCCAATC
Source organism: Pseudotsuga menziesii (assembly GCA_001517045.1). Classification (NCBI taxonomy): domain Eukaryota; kingdom Viridiplantae; phylum Streptophyta; class Pinopsida; order Pinales; family Pinaceae; genus Pseudotsuga; species Pseudotsuga menziesii. The sequence continues at coordinate 91,223 of LPNX010647315.1, read as the reverse complement.
AAAGAACCAATGTCCAACGCTCAATGATGATAACCTAGTCTTAGTCAAAAAAAATATTTTTTAAAGGAAGGAAGAAGAAGTTTACTATGCAAACAAGAAATGAAACCTAGAAGCTAATCTAGTGTTCTTCTTCTAGTCTATATAACAGAAATGAAAAGAGATCTTCCTAACACCCTAAGCTTTTCAGAAAACAAGAAATCCTTTCTCAAACACAACCAACAAGCATAGAAGCAGATGAACAATAAAAAAGCCTAATCTAGCTTTTGAATTTCTGAATCAAACCAATCTTAAACCATAAAATTTTCAAGCCACAAGCATCAAATTCTATCACACAAGCCTGACAGTGCAGGACTGAAAGCAACACAACTCAAATTTTTACAAAAAAAATGAGGAAAAAGGGCCTTAGAATGATTCCTACCTAGCACCGCGCTTCTCAGGTGTTGACAAGGCGGTTCCATCTTAGCATTGCTTCTCGCCAATGGGATACAGGCGGTGGCACTGCATGTTTCCCACTCTATTCAGGCGGTGGCACCGCATGTTTCCCACTCTATTCAGGCGGTGGCACCACTCCTCATACACTGCATAGGCGCGGTTCACTGTAGAAGACCAAAACACAAAGAGAAATATATATCAAGTCATAAAAGGACTAGATCAAGGAAAAAACTGCTAGATTGAGTATGGAAATAGTGCATAAAAGGTCGAAATGACTCAGATCTAAACAGATCTGGAAGTTTCAAACCCAAATTGACTAAGTCAAAAAGCAGATCTAACTGAAGAGAGTTGGAGAAAAATCTTGGATTCAGACAAGAGTTGAGAACTAAGGAAGATCAGAACAACTTATGCATATATCTATTCCCCAGCAGAGTCGCCAGATTTGTTAGCTGGAATATTTCACCTTCTGTGGATAGTAAGGTGTTCCACTGGTCTAAATGGTTCAGATCCAAAACAAATGAAGGACATAGGTTGAAGACCCTCCCTGGACACCGTAGATACCTGGAATGTGATGCTTCAATAGTAATCATGTGTACCTACAATCAGCTTAAACACACAAACACATCAAATCTGTCAGAATTTAATCTACTGATCCATGTTAGTGACTAAGGAATCTAACAACATACATGTGAAATCAAACAACAACAATAACGTGGGACGGAAATCAAATTGCATTAAGATAAAAATTGAGAAGTTTACAACCAATCCTTATTGTTGACATGCATCTCCATGAAACCAAGCACTCTCATCCCCATAAGATCTGACTCTAGCTCTCTATGCTCTCTAATGGCTTGGGCCAAGTGATCAATCCAACAACATAACAATACCTTAAGAGTTCTCCCCTCAACCATGGATATGAGATTTTATTTATAAGGCTCAATGGATAGGGATGGTTGAGAGATTGGTGGATGAGGTGGCCTCTAAGATCCTAGGATGAGGGATCTCAAGCTCAACTGACCCACAATGATAGGGATAAGGGAGGACACAAGGCTCATCATCTAAAAGCCTCGAGAATATTCTCTTTTTCCATTTTTACCTAGGGTACCACGTTTCTCCTTCAATGATAGAGCGGTTCTGGTAAGAAATGCTTATGTAATAAGGGGCATAAGTGGTGGCACCACTTGTGGACAACAAGGGATAGGCGGTGCGAACAAGGTACCACTCCTGGACAACAGGGAAATATCAGTGCTGAGCATTTTTTGTGAAAGATTGTCAAATGGTATGAATTTACACTCCAAATGCTGGGATTCAGGGCAAGTAGGTATGTCAAAGGTATTATCACATGATGGTGACAATATTTTGGTATAACAGCCACACCTCCCTACCTAGGAAATAATGCATCATTCCCAAGTCCTTCATTTTGAACTCGACAACAAGCTTTCTCTTCATATTAGCAATCATCCCATCCATACCTGTCACAAATAGATCATCTACATATAGTAGAAGCATCACTGGGTTGCCATCTTCAACCTTGTAGTAAAGGTTAGAATCTGCTTTACTCTTGGTAAAGCCCAAACTGGATAGAAAATTATCAATACTGTCGTACCATGTCCAGGGTGCCTGTTTCAAGCCGTACAGGGCTTTCTTCAATCTACACACATGAGACTCCCTATAATGTGTCTCAAAACCGAGTGGTTGTTCCACATACACTTCCTCTTCCACTACACCATTCAAGAAAGCAGTCTTGACATCCATTTGGTGTATCTTCCATTTCATTACTGTAGCTAGAGAAAGTACAGAGCTGATGGAAGTGTATCTGGCTATAGGTGCAAAGTTTTCTTCATAGTCTATTCCTTCTTTCTAGGAGAAACCACAAGAAACAAATCTTGCTTTATATTTTTCTATACTACCGTCTGCAGCATGCTTAATCTTGTAAATCCATTTGGAAGTTACGACTGACTTTCCTTCTAGTCTTGGGACAACATCATTCTTCATGATCGATTGATATCCTTCGATCATAGGATCCTTCCATTCTTTATGTTTTGTCGCTTCTTCATAATTCTAAGTTTCTTTATTAATGAAATCACATAGTAATGCTACATAACTGGAACATGATCTGGTCCTCTTTCTTTCTTTGAGATTCTCTTCTGGAACCCCATATCTTTCCACACCTTGGATAATTTCTCGTACCCAAGCATGTTTCCTCTTGTCAGAATTCTTCTCTTGAGGTGGATCTACAGGTCTTTGTGGTTCTTCAAATTCTCGATCTTCTTCTTGAGTTTCTTCGTTCATGATTGTATCATGAATTCTAGGTGCTTCTACTTCTTCAGGTTCTTCAGTAGGTTTCTTTCTAGATTTGATGTAGGCTGAATCTTCGTCAAATGTTACATCCCTGCTGATGTCAATCTTCTTGAACCCTGGGAAGTATATTCTGTAAGCCTTCGATATTTCAGAGTATCCCACAAATATACCCTTCTTTCCTGAAGGATATAATGATGTCAATATTCTCTTTTGGAATGTGTATGTACAATGGAAAATAGAATATTCTGAGATGGCTGACTTCTGGTTTCTTGCCGAAGAAGACTTCTTCAGGAGTCTTGTTCTCGAGTACTTTGTGTGGAGTACGGTTTTGTACATACACTGTTGTTCTAGCTGCTCCTTCCCAAAGATGCATAGGAAGATCTTGATCATAAAGCATAGCTCTTGCAGCTTCCATGATAGTTCTATTCTTCCTTTCTGCAATCCCATTCTCTTGTGGATTATATGGGATGGACAACTCCTTCTTAATCCCTAAGTCTTTGCATATCTCTTTGAATTCATTTGATGTGAATTCTCTGCCATTATTTGATTGAAAAGTCTTGATATTCTTCTTTGTGTGATTCTCGATCAAGGCTTTGAATTCCTTGAACTTGCTGAATACTTCATCTTTGTTCTCCATGAAGTAAATCCATGTCTTCCTAGAAAAGTCATCAATGAAAGAAACATAGTATACATACTCGCTTAGTGAACTTGATGACATTGGTCCGCATACATCGGAGTGGATGATTTCCAAGATTCCTTTTGCCTTGCTCTCGCTACTTGGAAATGTCTTCTTTGTATTCTTTCCTTTCACACATCCTTTGCAGACTCCATCATGTTTTTCTTGAATTTCTGGAAGACCTTCAATAGCTTTGCTTGCAAGTGGTAGCACTCTATAATGCATGTGTGCAAGCCTTCCATGCCAAAGTTCATTTGGTTCTACTAATTCATGAACCAAATCTTGTTCTGGGTGGCCCTTCAATTTGTATAGACCTCCTTCTTGTTCCCCAATCACTATTGCATCATCAAAAGTCGTTCCCTTTGGCCACATAACAACTTGGCCATCTACGAAAGAAACCCTCATTCCTTTTACATCCAATGCAGATATGGAGAGGAGGTTCTTCTTTAGTCCTGGAACAAATATTACATTCTTGATCTTCATATACTTTCCAGAGTCTAGTGTATAGGAGGATTCACCACTACATTTTATTAGATACTAGTAGTCATCCCCAAGTTTCACCTTGTGAGGTGACTCATGTTCAGATAGCTTCACAAATGCTTCTTTGAATCCCGTCATGTGCTTGGAAACAGTTCCCATGAGAGCGTAGATCAGCACATATTCTTCCTCACTTGAAGAATCATCACTTTCTTGTCTGATTCTCTTTGTGGAAAGTTCATCATCCTATGCAGCATGAGCATGATGTCTTCCCTTGTTTCCCTTCTTCTTTAAGTTCCCTTTATTAGGGAAGAATTTGGATATGTGACCTTTCTCATCACATGTGTAACATCTAATAGTAGACATATCTCTTCTAGAGTGTGAGATCTTACCTTTGGAGTGATGATGGCTCCTTCTGGTTTTCTTGGAGTGAACTATGAGAGCTTGATCTTCATTTCCCATCTTCTCTTCTCGAGCTACTATCCGAGCTTCTTCTTGAGAGCATTCTTCCCATATTCTGTTGAACTTGACTAACTTATTTTTGGCACAGATCCCTTGAATGAAAGATTCCCATGATCTAGGGAGACCATTCAAGGTGGTCATCACAATCTCTGCATTTTCCACTTCTTCATCTACTACTTCTAGTTGTTCCTTGATCTGAGATACCCTTGTAAAGTAAGACTAGATGGTCTCAGCGTTCTAGATCTTTACATTCTTCAATTGGTTTCTCAGAGTCATCTTCCTGTTTATGTTCTTCCCTTCAAACAATTTGGTTAGGGCATCAAACATAGATTTAGGTGCCTTGAGGGATGAAACATGTGGTATGAGGTGATCCTTGATTGAATCAACAATAATCCTCTTTTCCATAACCAACTTCTTCTTATGTAAGGCCTTAGCCTCATCTCCCTCTGGAACTGGAACCTCCTCATTGATATAGGAGTCCAACTCATTTTCTTCCAGGACCAGGGAGATCCTATACTTCCAGGCTCAGAATTTATCAGCTCCCTCAAGCTTTTCATCAAGATTGGTATGATGAGACATATTAACTAAGAACATCAACTAGAAATACAAAAGATTTATATCTTACTAGGTTAAGATGTCGGATCTGAAATTGGAGCTGAAATCCTGCAGTGCTGGTTTAGGAGCAGATTAGGGTTTTGCTTTTTTGGAGTTCTGTCCAACCAAATGCTTTGAATTTGATCCCTAAATTCGATTTTGGGGAGGATATCAATCCAGGCCTGGGCTCATTGAAAAATTCCTCTTCTATGAAAAGCCCTAATTTCTGGCAGTAGTGTTGGGTCCAAAACTAAAAAACCTCAGAATTGGATTCTGCTTCGATAGAAAGATGTGCCCTAAGGAGGAGAGTTGATCCAACTTTCTTTTGCTGAAAATATGTGGAGGAATATCTATAAAGTAGGAATCCCTAGTTCCCATAGCTGCACAGTGTCTTCTTCTTAGGTTAGCTCTGATACCATGTTAGATTTTGATTATTAAGCTAGCATTATATTAGGATCTTTAACTAAGAGAATAACAAGCACAACAATTAAACACAAGAGACAATGAACACAGTGTTTATCCTCAGGAAAACCATAAATGGTGAAAACCCCGCAACTTCCTTAGAGATAGAATCAACACCAAAAGTAGAACCCAAAATAGTAAGTGATCTCCCGACAACAGTAACCTTCTTTCTATCTAGCCCCAGTGACTTCTCCTTCCTCAACTATGCACTACACTTGAGTGTGTATGAGATGTGTGATAAATAGAGAGGCCAACTCTCTATTTATACTAATTATCGACTTGACTAAACCCTACTAGGGCCAAACTCTCTAGGAGATTCTAATAACCCTAGTTCCTTGGAATTGCGGGGACTTTAACCCTTAGCCAATAGGAGCGTTACCCACAATGACTTAACATGACTTAATTACATTATAGAACTTCCCGATAGGAACACCGGGGCATGACTTGACTCAAGTACATCCTGGAATAAACATCGGGTTACAATATATAAGAAATACAAGTGAAATACATTCCAAAGTTGCATATACATCAATTGCGTGGAGGCTTGGAATGAGGAGATAACCCTCTGATTCCTTGTCAAAGCGTAGACCAAGGTTTGTGCGCATCTGGGGACTTCTCTCAATAACACCCTTTAGGCCTCGTGCGGTGCCGATGTTGACAGGGTTTCAGGATTTTCTATCCTTCCCATGCGTATGAACCAGGATTATGACTATCTCCCCAGACTGTCAGTATAGTTGTGGTATCCTTTAGTCTCTTTGACATCTAGGGTTCATACACAGGTACACCGAGAGTCTATTTCTGTTTGACCTTGGACGGGCTTGGAAGGTAACCCTAGTAGAAGGTGAGGGAGGGCATTGGGTGATTCCCCCTCTTGTGCCTAAGAACATCTTCAAAGACATCAAGTAACTATCTCTCAGATTTCTTCTGGAAAGCATATCTTATACCCCTTGTGTCTATTGTGGCTTTAGGAAATTTTGTAGTGATTGCTGTGTGGTTTGTTTGTGTTTATCCGACCTTAGGGTGTTTGAAGAGTCAAATTTTTAATCATGGAGGACCAACCTCTCATAAGGTCAAGAAGGTTTCAAAACCTTCCTCCGTTTACTACAGTGGAGCCTCCACCTCCCCCTCAAAGGTGGATATTAGACATAGACGGTTCTTTTGAACCGGTAGGAATTAGTGAAGTTCTGGGTGAACCAAAACTTAGGACAAGTCGGGTTGATACAACCATAGTAGAGATAGAATACTTCTAGGCTAACGAGTTTTCAAGAAACTTTAATTCACCTCTTACTGACTTAAACGATCCTGTGATCATCCAAGTTCATCCTTTTAATTCACTTGTGATTGGTGTTCCTGTGAGCAAACTTATGGCTAGTGCAAGAGAAAGTCCATCTACCCCCATATCAGTTATTTTAGCTGAAGGAGTGCCACCTCTCTTGGTTGGTACTCCTAGAACAAATATACTTGCTACTCCCTTAACTCCAACTAGTCGGGTGGTCCAACCATCGGCTTCCACAAATGTAGCAGGCACTTCTAGTGGGGTGGTTATTGGGATTCCTAGTGTTCCTTCTGCTTCACCTTCCTTTGCACACACTGCTTAGAGTGGTCATGTTGGATCCTCTTCATTTGTCCATGGTTTTCCTTGGAATGGGGAGCACATTCCCCCATCCACTCCATATGTAGGCCCCACACTTGCATATGTGGGGGTGCAGTTTGAAAACACTAACTCTTATGGTTAAGGTTTTCAAACGCCAATTTGGGCTCCTTTCACGAGCTCTCCTTTCTTGCTTTTTAGCGGAGGGATACTTGCTCTTGTTTTCCAAACCCCAGTTTCAACTAGAGCAGCTCAAACCACATACACTGCACTACATATGAATAATCCACTAGCTTATGAGTGGAATCCTGTTCAAAGTAGTCTGACTACTTCAGAACTGGTAGCCAGGGGAAACCCCGCCTTTACATTTGGGAACCAAGGGGCAAGGCCTTCTACTTCCCAAGCTCATACTTTTCAGGCTCTAATTAGGCCCAAACTTCCTTTCCTGACAACCTTGAACTTGCCATATTTGTCCAAGTTAATGAATGACCTGGTGAAACATGATACCACCTGGCCACCTGTCCCTACCAAATTACCCTCGAATATCCCAAAAGTCGAAGGAAAAGTTGGTGAATACCCAGGGGCTCATATCACTATCTTTCACTTATGGTTCTCTTCCAACTCACTGAATTATGACACCGTTCAGTTGAGATTGTTCCAAAGAACTTTGACTAGTGCCACAGCAAAGTGGTACATTGAACTGCCCTCTGTGTTTGATAGTTTTTGGGACTTAGCTAATGTATTCCTTAACCATTTCCAACTTCCTATCCAATATGACATCAACAACTACTTACCATACACCTTTCAGCAGGACAAAGCCACTCATATTTTTTATCATATCCAAGAGTGGTGAAGGCGGAAGAGGCTCATTAATGCCACTATCCCTCCCAATTTTTTCTTAGAATAGTTCCTTAAGTCCTTGTTGCCATATATATATAAGGATGTATCCACTTCAGGAGTGACTAATGAGGAAGAGGCTATCCTCAGGGCCCAGTAATTAGATTTGATATACTCTCAGTCTAGGATTATATATGAAATCAACCCTGATGCACCGTGGACAACACATAGTGCCAAGAAACCTAATCCTGGACCCCATGTCGATGGTGTGGTTGGTTTAGTTAAATCTCCCACTATAGAATCTTTGGAAAAAAAAGTCTGTTAGTTGTCCATTAAATAGTCTACAACGGAGGTAGCAAAGGCTGCCCCCTCATCCCAAAATGCAAACATTTTTGCTCAATCCTCCCAAAAAGGAAATTAGCAGCTCGGTGGGAAAGAGAAAAAGGGGAAGAAAGATGAGGGAAACCACAACAAGCCAAAACCCACAAATAATGTTGATGGGGGGGAAAAGAGAAGAAGAAGGTGAAATTTCCCTGTAAGTTGTGCCAACCTGACCCATCAATGCCCTCTTATAGATCAAGTTCAGAAGTTGCTAAAAACTCAACAACCAACTGTCCTAAAGGATCCTTTTCCTAAAGGGCAGAATGTAGCTTCAGTTTCTAATGTAGCAGGGGGCACTTCTAATGCCCCTAACCAAAACTATACCAACATGGTTTGATCCTAGACCTTGCTCCAGACTAGAAACAAGAATTATGAGATGGAGGATCCTAAGAAGGGTAACTCTTTAGGTGAAACTTCAAACCCTCTCACAATTGAAAAACCTTTTGAAACTATACCTAAGATACCAAAAGGTGTCTTCGAGAAAGCATTGCACAATACTAATGCTAGGGTTGTAGCCAATTACTCTGTAGTTGAATATTTATCCCAAACCCCTTGTGCGATGTCTGCTTTGGAGGTGTTTCAGAGTTGTCCCACCCAGTGAGATACACTCTTAGCAACCTTAAGTAGTATGGATTCATCGAGCCTCGTGGTGAAGTTTAATTTGCTTGATGTCAAAATTCGCTTGCTATATCATGTGGCCTTGTCGATAGATGTCATCCATGGTGGGAAAACCATTGGAAGTTCAGTTGTCGATGAGGGTTCTTACACATGTGTCATGTCCTTGTCATGCTAGAAGGCTCTTGGATCTCCAGAGCTAGTTCCATTGAACACTCTACTTAGCGATTTTGACGAAAGGTCATTTCGTCCACATGGTATCCTACCAACTTTCGAGATAAAGTTGGTAGGGAAGGTAGTGTCTGTTGAAGTAGAGGCAATAGATGTGTCATTGGATTACAACTTGCTTCTGGGGAGAAGTTGGAATTATGCCATGTCTACAATTGCATCGGCCGTTCTTCGGGTGGTAGTGTTTCTGCATGAAGGAAATTTGGTTACAGTAGACCAACTCAGTTTCACTCGAAAGGGTCACATGGAAACTAATGAGTCCATCGTGCCTTTGGTTGATCAGGTCAAATCTGCTTCAAAGAGCTTAGGGGATGGAATGTATTCATCATTAATGGTCACATTAGATATCCCATCCCCAATTAATTACTTTGGTTCTACTAGTGTAGGGAAGCATATCGCGATAGTTGGCGATATAACGGATCCTTGGGTTCTTCCTTCCCGTTACAAACCTGAAGTTCCATTGTTAGTAGTGGAAGTAGCCTATCAAGCTATCGTTAACACCACTGTTGATCATATTTCAGTTCTTCTTACAACCTCAGAGGAGCTGGAAGAACCCTATCTACTTGCTTGGGTAGAGAACTCTTTTTATATAGATGATTGCTTAGACATGGTTTTTCCTTCAGACGAAGCCATTTTGGAAGCCATGAGTGGGCAAGATAAGATCTATGAAATATCTTCATCATAGATCCTACTTTCTTCCAAAGTTAAGCAGGATTGAAAATCAAGAGTTCTATGTGAGACTAGAAGGTGATGCTGATATACCAATCAATCCCTTACCAAGGGAGGAATCTTTTCTGAGGAGAATATGGCAAACATTTCCGCTACTATTCCTATCAACATCTCTGCAAACCCCAAAGTTGTGGAAAATGTTTATATTGGTGCAAATTGCTCTCCGAAGGAGATTTCTATCTATACAGTCTTGTTTAAGGAGTCCCGTGACGTGTTTTCCTAATCATATGAGGAAATATCAGGAATAGATCCATCAATAGTCAAACATGAATTCCAAACCTATCCTGATGCCAAACCAGTTCGACAAAAATTTAGACCTGTCAATCCACGTAAAGTGGCAGCCATTAAGGCTGAAGTTGAAAAATTGTTGAAAGCTGGTTTTATTTACCTGATAGCTTTGACTGAATGGGTATCCAACCATGTTCATCTCGATAAAATGCAAGGGACGATATGTGTCTGTACTGACTTTCATGATTTAAACAAAGCTTGTCCTAAGGATAACTACCCCTAGAGGCTAGAAGCATCCCTAGAGGCTTTGGAGAAGGTTGGAGCGAGAGAAGACCAAGCTTGGATCAACTGTCATAAACTGGGTAAGCCAAGATATCTTCCTATTCTCATTCTAGTTTCTATAAAAGTTGATTGTTTGCAAGTCTAATAGTAAGTTGGTAACCCTAGACCCTAGGTTACAAGGGTGAAATTCCCTGTACAATAGAACTGGTGACTCCGTTGGGGAGTCCAGCCTGTTGTGGGTTTATCCTGTAGGTTCTTTACCAGTATTTGTTCTATTTTTTATTCTAAGTGTGGTCTTTTTTATCTTGCTTTTGATTTATAGTGTAGTGTGCCCAGAATCCTTTACTATTCTTTTTTCTTTCAAAAATTTTTAGTTGTATACGTGGGTTGATGTTATACACAATCGCATATAATACCTTGTATACGTGAGTTTCTCTATAAGATAGTCGCATATGGTACACGGGTTTCCTGCATACACAGTCACATATATCCTATATCAACATAAAATTTGGGTAGGGTTTGCTTGTCCCTGTCTTATTTGGTTTTTTGCTTGCTTGGAAGTCTTATGTTATTGGCATGACCCTATGAATCTAAAGTCTTGTGTGTCACACCTTTTTCTTATCTTCGAGCCTTTGAGCTTTCTTTGTTTAAATTTTCCTTCATCTTGTGATTTGAAGTTGGTCCTCTTGCTTGGTTTTTAAGTTCAGTACTTTGTGTCTAGGTCAGTGATCAGGGCTTTGGTACTTTATACTTTGTACTACATTTTGTAGTGTCAGTTTGTCACTTGTTCTTTTGTGAATCTAGTGGAATTTTTCGGGTTCAATAGTTTCTCCAAGTCAGGTTTTCTCCAAGACTTCTTCTTTATTGGTTGAAGTTGGTTATTTTGGGTCCTTTATACTTCATTTTACTTATTATATGCTCTGATTATTCAAACTTGCTCAAATAATTTGCATTTAGTTGCATTGTAGTTTTTGAAGAATTTGAAAAAGTGAAGAAAAAACATTTTATACTTTTGCATTTAGTTCCATTTAGTCATTTTCTTTTCAGTATTTTTCAAGTAAAATTAAAAAAAATATACAAAGAAGTCTTAGTTTTCTCGCACTTGGTTTCAATTTCATTAACTTATATTTGCAAAAAGAAAAGAAATTTGGTTTAAGTAGTTGCAATTTACTTTGGAATTTTCTTTATACATAATTTTGCTTTTTCTTATCGAGTCTATAACATCACAGTCTTTCACGCCATTTACCTTCTGACTAAGAACAACCCTTAAAATGAACGATATAATTTAAAATTTATTAGTAAGTTTTATTTTATAGGCTCATACACCAACTAGCTTAGGCTAGACATGTGGAATAGGGAGTTCAAACTCTCCACAAGTGTTTAAATTCAGACATAGTTAGCTAATCAATAGGTAACCACTCTCCTCTGTTGATTGTATCTGGGAAGCTCCTCTCAAATGGGAGCTAAGCACGAGGCCACATGTGTTAGATTCTGATCATTAAGCTAGCATTATATTAGGATTTTTAATTGAGAGAATAACAAGCACAACAATCAAACACAAGATACAATGAACACATTGTTTATCCATGGGGAAACCATAAATGGTGAAAACCCCGCAACTTCCTTAGAGATAGAATCAGTACCAAAACTAGAACCCAAAATAGTAAGTGATCTTCTCACAGCAGTAACCTTCTTTCTATCTAGCCCCAATGACTTCTCCTTCCTCAACTATGCGCTACACTTGAGTGTGTATGAGATGTGTGATAAATAGAGAGGCCAGCTCTCTATTTATACCAATTCCTGACTTGACTAAACCCTACTAGGGCCGACCTCTCTAGGAGAGTCTAATAACCCTAGTGCCCTGGAACTGCGGGGAATTTAACACTTAGCCAATAGGAGGGTTACCCACAATGACTTGACATGACTTGTTTACATTATAGAACTTCCCGATAGGAACATCGGGGCATGACATGAATCAAGTACATCTCGGAATAAACATGGGGTTACAATATATAAGAAATACAAGTAAAATACATTCTGAAGTTACATATACATCAACACTCCCTCTTAACTAGGAAGGTATTCTTTCAACACAATTTTCAGCACAAGTCTTCTTCTCTGTATCTTCTAGATAATCATCGAGTCCTCGTCATCTTCAAGTATTCTTCATCTTCAAGTCATCTTCATATTCAAGTCATCTTCATCATCGTATCTAGATCATCACTCAATCTAGATGACCACTGGACATCATCACTGGATCTAAATCATCACTTGATCTGGATCACCACTGGACATCATCACTAGATTTGGATCATCACTCGATATGGATCATCACGGGTGCTATCTCTTGATTCTTCTCATCATAGGAATCTCTACAGGGCCAGCCCTTTTTCATGCTGGATGTACATCTACAGAGCCAGTTCTTTTTCATACTGGATGTATCATCACAGAGCTAGTCCTTTTTCATACTAGATGTGGCATCTACACAAAGCCAATCCTTTTTCATACTGGATGAGTCTTCACAGAGCTAGTCCTTTTTCATACTAGATGTGGGATCTACCCAGAGCTAGTCCTTTTTCATAATAGATGAGTCTTCACAGAGCTAGTCCTTTCTCATACTAGATGTGGGATCTACCTAGAGCTAGTCCTTTTTCATACTAGATGAGTCTTCAAAGAGCTAGTCCTTTTTCATACTAGATGTGGGATCTACCCAGATCTAGTCCTTTTTCATACTAGATGAGTCTTCATAGAGCTAGTCCTTTTTCATACTAGATGTGGGATCTACCCAGAGCTAGTCCTTCTTCATACTAGATGAGTCTTCACAGAGACAGCCATTTTTCATGCTGGATGTGGGATCATCACATACATCTCACAATGGAAGGAACCAATCCTCTCACCATGTCACAGCTCTTACATTCAACCATGGAAGGAACCAATCCTCTCACCATGTCGGAAGGGCACAACACTTACATCTGACCATGGAAGGAAACAATCCTCTCACCATGTCAGAAGGGCACATCACAGACACATCACTTCATCTTGGGAGGAATCTCGATCTAGAGAACACCAAGCTTCTCCCTGAAGTACTCAAACTTCACCCTAGCCAATGGCTTAGTCAACACATCAGCTATCTGTTCATCCATCGCAACATACTGGAGCTTCATTACTCCTCTCTGCACCATATCCCTGATATAGTGATACTTGATCTCAATATGCTTTAACTTGTCATGGAATACTGGATTCTATGACAACTTTACACAACTCTGGCTGTCACAGTATATACAAGTAGCATCTAACTAGAGATCAAATAAATCAGATAGTAGCTTCCTTAGCCATACTTCCTCACAACTAGATAAACCGGCTGCGACATATTCTCCTTCAGCTGTACTTAGTGCCACACAGGATTGCTTCCTGCTAAACCAAGATATCACACCTGATCCCATACTGAAGCAACACCTTGAAGTGCTCTTCCTATCGATGGCATTACTTGCCCAATCTGAATCAACATAACCCTCTAGGTTAATCCTTTGATCGGTCTTATACTTGAGCCCATAATCAACTGTACCCTTTAGGTACCTCAGAATGTGCTTTGCAGCAATCAAGTGAACATGTCTCAGATATATCAAGTATCGGCTCAAGGTGTTTATAGCAAAGAAAATATCTGGTCTCGTGTTCATCAGGTACATCAAGGACCCAATCATCTGACGATACATCATGGCATCAATCGACTCTGATGAAGAATCACTCAATAGCTTCAGATTCGATGCCATAGGTGTGGTTAATGCCTTGCAGTCCATCATCCCAAATATATTCAGGATATCTACTGCATACTTCCCTTGTCCAAGGAAGATTCCATCCATAGTCTACCACTGTTAGCTGGAATATTTCACCTTCTATGGACAATAAGGTGTTCCACTGGTCTGAATGGTTTAGATCCAGAACAAATGAAGGACAGAGGTTGAAGACCCTCCCTGGATGTAGTAGATACCTAGAATGTGATGCTTCTATAGTAACCTTGTGTACCTGCAATCAACTTAAACATGCAAACACATCAAAGTTTCCAGAATTTAATCTACTGATCCATGTTAGTGACTAAGGAATCTAACAACATACATGTGAAATCAGACAACAACAATAATGTGGGATGAAAATCAACTTGCATTAAGATAAAAATGGAGAAGTTTACAACCAAGCCTTAGTGTTGACATGCATATCCATGAAACCAAGCACTCTCATCCCCATAAGCTTTGACTCTAGCTCTCTATGCTCTCCAATGGCTTGGGCCAAGTGATCAATCCAATAGCATAACAATACCTTAAGAGTTCTCCCCTCAACCATGGATATGAGCTTGTATTTATAAGGCTCAATGGATAGGGATGGTTGAGAGATTAGTGGATGAGGTGGCCTCTAAGATCCTAGGATGAGGGATCGCGAGCTCAACTGACCAACAATCATAGGCATAAGGGAGGACATGAGGCTCATCATCTAGAAGCCTCGAGAATATTCTCTTTTTCCTTTTTTACCCAGGGTACCGTGTTTCTCCTTCAATGACAGAGCAGTTCTGGTAAGAAATGCTTATGGACTAAGGGGAATAAGTGGTGGCACTGCTTGTGTACAACAAGGGATAGGCGTGCGAACAAGGTACCGCTCAAGAGAATAGGGAAAGTGTGGTGCTGAGCATTTTTTGTGAAAGATTGAAAAATGGTATGAATTTCCACTCCAAGTGCTGGGATTTAGGGCAAGTAGGTATGTCAAAGGCCTTATCACATTATGGTGACAGGATTTTGGTATAACAAGATGCCCCCCAAAGCATGAGTCTTAGAGGGATACGACAAATGAGAACTTTGAGAGAACAAGTCATCACTACAAGGTGAAAATGTCGGCTTGATTGGAGCATGTTGTCAAGTAGGCATCTGTAGTACATCAGTATGTTGACTCATAGACACAAGTAACCAAATCATGGCTGCAGACCAATACAAGGAAGATCCATGAGAGGAATAAACAAGCATGGCTACTAGAATACAGTGTAGATCCATGTTATAGAGGAATCAAAATTGGACATAGCTACTAGACATACAACATAGATCTATGTCATATAGACACAAATTTGAGCATAGCCATGACCATACAAATGTGGATCCATGCTAGATATACAAAACTCCATCGCAAGCTGGGGAGAAGCAATGAGCGCTTTAAACAAATACCCAGGGTCTTCGTCTCGTCTTCCACAAAGTACGATTCTATCCATGTGATTACAATGATCTAAAGTCGAACATGGTAGAAACCACTTGATTACTAGCCAATGATGTGAACAGTTAACAAGTGCGAGAGAGATCACCATTAATGTCAATGATTCCCAAGGTACCCTAGTACAATCTACTGAGTGCGAATACATGTCCTGATGTCAAACACCCAGTCGATTCTATTGATCAAAGGTCAATGATGTGAACCTATGTCGAGAGTGAGAGAATCTGTCATTAAGACATACAGATCTTAAGGTACTAAATATTGTTTCTAAGACTATTTCCCGGATGATGAGCGGATGTCAACGGGGAAAGTCTCGTTGAAGGAGGGCCATGATGAGTCCCACATCGATGACATGAAACTTGAAACATAGTTCTGAAATGATGTGAATGTAGTAAACATATGACTGAATCAAAGATACTGACATAAAGACTATGTAGACTGTAGAGGTAAAACTTCTTCAAATCCCCTTTGAACATTGGGCAGCACAAAAAAAGACTTGGCAGCATGACTGAAAGGGACAAACACACAATGCGACCGTGGACAATGTATTATTTTGAAAGACCGAAAGGAGTGACATTATTCATGAAAGTGGATCGTCATGGGGATCAGCTGAATACCCAATTGACTGACATGATGTGCAGACAAGTGCCATGTTCAAAGGTAATGACAAACAACTGCCATTATTTACAAAATGATTCCCTTCCAATTCCCCCCATCATGCTCGATGAGTGCCTCTTTTCGGTTTTACGAGTTCAAAGAGGGTAACAAACACTTGATATAGCTTATCGAAAGACAAGTCCAAAATCATATGTTTTACGAACCTGAGAGAGGAGGGGTTCATTCCCAAAACGGGTCTCTCAATGTTTGATTTAACGAGTCCACTGATAGAAAAATCGGTATCGTTCATGTTTAGAGAGTCTGAATGAATACGGAAGAAGACTCCAAAGGGGTCCTTTTTGTATGATTTAGTCTCTAAGGCCCAAAAAAGAGTAAAATCATACCTTAGAGAACTCTTCCAGTCATGATTGGCTAGAGTGTTCCTTTTTCGTAAATAGTCCTATACGAACCGAAAAAGAGATAACCTACCTTCAGATGGATGACTCTTTAAATACTTTAGCGAGCATGAACAAGACAAGATCGTTCGACGATCTTTTCATATTTAGGGAGCCTGAAAAGAGTTTAAAGAGAACTCCATGAGGTTTCTTTACACAATGTCATATTTTACGAGCCTGGAAAGAATCAGAAATGGACTCGATGATCTTTTCATTTTTAAGGAGACTGGAAAAGAGGTGAAAAGAAGACTCCATGACGCTTCTTTACACAATGTCAATTTTTTATGAGCCTGGAAAGAAACTGAAATGGACTCAGACCTTTGATACTAGGTTTAAAGAGCATGATCAAAGAGTCATAATGAACACTCATCGGCCTTTTCCATTTTATGAAAGTGCAAAAATGCCATAAACAAACTTCCAAAGCTTCTTACTATGGTTCTCTTATCCTGCAATCGACTCAAAAACAAGTGTTAAATGCATTTATAACTAGAATTAAGGGATTATGACAGATAAAATTTGACTAAAATATGATTTTATATCAAAATTATAGTATGTCAGACCCAAAAATGCCTATATAAGTCATGTAAATAGTAAAAAATCAAATCATTTCACTATTTACCCATAGCGGAGAGCACTTGGAGCATTTTCTTAGCCAGATCTTCTACAGCTGATACCAGGAGTTTTCACCATCCATTTTGAGCATAGTTAGTTGCAGGTAATAGCTAACACCCTATTCTTTCATTTCATAGTGTTTATTTTGAGTTTTGGTGGGGTTTTGGGCTCATATGGAAAGCCCTAAAACCTTAAAAGTGGGCACCGTGGCTACCCCTTCCAGGATACATGGTACCACCCGAGAACCACACTTATAACATAGTTGACACGCAGTGCCACCGCCTGTCTCCAACGGTGCATAGGCGGTGCCGACAGTGGAGACTTTAAACTCATAGCATGAGCAATAATAAGTCATTCTTTTGATTTTCAATGATTAGGAATGATTCTAATGCATACTATGATTGTTTTTGACAGGCCTTGGTTGCTCAAAACATGGTGATATGGAAAGAAAGAACACATGACAATGATGATGCCTTTGCAGAGAGAAATGCGGGTTGTATTGCCGCATTACGACACTGTGGGCTCCTGAAGTTCTATCAGACCCAAAGCATGGTATCATGAGTAGTTATTGGAACACATACTGCGGATGTGGAATCCAGAGCAACAGTATTTCAAGGTGGGGTCCAATATTCTTACAGTGGAAGTAGAGGATATCTACTTCTTGACTGGTCTCTCGAGATGGGGTACCCCCATCTCACTGACAGGTTCCCGTGGAGGGGATATTACCACTCGAGAGATTATAGATCATCACTGTGCTCCAGGGATGAGCACATCGGGGAAGAAGATCCCCACCAAAGCAGTGACAGATGGGATCCTACATACCGTCCTATTTACTATGCAGAGGGTGGCTAGGAGTCAGGGTGTGCACCAAGATTCTAGGACACACATGTTGTACGCCATATACACCATGGCACCCATGGTTTTCAATTGGGTGGAAGCCATGCTTCCAATATTCAAAGATCAGTTGACTAAGTGTTGACAGGGAGAGCTAAAGAAGTTTGGCTTTGGCTCCATTTTATCCTGCTTCTTTTTGAGTGGGTTCCATAGATGAGACCTCAAGTGGTCTTCCGGAGTCTGAGAGAATGGGACCGGTATGTTGAGGTGGGTCTAGGTCATGGCTCATACAGGAGCAGGTATGGGAAGGGTGAATTTCGGTGATCCGTTCTTCAGATGGCTCCAAGATCAGATCCTCATGGTTGAAGATTATTCTTACATAGGTATGGACTTCATCGGAGATCCTGACCTACCACTCCCACCTGGAGGACAGTGGGGAGACATCGGTAAGAAGCAAGAAACCCTAAAATGGATGAAATGTTTTTATGTTTTTTGATGTTTTATATTTTTTATGTAAGTGATGAGACATGTATATTCTCATGCAGATGTTGGAGCAGCGTGACCTGAAGGAGATTCTCAGTTGGATAGGTGAGCTAGAGCCTGCTTTGTACCACAGGGTGATGATATCACCAGGCAGCTGGAGGAAAACCTAGAGAGGTTGACCTTAGATATCCCAGATGCTGACATTGATGACCTCCCGATGAGATATCAGAGATCAACAGCAGGAGTACTGGGTCGATTCAGTAAGCTGCTACGTAGGGTACCTCGAGCAATGATGTGCTATCACAAGCACCACTAGTGTATGAGATATGTACTGAAAGCTGACAGCTTCAGGATTTTGTATGATGTTTTTTCTTGAGAGCCTACTTGCTTTAGATGAGGTCTCGAGACCTATATATACATATATACAAACTTTTACACAATGTTTATATGTTTCAAATGGCAAATGCATTTTCTATGAGTTTTATGTGTCTTTGAATGTTTATTTACAATGTACCATGTTTGATTTCAATGTCATGAATGGGAAATACGTCAATCTAGGATGTAATTAGCTAATGAGTCAGCAACTACATTATGTTCCCTAGGTATATGCCTATAGGTAATGGTTTCAAATGATATTTCTAGAAAACATACTCTCCGAAAGAGGCGGAGGAGCACCAGGTTTCTAATGGTGTAAACAGGGTTTAAATGACAAACCACGAGTTGTGATTCCATCAAGACTACTAGATCACGAACATCCTGGGAGGCAGCTTCAGTCAGAAGACCAATGACTACTTCATACTCAGTGATGTTATTAGTAGCAGGACCTATACAAACCGCTCCTGAACTGACCAAATATTCAGCTGGCGAATAGAGGACCCAAGAAGCCGAGGCGAGATTCAAGGTGTGGTGGCAAGCACCATCAGTGAATCCGTAGAAAGCCATCTACATGACCAAAACATGGTATAAACAGATGTGGACACTAAACTCAAAACCATCTTGAAAATACTAAAAGCACACTGAAATTCAATCAATATGCATATATACAAGATACTATCCAAGAAAGACCTAGGCATAGTAACTTTTTAGGTACAACCCATTGCGAGGTTGCCCCAAAGGGATTCCATCATAATCAATGAGATCGTAAGTTCCTTTCTCTAACACCTTATAAATAATGAAAGGTCCATACCACATGGACTCGAACTTACCCTTCCCTAGTTTGTCATATCTCTAATCATAAGTCAAGACTAGGTCACCCTTGTTAAAGACACGAGGTTGAACGGATTTATCATACTATGCCTTGACGCATTTCTTATGTGCCTCATTAGCCAAGGCAGCATCTCTCCGAGTCTTGTCAAGGTTACTCAAGTACAAAAATCTTTCTTCCTCCGTTGAAGTGTCTGGGAGAAGTTCGATGACAAGTTGTAAGGATGGAATATGACATTGAATTAGTAAGATAGCTTCGAGTCCATAGACAAGCTGGGATGGTGTGAAACCAGTGGTTGTTTTCACAAAAGTCTGATAAGCCCAAAGAGTGGAGAAAAAAATGTGGTGCCAGTTGGATTTATGATCTCCAACCATCTGACGAAGCATAGTTTTCAAAACTTTGTTAATGGCCTCTACCTGACCATTAGCTTATGGATAATACGATGTAGAGTTTTCATGGTGAAAAACTAGCTTGGCACTCAGTTCCTCCATCATTTGATTACGGAAATGGGATCCGTGATTAGTAACGATGGACCGCAGAACTCCAAATATAGCTATGATATGATTGAATAAGAAGAGAGCGATAGTCTTACCATCTTCTGCATATGTAGGCATGGCCTCAGCCCATTTTGTGAAATAATCAATGGCTACGATGATGTAACCATGCCCCCACCTGAGGTAGGCTTACAATGCATGAAGTCAATCCCCCATTTGGTGAATGGGCTAATGGCAATGAAGGGGTGTAGCAGAGCAGGATGGGTGCGCTTTTTAGGATAAAAGTGTTGACAAGGTGGGCATTTCTTAACAGCCTCATGATAGTATTTGAAGACAGAAGGCCAGAAATAGCTAGCACGAAGGATTTTCTGGGCTATAGCCATCCCATATAAGTGACCGCCACATGCTCCAGAGTGGCAATCATTTAACACATGTTCAGCCTCCTCATGGGTGAGGCATCACTAGAGAATTGAGTCAATCCCACGTCTATAGAAGTTATCATTTAGGATGAGATAGTACTTCACGTGGTGACGGATACGGTGGTGATCATTGCGGGATAAATGCAGCTGAAATCGTTGTGTTTGGAGATAAATAAGCAAATCTCCATACCAAGGATCGGTAGTGCTAATTAGGAATAGGAATTCATCCAAAAATGAATCACTGGGCTCAGATTCCATCGAAGCACAGGGAAGATCACACATAAGCTCAGAAAAGACCAAGGATTTCTTTGATGTGGCTTTGGAAAATTCCAGATCAAACTCCTGAAGTATGACTATCCAATGGGAGTACTTGCCCCCAAGCACCTGACGAGTCAGGATGTAATACATCGGGTTTTGGTCGGCCAATACTATGGTAGTGCGGAGCAGAATGTAGTGATGAAACTTTTGTACAACAATGACCATGTCCAATGCTAACTTTTCCACATGTGAATAGTGAGTTTCAAAATCCATGAGATTTTTACTAGCATAATAAATCATGTGCTCCTGACCGTGGAGATTTTCCTGCACTAAAACCATGGCGATGGTAGTAGCGGAGGTAGCAATATACAAGAGAAAGTCCTTTGAATAATCTGGGGGGTGTATCATAGGTGAATGAGTCAGATCATGCTTAAGATTATCAAAGGCACGTTGGGCCTAGTCATCCCAAAAGAATGGAGTGTTCTTCTTGAGGAGACACATATAACCGTGCATTTTCTCTACGAAATTGCACACGAAACGATGGAGAAACTTTGCCTTCCCTTGCAAAATTTGGAGTTCAAGGAGATTAGTTGGGGCTAGTAGATCTAAAATAGCAGCAATCTTCAAAGGATCGATGTGGATGCCATCCTTGGCTACCACAAAGCCTAGCAGATGTCCTGTCTCAACACAAAAAACACATTTATGCAGATTGAGCCGTATATTATAATGACAACATCTCAGGAATATGTCTCTAAGATGACCAGGGTGGTCCTTTTGTCGCTGTGACTAAGCAGGGAGGTTGTCAAGGTATGGTTCAACAATATTTTTAATATCGTGAAACGCATAGGACATCCCACGCTAGAACGTGGCTCCAGCATTTTTCAATCCAAAAGGTAACTTCTTATATGCAAAGGTTCCCCATGGGAAAATGAATGTCGTCTTATGCTGATCGAAGGGTAATATCTCAATTTGATTATAGCTAGAGAATCCATCCATGAATGAAAAGATGACACTTCCAGCACAGTTGTCAATAATCTGATCGATGTGTGGGGTAGGAAAGTTGTCCTTAGGACAAGCTTTATTTAAATCCCTAAATTCGATACAGACTCTAATGGTGCCCTTCTTTTTATTGACAGGGACAACATTTGATACCCATTCTGTCACGGGTATAGGATAAATAAACCCAGCTTTGAGAAGTTTCTCAATTTTGAGCTTTAATAGCTGCAGCCTTTCGAGGATGGACTTGCCTTTGTTTTTTCCTGACAAGTTTAGCCGTGAGATAGGTTTTAATCTCATGGACCACAATGCATGGGTCAATCCCCGGCATCTCTTCATAGGACTAGGCAAAAATATCACGAAATTCTTTAAAAAGTGCCTTGTATGCTTCAAATTTGTCTGCCAAGAAGTTCTGCCCAACATGAACATGCTTGATAGTGTCAGGCTTGGTTGATATGTCAATCGGATTCGTCTGAGTAATGTTGCAAAGGTTTCCTTCAGAATATATATCTTGCAACAATATAGGACTTTGGGGTATGTTGACAATATCAGTAGGAAACAAGGATGTAAAATCATGGCTAACCAAACTGGTGTTGGGGAGGAACATGGATATATGATGGTGATCCTCCCAAATGGGCTCCTCCATATTCATGATCTCCATAATGGACTCATCAGAAGGAAAAGTCTCAGAGAGATAATCTAGAACAGGAAGAGAAGGTTCTAACCAATACGGTAAATGGTAAGGATCTGAAGCCTCTAGATGAAGATCATCCGTGTGATCAATGGAAAAGGTTTGAATGTTGTCATACATAGCTTCGTGTGGACTCAATGAGGTGGACTCAACAAATTTTTTACCCTTAGGCTCATAACCAAATGAGGAGATCATATGGACTATCACGGTATCCATGCTAGGAGGACTGGATGGAAAAATCCCAATAAGGGATTAATCCTTTAACATGCCTACCCCAATCGACTGGTAAGGAGGAGGGGACTGGCCTAACATGGGGATGTTATTAGCCATGGAGGTAGTAACATTCAGTGTACAGAAATCAAGCTGATCAATAGTAAAAATTCTCCCTAAATGCAGAAATTGGACTGTTTGGAATACTGTTGAGGCGACAGCAGTCATGGCATATAACCATTTCTTCCTAGAAGGAGGTTGTAATCTAAAGGGAATTCTACCACTTCTACTTGAATGGAAATGGTTTTTCCCCCCAGCTCGACTGCTAGGGATGATATGAGACCATGGGGTTGGAAACCCCGTCTGTCAAAGGCCTTGAGGGTCGTAGGTGATGTTACAAGCTCAGGAGAGCTGAGAGCCTTCCAACAAGTCAAAGACAAAACTAAGGTCGAATCTCCTTCATCTAGTACCGTTTGAAAAACTTTCTTTCCCACTACTTTTGTAATGATCTGAAAAGCAAGTTTATACGGTAATCTAGGCTTATAGTTCTCAACATTGAAATGAATCAAGTTAGTGTTATCCAGGTCTAAATCTCCTAATGCTGTCAACAAGTTTTTGCGCTGTGTAGGGCAACTTTGGAGTACTTCTAAGGTGGACATCGCATAAGGTTCCTGAGTGATATCTTCAACCACATTATAAAATTGAGCAGCTCAGGCATTGGGATTAAAGATAGCCTTCTAAAGAGTACTTTTAGGTGGATGTAAAATCATGTCGAGAGTAGGCTTCTCGATAGATAAGGGGACAGTAAACGAGGATTCCAGAGAACTAGTAGAGGGAGTTTTCCCTGAAGAAGAATGATCTTCTTTCTTATCTATGGGTTTGTCATAATTATGACTTCGAGTTTGCATATTGATGGTATCTGAGGAAATCATATGAATTTCCTCTCATGAAATTGAGTTACCCTGATTATACATGTGGTATATCAGTTGTTGTTGAGAGGGAAAAGGATTCGTAAGTACTGTAGGTGTTGGATTGGACTTCAAAAATTGGCATATTTCTTCTCGACGAGGACACTCCTTTGACAAATGGTCACCCCTGCATAGCAGACAAGGATATTTTCCCTTCCTTTTCCCTTTATCGTTATCACTATTGGTTGGTCTTGGAGTCTCCTGTTGGTTTCCAGGTTTTTTATTTCTATTTTTACCTTTCTTTTTATTATTACTCAAGGTTTGAGTACTTTGAATAGAGTTGACCTCGGCGGAAACCTTAGGAGTTGAAGAAGTAGGGGTGGCAGTTTGGGGTTTCTTGGCAGGTTTCACTGCAGACAGGGACTAGATTGAACCAACAATCCCATCAACAGGTACCTCTACTGGTGGCTTGGTAGGATCGGTGCTGGGTCGAGGAGCTTGAGGAATCAGGTCATAAAGAGTTCTAGACTGGGAATAAACCAAGTCTAGGTACTGGGCCTAACTAATAGCCTACTCTTCACTAACATCACCGCCCATAGCCACATCTCGGGCAATAGGAGCTAACAAGGATTTGGTAAACTAATCAGCTAATAACTGATATGGAATAGGGGCCTTAAGAAGCCTTCTCTGCCTTCTCCACTCATGAATGTGATCGGATATGTGGGTGGAGGTGTTCTGTAGCAGAGAAGTTATAAGATTAGTTCTTGTTTTATAACGAATAGGGAGTTGAAAGTGTGTAAGAAACACAATTGCCAATGAGCCAAAATCCACAAACGAATGTTGTGGGAGTTCAATGTACCACTTCGTGGCTGTACCGGTCAAATTTCGCTGAAAGAGTCGTAACCGAATGGAGTCATCCATGAGGGAGTTTGAAGAACACCACAAATGGAATGTCATAACATGGTTCTTCGGATCATCTCCCTACTTCCCATTGAATTTCAGAATATCCGATGGTAACTTTACCGAAATGGGAGGCCACAAGGGATTGTGTCGAATGGGGTCATTAATCAACTTATACAAGTCAGGAGAGTCCAAATTTTCTAGGAAAGGTAATTGTCGATTGGTTTGCACATACTGGTAATATTGATATGGCATATAATTACCAGTAGGACCATAAGTTGACTGAAAAACAGGTTGCTGTGACGAATAACTAACGGAAAAGCTGCCTGCAAGGGGTTGATTTTTGGGATCAGGACCACTAGGAACACTAGGGCCTCCTAGAGGAGGACCATTAGGGCCACCAGGACCACCGAGACCACTAGGACCACCAGGACCACTGGGAGGCAGACCACCAGACCCTCTAGAGCCACTAGGAGGTAAACCTCCAGAGCCTCCGGAACCACTAGGCGGAGGGCCACCCAACCCTCCAGAGCCATAAGGAGGAAAGCCACCAGCCCCCCCTGGGACCACTAGGACCACAATGACCAAAAGGAGGAAAATTTCCAGTTCCTCTGAGACCATTAGGCCCCCCAGGGGGAGGACCTCCATAAGGCGGTCCTCTTGCACCTCCCACAATATGTATAGGTATCCCTCCCATAGCTAGTATGTAAGACCAGTTGGGTTGCTCCCATGGCATAAAAGTGTTACTAGGGTATGGAATTCCAGCATAAGGCATTCCTGTAGGATTGGGTAGATGATTACCTATAGGTTTTTGATAACCATAACCTCCAGAAGTTTGAACGGTTATAGGTTGTGCCCCCAAGGGGTGACCTGAACTAGATGGGGGATTAACCACATTAGTATGGGTGGGAGGGACATAAACTATATATGGTTCTATGTTAGAGGTCTGCCCTTGACTAGGTACAATTCCGGTGCCAGATAACGTAGGTAGTGCTGGGGGTTTCCCAACAGCACTAGAAGGTATTGATGAAACAGGAACTGAAGGTTGGGCCCGAGGTACAGAAGACCTGGGAGAATTAGGAACAAACATAACATGAGAGGTGATAGGGGTGGTAATTTGACCTAGGTTGTGTGTTGTCACTGCACGATCTATAATCGGTTCAACGGGTCTCATAGAATCGACAAGCAAACGATATCCCACAGGAACATATGTGGAACGTGATGATGTCAGGCCTAATAGTTCATCTATTTGCTTGTCAATCTCTTGTGCACGGAGAATGGCAGCATGGTATTTCCTATGTTCTTCCTCATCTTCAAAAGAGTTTAAACGGGTGCCAAATGAGGCAATCATGCTTGTCCTATAGAGGTATCCCAAAATGGAGCATTGGGACCATAATCCGGACGGGTTGTATCGTCAACATGACCTTCCGTGGGAGAATGGAATGAGGGATTTCCTTGAGAAGGTTGTTGGAACAAGGGAGGTGAGTGTGAATAATATGGTACTCCACTTTTTACAACCACATTATCTCCCACTTGGGTGGTAGTAGCAGCTCCTTGGTCAATAGCTTCCGTTGGATTCTCTCCTGAACCAGGAGTAAAATTAGGTGGCAAGCCCGATACTCTTCTACACTGTCTTAAATCAGCCAATTTGTACAGTTCCTCTCTAACCTAGGGTCTAAAAATCTAGAAAACACACCAAAAAAATTTCCCTACACAAGCTATAGGTCAAAACAAGCACACTTAAAATGATAGGAGGAGTTCAAAAAGTCAGGTCCCTCACCAGGATTGTCAAGAAGGTGCCAATCATGATATACCTCGAGGGTACATGTGTAGTAATCTCCCCAAATTCTATTTTCGGTGTGTGGCTCCAAGCAAGATGGCCAAAGGGATTTTCTCAGATGGATAGGGTATCCTAGTTGGGTCTCACGATATACTCAAGGTACGTGGGAGCTCGAATCGGTAGTAGTGTTGTCTAATGCATAACCGTACACAAGGGTCCTTTCGATATACACTCGAGTAAATGAAGTACCTTTCTATATACCTCAAGGGTACGTGAAAGGCCATTCGATATACCAACGGTACGTGGAAGAACCACGCAAGTCCCGAAATGTAATGCAGACAAATAACGACAGCTCCTACGCTTAACGATGCCCGAACACGTCTCTAACCTATCACTCCAATTTCTACGTAAATTTTAACCTATAACTATCGTTAATTTTAAAGTGTATGGTTAGGTGAATGCATGATTTTTTGACAGAAAAGTAAAACCATGCAGTATGCTTGTGCAAATATTTCACTTTACCGTTCAGTATGCCTACTTATGGGAGGGAAAGAGAGTATTTTCTTTTGTTTAAAAACCAAAAAAGACTTCCAAACAACAGTCTTGAACACAAAATCAAAGACAAGTAGTACTTTTCCACACTGATTTCTCGTTTCTGAAAGCAATAAGAAGGGGAAGAATCTCTTTTCCTAAAAGAAAAACAAGAAGCACACTATATGAAAATGCACTCTATTTTTTTGATTTTCTCAAAACATAAGCAAATCTAACTTAAAACTACCATATTTTTTATTTTGATTGATATAGTTCTAAATTCATAAGAGACGAAAGAACATGAAGATCCTGAAAGCTTGTAAATCCAATCAAAGAACCAATGTCCAACGCTCAATGATGATAACCTAGTCTTAGTCAAAAAATTATTTTTTAAAGGAAGGAAAAATAAGTTTACTATGCAAACAAGAAATGAAACCTAGAAGCTAATCTAGTGTTCTTCTTCTAGTCTATATAACATAAATGAAAAGAGATCTTCCTAACACCCTAAGCTTTTCAAAAAACAAGAAATCCTTTCTCAAACACAACCAACAAGCATAGAAGCAGATGAACAATAAAAAAGCCTAATCTAGATTTTGAATTTCTAAATCAAACCAATCTTAAACCATAAAATTTTCAAGCCACAAGCATCAGATTCTATCACACAAGCCTGACAGTGCAGGACTGAAGGCAACACAACTCAAATTTTTACAAAAAAAATGAGGAAAAAGGGCCTTAGAATGATTCCTACCTGGCACCGCGCTTCTCAGGTGTTGACAAGGTGGTTCCATCCCAGCATTTCTTCTCGCCAACGGGATACAAGCGGTGGCACCGCATGTTTCCCACTCTATTCAGGCGGTGGCACCACTCCTCATACATTGGATAGGCGCGGTTCCCTGTAGAAGACCAAAACACAAAGAGAACGATATATCAAGTCATAAAAGGACTAGATCAAGGAAAAAACTACTAGATTGAGTATGGAAACAGTGCATAAAAGGTCGAAATGACTTAGATCTAAACAGATCTGGAAGTTTCAAACCCAAATTGACTAAGTCAGAAAGCATATCTAACTGAAGAGAGTTGGAGAAAAAGCCTGGATTCAGACAAGAGTTGAGAACTGAGGAAGATCAGAACAACTGATGCATATATCTATTCCCCAGCAGAGTCACCAGATTTGTTAGCTGGAATATTTCACCTTCTGTGGATAGTAAGGTGTTCCACTGGTCTAAATGGTTCAGATCCAAAACAAATGAAGGACAGAGGTTGAATACCCTCCCTGGACACCGTAGATACCTGGAATGTGATGCTTCAATAGTAATCCTGTGTACCTACAATCAGCTTAAACACACAAAAACATCAAAGCCATCAGAATTTAATCTACTGATCCATGTTAGTGACTAAGGAATATAACAACATACATGTGAAATCAAACAACAACAATAATGTGGGACGGAAATCAAATTGCATTAAGATAAAAATGGAGAAGTTTACAGCCAAGCCTTAGTGTTGACATAAATCTCCATGAAACCAAGCACTCTCATCCCCATAAGATCTGACTCTATCTCTCTATGCTCTCTAATGGCTTGGGCCAAGTGATCAATCCAACAACGTAACAATACCTTAAGAGTTCTCCCCTCAACCATGGATATGAGCTTGTATTTATAAGGCTCAATGGATAGGGATGGTTGAGAGATTGGTGGATGAGGTGGCCTCTAAGATCCTAGGATGAGGGATATCAAGCTCAACTGACCCATTGTGATAGGGATAAGGGAGGACACAAGGCTCATCATCTAAAAGCCTCAAGAATATTCTCTTTTTCCCTTTTTACCTAGGGTACCGCATTTCTCCTTCAATGATAGAGCGGTTCTGGTAAGAAACACTTATGGACTAAGGGGCATAAGTGGCGGCACCACTTGTGGACAACAAGGGATAGGCGGTGCGAACAAGGTACCACTCCTGGACAACAGGGAAAGATCAGTGCTGAGCATTTTTTGTGAAAGATTGACAAATGGTTTGAATTTCCACTCCAAATGTTGGGATTCAGGGGAAGTAGGTATGTCAAAGGTCTTATCACATGATGGTGACAAGATTTTGGTATAACAGCCACACATACCTACCTAGGAAATAATGCATCATACCCAAGTCCTTCATTTTGAACTCGACAACAAGCTTTCTCTTCGTATTAGCAATCATCCCATCCATACCTGTCACAAATAGATCATCTACATATAGTAGAAGCATCACTGGGTTGCCATCTTCAACCTTGTAGTAAAGGTTAGAATCTGCTTTACTCTTGGTAAAGCCCAAACTAGATAGAAAACTATCAATACTACTGTACCATGTCTAGGGTGCCTGTTTCAAGCCGTACAGGGCTTTCTTCAATCTACACACATGAGACTCTCTATCATGTGTCTCAAAACTAAGTATTTGTTCCACATACACTTCCTCTTCCACTACACCATTCAAGAAAGCAGTCTTGACATCCATTTGGTGTATCTTCCATTTCATTAATGTAGCCAGGGCAAGTACCGAGCTGATGGAAGTGTATCTGGCTACAGGTGCAAAGGTTTCTTCATAGTCTATTCCTTCTTTCTGGGAGAAACCACAAGAAACAAATCTTGCTTTATATTTTTCTATACTACCGTCTGCAACATGCTTAATCTTGTAAATCCATTTGGAAGTTACAAATGACTTTCCTTCTAGTCTTGGGACAACATCATTCTTCATGATCGATTGATATCCTTCGATCATAGCATCTTTCCATTCTTTATGTTCTGTCGCTTATTCATAATTCTAAGTTTCTTTATTAATGAAATCACATAGTAATGCTACATAACTGGAACAGGATCTGGTCCTCTTTCTTTCTTTGAGATTCTCTTCTAGAACCCCATATCTTTCCACACCTTGGATAATTTCTCATACCCAAGCACGTTTCCTCTTGTGAGAATTCTTCTCTTGAGGTGGATCTACAAGTATTTGTGGTTCTTTAAATTCTCGATCTTCTTCTTGATTTTCTTCGTTCATGATTGTATCATGAATTCTAGGTGCTTCTGCTTCTTTAGGTTCTTCAACAGGTTTCTTTCTAGATTTTATGTTGGCTGAATCTTCGTCAAATGTTACATCCCTGCTGATGTCAATCTTCTTGAACCCTGGGAAGTATATTCTGTAAGCCTTTGATCTTTCAGAGTATCCCACAAATATACCTTTCTTTCCTAAAGGATATAATGATTTCAATCTTCTCTTTTGTAATGTGTATGTACACTGGACAACCGAATATTCTGAGATGGATGCCTTATGGTTTCTTGCCGAATAAGACTTCTTCAGGAGTCTTGTTCTCGAGTACTTTTTGTGGAGTACGGTTTTGTACATACACTGTTGTTCTAGCTGCTTCTGCCCAAAGATGCATAGGAAGATCTTGATCATGAAGCATAGCTCTTGCAGCTTCCATGATAGTTCTATTCTTCCTTTCTGCAATCCCATTCTGTTGTGGATTATATGGGGTGGACAACTCCTTCTTAATCCCTGAGTCTTTGCATAGCTCTTGGAATTCATTTGATGTGAATTCTCTGCCATTATTTGATTGAAAATTCTTGATCTTCTTCTTTGTGTGATTCTCGATCAAGGATTTGAATTCCTTGAACTTGCTGAATACTTCATCTTTGTTCTTCATGAAGTAAATCCATGTCTTCCTAGAAAAGTCATCAATGAAAGAAACATAGTATACATACTCGCTTAGTGAACTTGATGACATTGGTCCGCATACATCGGAGTGGATGATTTCCAAGATTCCTTTTGCCTTGCTCTCACTACTTGGAAATGTCTTCTTTGTATTCTTTCCTTTCACACATCCTTTGCAGACTCCATCATGTTTTGCTTGAATTTCTGGAAGACCTTCAATAGCTTTGCTTGCAAGTGGTAGCACTCTATAATGCACGTGTGCAAGCCTTCTATGCCAAAGTTCATTTGGTTCTACTAAGTCATGAACCAAAGCTTGTTCTGGGTGGCCCTTCAATTTGTGTAGACCTCCTTCTTGTTCCCCAATCATTATTGCATCATCAAAAGTCATTCCCTTTGGCCATATAACAACTTGGCCATCTATGAAAGAAACCCTCATTCCTTTTACATCCAATGCAGATATGGAGAGGAGGTTCTTCTTTAGTCCTAGAACAAATAATACATTCTTGATCTTCATAGACTTTCCAGAGTCTAGTTTATAGGAGGATTCACCACTACCTTTTATTGGATACTAGTAGTCATCCCCAAGTTTCACCTTGTGAGGTGACTCATGTTCAGATAGCTTCACAAATGATTCTTTGAATCCCGTCATGTGCTTGGAAGCGCCACTGTCTATGAGCCAATTATTGCTTCCATGTGAAACAGTTCCCACGAGAGCGGAGATCAGCACATATTCTTCCTCACTTGAAGAATCATCACTTTCTTGTCTGATTCTCTTTGTGGAAGGTTCATCATCCTATGCAGCATGAGCATGATGTATTCCCTTGTTTCCCTTCTTCTTTAAGTTCCCTTTATTAGGGTAGAATTTGGATATGTGACCTTTCCCATCACATGTGTAACATCTAATAGTAGACAGATCTCTTCTAGAGTGTGAGATCTTACCTTTGGAGTGATGATGGCTCCTTCTGGTTTTCTTGGAGTGAACTGTGAGAGCTTGATCTTCATTTCCCATCTTCTCTTCTCGAGCTACTATCCGAGCTTCTTCTTGAGAGCATTCTTCCCATATTCTGTTGAACTTGACTAACTTATTTTTGGCACATATCCATTGAATGAAAGATTCCCATGATCTAGGGAGACCATTCAAGGTGGTCATCACAATCTCTGCATTTTCCACTTCTTCATCTACTACTTCTAGTTGTTCCTTGATCTGAGATACCCTTGTAAAGTAAGACTAGATGGTCTCAGCATTCTAGATCTTTACATTCTTCAATTGGTTTCTTAGAGTCATCTTCCTGTTTATGTTCTTCCCTTCAAACAATTTGGTTAGGGCATCAAACATAGATTTAGGTGCCTTGAGGGAGGACACATGTGGTATGAGGTGATCCTTGATTGAATCAGCAATAATCCTCTTTGCCATAACCAACTTCTTCTTATGTAAGGCCTTAGCTTCATCTCCCTCTGGAACTAGAACCTCCTCATTGATATAGGAGTCCAACTCATTTTCTTCCGGGACGAGGGAGATCCTATACTTCCAGGCTTAGAAGTTATCAGCTCCCTCAAGCTTTTCATCAAGCTTGGTATGATGAGACATATTAACTAAGAACATCAAATGGAAATACTAAAGATTTAGATCTTACTAGGTCAAGATGTCGGATCTGAAATTGGAGCTGAAATCCTGCAGTGCTAGTTTAGGAGCAGATTAGGGTTTTTCTTTTTTGGAGTTCTGTCCAACCAAATGCTTTGAATTTGATCCCTAACTTAGATTTTGGGGAGGAGATCAATCCAGGCTTGGGCTCATTGAAAAATTCCTCTTCTATGAAAAGCCCTAATTTCTGGCAGTAGTGTTGGGTCCAAAACTAAAAAACCTCAGAAATGGATTCTGCTTCGACAGAAATATGTGCCCTAAGGAGGAGAGTTAATCCAACCTTCTTTTGCTGAAAATATGTGGAGGAAGATCTACAAAGTAGGAATCCCTAGTTCCCATAGCTGCACAGTGTCTTCTTCATAGGTTAGCTCTGATACCATGTTAGATTTTGATCATTAAGCTAGCATTATATTAGGATCTTTAACTGAGAGAATAACAAGCACAACAATTAAACACAAGAGACAATGAACACAGTGTTTATCCTCAGGGAAACCATAAATGGTGAAAACCGTGCAACTTCCTCAGAGATAGAATCAACACCAAAAGTAGAACCCAAAATAGTAAGTGATCTCCCGACAATAGTAACCTTCTT
The DNA here is from genome assembly GCA_001517045.1 of Pseudotsuga menziesii. Classification (NCBI taxonomy): domain Eukaryota; kingdom Viridiplantae; phylum Streptophyta; class Pinopsida; order Pinales; family Pinaceae; genus Pseudotsuga; species Pseudotsuga menziesii. Next base: position 58,400 of record LPNX010647315.1, on the reverse strand, counting down.
TCTATCTAGCCCCAGTGACTTCTCCTTCCTCAACTATGCACTACGCTTGAGTGTGTATGAGATGTGTGATAAATAGAGAGGCCAACTCTCTATTTATACTAATTCTCGACTTAACTAAACCCTACTAGGGCCGACCTCTATAGGAGATTATAATAACCTTAGTTCCTCGGAATTACGGGGACTTTAACCCTTAGCCAATAGGAGGGTTACCCACAATGACTTGACATGACTTATTTACATTATAGAACTTCCCGATAGGAACATCGGGGCATGACTTGACTCAAGTACATCCTGGAATAAACATCGAGTTACAATATATAAGAAATACAAGTGAAATACATTCCAAAGTTACATATACATCAACAACGTGGAGGCTTGGAATGAGGAGATAACCCTCTGATTCCTTGTCAAAGCGTAGACCAAGGTTTGTGCTCATCTAGGGACTTCTGTCAATACCACCCTTTAGGCCTCGTGCGTTGCCAATGTTGAAAGGGTTTCAAGATTTTCTATCCTTCCCATGCGTATGAACCAGGCTTATGACTATCTCCCCAGACTTTCAGTATAGTTGTGGTAGCCTTTAGTCTCTTTGACATCTAGGGTTCATACACAGGTACACCGAGAGTCTATTTCTATTTGACCTTGGACGGGCTTGGAAGGTAACCCTGGTAGAAAGTGAGGGAGGGCATTGGGTGATTCCCCCTCTTGTGCCTAAGAACATATATAAGGACACCAAGTAACTATCTCTTAGATTTCTTCTGGAAAGCATATCTTATACCCCTTGTGTCTATTGTGGCTTTAGGAAATTTTGTAGTGATTTCTGTGTGGTTTGTTTGTGTTTGTCCGACCTTAGGGTGTGTGAAGAGTCAAATTTTTAATCATGGAGGACCAACCTCTTAGAAGGTCAAGAAGGTTGCAAAACCTTCCTCCGTTTAGTACAGTGGAGCCTCCACCTCCCCCTCAAAGGTGGATATTAGACATAGACGGTTCTTTTGAACCGATAGGAATTAGTGAAGTTCTGGGTGAACCAGAACTTAGGACAAGTCAGGTTGATACAACCATAGTAGAGATAGAATAATTGTAGGCTAATGAGTTTTCAAGAAACTTTAATTCACCTCTTACTAACTTAAATGATCCTGTGATCATCCAAGTTCATCCTTTTAATTCACTTGTGATTGGTGTTCCTGTGAGCAAACTTATGGCTAGTGCAAGAGAAAGTCCATCTACCCCCATCCCAGTTATTTCAGCTGAATGAGTGCCACCTCTCCTGGTTGGTACTCCTAGAAAAAATATACTTGCTACTCCCTTAACTCCAACTAGTCGGGTGGTCCAACCACCGGCTTACACAAATGTAGCAGGCACTTCTAGTGGGGTGGTTATTGGGATTCCTAGTGTTCCTTCTGCTTCACCTTCCTTTGCAAACACTTCTTAGAGTGGTCATGTTGGATCCTCTTCATTTGTCCATGGTTTTCCTTGGAATGGGGAGCACATTCCCCCATCCACTCCATATGTAGGCCCCACACTTGCATATTTGGGGGTGCAGTTTGGAAACACTAACTCTTATGGTCAAGGTTTTCAAACACCGATTTCGGCTCCTTTCACGAGCTCTCCTTTCTTTC
>LPNX010647315.1:22489-52134 GCA_001517045.1 Pseudotsuga menziesii | reverse complement strand
TACTCGTTGGATGCAGAATTTAATTCCACATCCAACGAGCTCTCCCGATCGAAATTTGAGTAAAAACATGGGGAGATATGTCGAAAATACAAACAAAAAAAGTAGTTTTTTATGATACCTATCCCCAAATTTATATTAAAAAAGTATTTAAGACCTATACAGTATTTCAAATTTAAAGAAATTTCATTGGATAACACATGATGACATGGAATTTGAATCAAAGTTAAAAGGCCCATTTTGAGTTGAAATTTCCTCTAATGTTTTTGATTTCCACCTCTGACCCTTGGTATGGAGATATATTTATCTATCTTCAAACTCTGAAGTGTCATGCAAGATTTTTGTGGGAAGAGCGACGCAAATTACATACACATGGAAAAAAAATACCTCATCATCGGAGATACTTTGTACCGAAGAGGGGTAGACTTTGTTTTACATCGCTGCCTCACCCACGAAGAAGCTGAGATTGTCCTAAATGATTCCCATAGCGGAGCATGTGGGGATCATTTATCTGGGTTAGCAACAACCCAAAATATTTTACGTGCCCATTATTTTTGGCCCACGATATTTAAATATTGTGTGGAAGCCATGAAGTGCTATCATCCTTGTTAGCTTTACACCAGAAATATGTGATCACATCCTTCTCCATTATTTCCCGTCATTACAATGGGCCCCTTCACCAAGTGGGGGATAGATTACGTGACGTGCAACCCAGTTTCTACTGGGGGGAACAAATACATCATTGTCACTGTAGATTACTTCACAAAGTGAGCAGAGGCAATGCCCACCTATCAGGTTGATGGGGAAACTACAGATTTTTTCATTTTTAACCAGATTATCACGTGTTTCGGTATTCCTAAAGAGATTGTCACTGACCATGGAAGTCACTTCCAAAACAACATGATGACCGAATTGGCTACTATGCTAGGTTTTAAACAAGAACATTCGTCTTCTTTATACCTGCAAGCGAATGGTCAAGTCAAGGCAATCAATAAGACCTTGAAGACTATTCTCAAGCGTACTATTAACATAGCTCGGTCAAATTGGTACATCATGCTGTATCCTACACTTTGGGCTTATCGAACCAATGTGAAAACTGCCATGGGGTTCTCACCTTTCCAACTCATTCATGGAGTCGAAGCAGTAACCCCGATTGAATGTGAAATCCCATCTTTAAAAATTGGCATTCATGTGTTACCTCATACAACTGAGCTAGAAGAGCATTTGCTACACTTAGAACATTTAAATGAATTGTGTAGAGATTCATTGACTAGAAATGAGGCTCACAAGAATAGGGTGAAAAATCAATATGATAAATCGGTCAAACCTAGGATTTTTTTTCTGAAGGGGAGCTTTTCTTGCTCTAGGACCAGGATAAAGAACCCCCGGGGGTAGGGAAATTCAAGTCTATGTGGTTAGGACCCTATGTCATGTCAAAAGTGTTGAATAAGGGGGCATATGAATTAACTGATTTCAAAGGGAATAAGCTACCCAAGCCTAGAAATGGGCTCTACCTAAAGAAGTACTATGATTAGGCTTAGCACTTTTTCTTGTATTTTTATTGTATGTAACTTTATGTGCAATAGCTAGCCAGTTTGTGTTCTTATATCATTTGTTGGTTGCTATAGATTTCTTTCGAGTGGTTTGTAGGTTTTGCAGATGGCGCTAGTCGTCACACTTGCAACTTGGCTTCAGCCGCATGGGTTATTTACTCACCCTCAGGATAGCTAGTTTCCTGTGGAGGTGCTTGCCTAGGTCCTACTACCAATAATGTGGCTGAATATAGGGCCATCATTGAGCTTTTATGGGATGTCGTTTCACGTCGCATCACCCAGTTGGAAGTTAGACTTGACTCTCAACTGGTGGTTTCCCAGCTCAATCGAGCTTATCATGTGTGAAACCCTATTTTATTACGTCAGTTTTTGCAAGTTAGGTTATTGGAAAGAAATTTTGATTTTATTACATTCAATCATATTCCAAGAAATCAAAATTCATTAACTAATGCATATGTGAATTATATCTTAGATTGGCACTTAACAGACATTCCATAAAAATACACAACAGATACATTGCAATACACATGTAAATAAAATGGCAATATGTGTGTGTGTGTGAATATCTGTCCATATAAATAGGTCGAGTTCTTGATCCTTAGATCCAATCATTAGCTGTATAAATATACAAAAATGTACAAAAATTGGATCGTAATCCATAAAATGCTCCTAGGTCTAATCTTGAGCACCCTCGTCACCCTAGTCATCCTGGTCATCCTGTTCTTGAGCCTCCTCAGCTGTAGCAGCCTCCGCGGCCTCTATGTAAACAAGTATCATCCTGGCTACCCTCCTCATAAGGTGTATCCAGGTGGGTGGAATACCAACTACTAGTTCCTGCATAATGGCAGGGATCTACTCAATGCATAAAGTAGGGACTCTTTGGGTAAGCCTGGCTAGCTTCCCCTCAAGAACCATGATTAAACCCTGATCCTCTCCTGCCACTGGTCGTACATACATACGAGGATGCCCATCAGGGTGCACTGGTCCAATATCTGCATTTTAAACATCAAAAGGATTAAAAACTCTTATATATATATATATATATATATATATATCTTTATGATTAAAAATTCATAAAATTTTGAAAATTTGAAAAAAAACAAAATACCTAATGCTCCCCATGCTCTTCCAAGAGGAAGGACAAGGTCATTGCCACCTCAAAAATCCATCCCAGCATAGGTATATATAATTCATCGTCATAGACACTTTGAACTGAGCCACCACCGCCCAAGCGAAGAAAAATTTCTCCCCACCTACTCAGTCTAGGCTAACATGGAGAGAATGTTGGTAGAGGTACTGTAGTGCTAATGGAAGGAACTCTCTCAAATAAGAAGGCCACCAATACACTAGAATAGACAAAGTTCTTTCGTTGACCTCTCTTGCAGTCAGAGAGTTGTTTTTTCATTATCGGGATTACTCCTGAGCACTAGTCAAATATAGCTCCATGTAGGCACTCTACAGCGATTCCCATATGGTTCCAAGTTGCAAGATGGAGTGATGATGATCCTGCAACCCTCACTATGGTGCTTAACAACACCTGTAATGGAAAGTTACTTATACGTGCAATAGGGATGCAAGTTCCTCTTTTTTGACTGTCGGGCATGAAGTACGTGTTGATATAGTCTTGAACACTTAGAAGGTCACCACCTCTATCGGTACCCTCCAGGTTGACAGGTTTTCCCCGTCGTGACAAACCTGTAATGAAATAGATTTCTTCTAGTGCAATTTCCAAAATCTCACCTTATAGCTCAAAGGTACCTAAGTCATGATCCCAGTACTTAATAAAAAACTCTAGTAAGCAGACATTGGCCCGCGTAGGTGAGGTGCAAAAGAACTTTAACAACCCACTTTGTTGTAATGCTTGCACCGTGGGGGCACTGTGAAGTGCATCTTGGTCCATGTTTTCATGTTCCCTCTCCCTCCACTCCAATACCATGTTTTAGCTTGCCCATAAAGCCACCATCAAACATTAAAATTCATTAAAAAACTTTGATTTTGGCCCTATATATACTTTTTCTATGTTGCGCAGTATATGCGACTGTCTTTTAGACAAGTCATGTATCATACGCGGGTTTCTTTCGGGAAAGTCACGTATAAAATGCATGTACGCAATTGTGTAAGTTGCATGCCCACGTATACAACGCGACCTCATTAAAATTCACTTAAAACATCAAAATTTTGCATAAAATTGAAAATTTGAATGGATGAAATGGAAGAAAATGAAGAGTTGACTTACCTGGCACTTGCGAATTTGAAAATCATCCACTTGTTTGTCCACACCGAGCGATTGAAGTCAGAGGTAAAAATTGCCTATATTGGGTAAAAATATGAAATGGTAATTTTGATTTCTATTTTTGAACTATTTATAGAAATAATTTCAAAATGTGGGTTTTTTAGCCTATAGTTTTCAGACTCTCTAAATATGAAAACACCAACGAGCATGTACTAGTTCGGGCTCGTAAAATCCATGAATCAGTGACATTATCAAGCATTATTCTCTCCTCTCTTCAAGCTTGTCAAAAATGAAGAGAGACCTGAGTTGACTTTCCTGGACTCATTAAAATTTAACAGAAAAGATAAGGAAGAAGTTTTATTTTTTGGTTACATATGGTGGCAGCATGTCCTCCTTAAACATAGCACTCTCTGAACTTTTTGATACTCATGTGTCAATGTACACTTTCAGTTCAGCTATCACTTCAAGTTTCTTACTCCTCTAATTGTCCTTTATACATGGGGAATCTAATCATGTCTCCTACATGACAGATAAGTCTAGTTGTCCTATCTACAAAGTTAAAAGCTACCTTGGGTCATCTCTGTGTCATGCTCACTGTTCAAGGATTTATCCCTACATCTGATTATTATCATGATTCCATCATTATCCCATCTGAGTATTACTTGTGTCTACCTTCCCTTATCTAGTCCCTAGTCACTCCTGTGATCCATTGGAGGATTTATTTCCTTCCTCATCACAGCATGGTTTATCATCAGTACTTCCTAAAGACAAAGACCTAGATTTTTTACGATGGTACTTTACGATTCACTACCATCATTGGTGAACTCCTTTGCTTCAGTTGTCAGTTTCACCTATTGATTGACAATCTATTGAATCCTTTCCATGTTCGACTTCAACACATCTCTTCACATGGCTTGGATTGTACTGGTTCCTTTGGATTTTGATGAAGACCTTAGGTTCACATCTCTAACCTAAGTTGTGCAAGATTGTGTTGCGTTCACCTACACAACTTCCGGATTTTGAAGACTCATCATTGTATATTGTGGCTTTGATCCACCTTTGTAATATACATGGTCTTGTACCCGTATCATATGATGTAATCAAATATTGTAAAGGAGCTAGTGTTCTAGTATATTGAACATGGCATCCTCATATATGATTTTGTATATGACATTGATATGTATTTGTTTCAGGTACTTCCTCTACTGCCTTGGACTTATGAGTTCTCCAATACTAAGATTGTAATGTATTTCAGTCATCGCTTCCCTTTGGCCTCACACATTAGGGGGCATCTGTTATGAGCCAAAATGGCACTTCTCCGTCCGAGTGCTGACATTCACCATGCTGATACATAAAAGGACAATTTGGATTGAAGTGGCCAAAACACTATAGATGTGCATGACCTTTGATGCATTATCTTCATACCAGCCTTATATATTTTTATTCTGAGTTTTGGGTTGCATACACGACTATGTGCATTACAACTCGCGTGTCACACGTGACTATGTGCATTGCTGCAACCCATGTATACCTTTCATACGTGAGTTTACTTTGAGAAACCCGCATGTCATACATGCCTTGCCTATATTAATATGCGCATATACCTTAATTCAACATTAAAAAATATAAATCGAGATTAGATGAGATTAGTTGGGCCCTAATCCATAACTATCCCAACTGTCTCAACCATCCTAACCTTGAAAACCTCTCTATTTCCCAAAGTATAAATAGAGGCCTTGGGATGGGGCTAATCAATCAATTTTTGGAGAGAAAAGTTATGCTGGTGGTATACCTTCAGATTCTTGGAGCATTAGAACTCAGATTCCTCAGTTGCAGAGGAGTCCTTGTGTCAAAAGCTGGGTTGTATGCTTACCCATTCACTGTTTGTTAATAAAGAGAATTCTTCTTCCAATCTTGTATTGTGCTTATCTCATGTATATTGGTTTAATGAATATGTTCAATTATGTTATTAATATACTTTTCATTTAACCTATGATTTATATATGTATGAGATATTTCTTGAATAATTGACTCTTTGCAGGTGAATAGAAGCATCCCTAGAAGCTTTGGAGAAGGTTGGAGCAAGAGAAGACCAATCTTGGATCAACTATCATAAACTGAGTAAGCCAAGATATCTTCCTATTCTCATTCCAGTTTCTATAAAAGTTTATTGTCTGCAAGTCTAATAGTAATTTGGTAACCCCAAAACCTAGGTTACAAGGGTGAAATGTCTTGTACAACATATACAACTCTTTTCAAATGGAAGCGAGATACATGAAAACTAGTCATTCAAGAGCATGGGAATGCAAGCCTTTCACACTGGAGTTTCTTGGATTTCAAGCTACAGAGAATATGGTCATGAAAGTAAAAAGTAATACATAATTTTTGGCTTCCCAATCATCATCAAATGTAGATAAAATTACTCATACAAATATGATATACAACTCTTTCCAAATGGAAGTCAAACATATGAAAACTAGCCATTCGAGAGCATGGGAATGCAAGTCTTTCATACATGAATTTCTAATAATTCGATTTACAAATAATATGGACATAATATTACAAAGCCATACATAATATACCCAATATTGGGAATCAAATGTACTCAGCAAAGTGCAAACACCACTCCAACAAGTATATCATCAACATGAGAGTGTGGGGGAATGGAGAAGAAGAAATGAGAGAATAGGGAGATAGATGATAATTTGTACTGTATAGATCTTCAACTTGCGACTAAAACACATTCATTCAGCTCCAATGAGAGGTATGAATGGCCTCTCCATAAACCAACTTGGAAAGGAATCCAACTCCCTCGAAATTGGTTCACAAGCAAGGAGAGTGAACACTCACCGTGCAATGGACAAGAAAAATATCTCCAAAGTGCCAAATGCCAATTAAAAAATGATAAAAATCCATTATTATTCATCATGAAATCCATTTATTAATTTCATGAGGCCTCTTAAGGTCGAATTTCCCTCCATGGGATTCCTCCAACTCATCTTAGTGGTTTAGTAACTCCTATGACACTTGTCCTCCTCTTTCATGCTCCAATTCTTTCCCCAATTCTAATGGCTACCTCTAAATCCCAAATTCAACCTCTTGGTAGATATTTTTAGCCCTTTAATGTCATATTTTTTATAGTTCTGAATTTTTCATATTTGTCATAGAATATTTCGTCATTAGTTTTCATAGAGTGCATGTAATCTCCTTCCAAGTGGCACACATTTTCTTCTAGTCTCTTCCTCTTCCATGGGAGTTACTATCCTTTACTAATTCGAATTGCTTGGCTCATAATATGTTATTTGACACCACATCATCTTCCAATAATGTTACATTACCCATGTATTCGAATTCGGAGGAAAATCATGTCAAGTGTGTGGAGAATCTAGTCACCCAAAGTCTTCACAAGCTTCCAAGTGTCTTCATGAACCAATGCCACCTTATTTTATTAGAATTTATTATTTATGTGACCCATTTAAATGTCAATATCGTAAACTAAATTCTTTTTGGGTCCCATATCCCCTTTATTACAAAATTCATGTCTCCATCTCAACCTAGAGAATTAGTAGGTTGGTGAAACATTATTTTCAAATAATCTTATTTGAATGGGGACATGAAAATTTGTATTATAAAATTGAAATATTTATAGATCCCTATTAAACTAACATTCTTGTTTTATAATATAACACCTTAGTTGTTCATTCTTTTGCTAGACTTAATTTTTGTCATCTTCCATATAAGAGAAAGAATGAACTTTCATGATTCCTTCAACTTCTTGTTATTTTATAATGCCTTACCAGTACTATCAATTTTTACTTAGTCTACACTGTTAACTCTCTCTAGAGTCTATATACAATATGTTACCATTTCCCTATAATATGGTCACTCAATTTCATAGAATTTCCATTATTATTCTAAATTGCACTCAAGAAATAGTTGACATCGTTGGACGAAACCGATGTATTGTTATGAATTATTACCAGTTTTTAATTAATTGATATATATTATGATATATATTAATATTATAAACCGTTAACTCTCTCTCTGCCTACATTTCACACCTACATATGAAATGATTTCTAACGTTTCCACTTCCCTATAATATGGTCAGTCGCCTTCATAGAATTTCCATTATTCTTCTAAGTTGCGCTCAAGATATCGTTGAGATGGTTAGAGGAAGCTCATGTAGACTTATGAATTATGGACATGTACCTTTTTCATTTTGTACATTAATTATTGCATTTTTCTAATTTGTAACCCAACATTGGGAATAGTGAAATATTACCTCAAATCGTTTCACCTAAGAGTTGAATTCTAATTGAAACCTTATGAACCCTTAATGTAGGCAATTCCATCTTCCATGTATCTAGTAGGCATATCCTTCGTTAAAAAAAGTTTATTGCATTCATAGATCGATGAGCTTAAGGAACACTATTACATTTGGAGTTCAAATTCAATGTTTGGACTGAAGTTTGGAGTTCGATATCAATTCTCAACATTGAAAAGGTGTAAACTGGACATGCTTTTTTCATGACAATGGAATTGAACGTCGCTTAATCGACATGATAAGTTACTGAAGCGATTCTATGTGGAGACGCTTAAGTGACGTACTATTTCTAATGTCACTTGAAAAAAAGTTTTTTTTTCCTAACATCAATACCTTGACATAAACGTTGGTTAGGCATCGTTTAAGCGAGGTTAAAGAAATATAGAACAAAAAATAAAAAGAAATAGAAAAAAGGCCCTTAAAAATCAGTGAATTTTGAAATTTTATTTGAATTTCAAGTTGTCTTCTGGAATTTATTTGTAGGTTCCTTGAAGGTGGCCACCAATGAAAATTGGGTTCATGAGCATTTATATTCACGATGTTTCAAAGGTATTGAGTATTGTGTTTTTGATGCATTGGTGGTTTTGGTTGTGTTTCATGTGTTAGGAGTTATGCTTATGCTATGTTTCTTGCATTTTGGCCTTGTGTTTTGAAGTGGTGCATGGTAGGGCTATAGTGTCTACTAGATGGGATCTTAGTGATTGCATTGGTAATGTTAGGGGTGTATTGGGTTATGGTTTACGCAAGGTAATGAACTATCATGTCCACGTCTTGTTTTCATTTGGTTCCTTATTTGACTCATGCATTGGTGGCTTGGAGGTGTCTTTATGGTTATTGATTGCATCAACGTCCATAGAGCTTCTCCATGAGGATTTTTTCTCTATTGGGTTGGAATTGGCTACTTGTCATGGACTTGTTTCACACATATGATCTTTTGTGTTGAAACACTACATGGGAGGACTATATTGTGCATCGAATTGACATGGTGGTTGCATTTATTTTGTTTAGGGTGTAGTGTTATTTTTATTGGCTTAGGTTTGAGGCGTTACATATATTTTATGCTTGCAATGTTGATGTTATTATTTTTTATCTCAATCACACTCTCTATGCCTATGGAAGGATCTTAGATACGAATTTCTCTTCTTGTCCTATAGCAAGTTTGTGTATGTACTATTTCAATGCTCTTCATAATAGGGTTCTAAGGCACATTTGATCCATAAATGGTAGGCCTATGTCCCATCCATATTTCCAACATGGATCTTGCAATTATTTCTTAAATGAGTTGTTGCAAGATTTTGGGTCCATGTGAAGCCTTCACATTCTTCAACTAAATGCAATTTTTGGGCATACAGCCTAACTCAATCATCATGGTCAATGTTCTTCCTACATGTGTAGATTTATTGCCTCTAGAACAAGGTAAATATAATGGCTATGGCATAAGATCCAGATTTGAATCTAATCAAGTTGATTCATGGAATTCAATCATTTCTATTTAATTACATATTGTATTCCCCATGGAAATTACATTTGTAAACATATGTTCCAAATGTAGTTGACATTGTCATCACTAGTAATATGTTCCAAATGTAGTTGACATTGTCATCACTAGTAATATGTTCCAAATGTAGTTGACATTGTCATCACTAGTAATATGTTCCAAATGTAGTTGACATTGTCATCACCAGTAAATATTTTTTTTTGTGTGTGTAATACAAGCACGGGGGAAGAAGAATATGAATGATGGAGCTCCAAGAAATGAAGCTTTATCCTCAAACTAGGAACCTCAATTTTTTCATTAAGGGTTCATTCATTTAAAACTAGTTCTTCCATCGACTGATAAATGATAATGGGTTGGGAATCCCCTCACATGTTTCTATAGACCCTCACACTCCTTGTCAATTTTGTTTACCTATTATCACCCATCATCCTGAATGACATTCCTTCTCATCCTCCCACCTCAGGCGTTCATACATTCACTCTTGCCCATGATTTCCTTCTCTCCCTAATTAACCTCCCTGAATCATTTCCCATTGAGGCAAATGTTCCTGGGTCTCATCGGAAGCCTTATTCCTCGAAGGACCCTCTTCTTCCTCATATTTCACCTAATTTTCCCTTGAATATATCTTGTTGAAGGACTTGGAAGACCTCATTTCATTGCAAAAATCCCAAACTAGCTGAAGGTTTCAATCGATCTTGATATTTTTAAAGAAAAAGTCATATATTACACAAAATTTGCGCTCATCGACAGATTCCATGCTAAGAGATTCAAGGAGAAATTAAAAAATTGGGTTCATAGAACATGGAACCATTTTCTAGATATTCTGCACAAGCATTCAAGAGAGTAGAGGGTATATCACTTTGGTATTTAACTTCGTAGGGGAAAAACAAGAGATAGCTCTAGAAGGACCATGGTTTTGGGGAAATGAGACCCTTACCCTTTTTCGATGGCATGTAGGCTTCAACCCAATTAAGTAAATAAAACACACTCTTGCATTATGGGATAAGATGTCATGTCTAACCATAAAATATTGGGATTCTCATTTCTTTAAATCCATTGGAGGTTCCTTATGAAATTTCTTGAATATTTCTCCAGAGACAGAGCAGAAGACACAAACCTTGATTGCCATGATCTATGTAGAGATGGACATCGCCCAAGGACTCCCAAAATCCATTCTCATAGAGGTTGGAGATCATTCCTACAAGAAGAACCTTGACTATAAAAGTGTTTCATTCTGATGTACACATTGTCTCTCACATGGAAATTTGAAGATCTCAAGTCCTCTACTCAGGACTCTAGATGAAATTGGAGGCTCCCACCTAGTTATGAGTCCCTCCAATTATGGAGATAAATCTTATGCACAAAATAAGCGCCAAAAAACCTAGAAGAGAATTTCTCAAGAAGATTAGTTGCATGAAGAATCTACTAGGGTAAATTAAGAATTTACCAGAATTGTCGCTGAACTACAATCTAATATTAATGAACTCGAAGTTGTGATATTGGGAACAAGAAGAGATCATATCTCGTAGCATATCCTTTTTTATGGTAAGGGGAAAATTGCCATTGTTATGATGCACCTATACCCAGCACACCTTCAGGTGTACCCTAGGGAGACAGGGCCATTTTTTCAACCATGAGGGGTGTTATCGAGTAATGGTGGTCATGGATGGGACCTTTTGTCATCCTCTAGGGGTACTATGAATTAATGGGACTGTTGACTACCCTTTATTGGGGTTTTTAAACTTGAGGTTGGTGTTTGGGGCCCCTAAGGGTTAACCACAGGGTCACATGGCTCCATATCTTGTTTACATGCTCTGGTTTCCTTTTCTTTAGCTACAAGACACCGGTCTTCATTCTTTCTTTGGACACCCTCATGTCCCCTCAGTCAGTGGGTCCCTACTCTCCCTGGCCTGATTTCCTAAGAAGAAAGACACCTTCCATCCTAGGACTTTTCATGCTTTGAGGAGGGTATTGAGGGATTTTACAGCATTCTATGGGTTAAATGGGGTATAATGCCCTCCCTCTAGCTCACTACAGCCTTTCGTTTGGAGTGATTCATTTATTTGAGTGTGTTTTGGAACCTGCAATTGAAAATACCCCATGTAGCCTATCTTAAGCCTACCTCAGGCTATATTTTATTATTATTTTCTTTTAATTTTTAGTTGACATTTTATAATTTCAAATTGACTTATTTTAAGGCATGTAGGCCTCGGTATTTTGTAAAAAGTGAGTGTGAGATCATATAAATATATCTCCTCACTTTCATTTAAGACAAAACTTATGGGATAATACACTATGCATTTGGTTTACCCTTGCTAGGGCTCTTTGGATGGATGCGCTCCACTTGAGGAATTTTTTATGGGTTAATGCAATCTTTTTCTAGTAATTCTTTGGTGAAGTTATTTCTTGGTGATGTTTTGATTTCTTGGATTAACACGACCACTTGGAGGTAAGGATTCTTATCTCTTTGTTTGAATGTTGGTGGATCTACATGTACAAGTATTAGTGGTACCCCTAGTGCTGCACTTTTTCCTAGGATAGGCCATTACCTTCCATTCTTTTCACCTTAGCAAGCTGAGGCACGTCTCCTTGTGAGGGGGTCCTAGGGTTTCTCCTTAGTTTTTCTAGGCTAGTTGCTTGACCTAGGAACCCTTCCTCACTAGTTTAGGAATCCTCGCTAGAATCCCTAGGTTGGGTAGGGATTTTTCTAGGGTAGGATTTCCCTTGGGTTTTCACACTTTTTCTCTTTTAAAAAACCTAGTTCTAAGGTTATTTTAGGATTAGTTTTAGGTTAAATTTAGGTCTACAATTTTATGTTAAATACCCTAAAAATTATTTTTTTTTGCAGTTTCGAGCGTCCCTAAATTTTCGGCCACCTTTCCTACAAATTTTCCCTACCCTCTAAATCCCTAAAAACCATGAGGCAGAATTACAGGGAACCCTAAAAATACAAAAATTGCAAAAATCTTAAAATCTGCCCCAAAAGGCCCTAAAACAGTCCTAATTCTTCCCTAAAATCCTAAGGCTTCTCCTATACCTAAAAAAATGTTGCAATCCTTTCCCTAAGTAACTCGTTTCCCCCCTTTTCTCCTATTTCCACACTCGTTCTGCATACATTCATTACAGGGTGAAGTTTGTTTAACTACATCTATGCTTTTAATTTCACAACATTATTCGAAATTAACGCAATTGCCTAATTAAAAGAACATGTTGGTTATCATTAGAAGGGGACTGTTGACATCCTTTTGCTTGTATCTAATATTGTATGTTAGTGTTTTGACTTAGTGTAAAGTACTAAAACATCACTCTATTGTTGCACATGTTAAATATGCATTGTCTGCAAATAAATGCATTTGATACAACTTCCACTTCAGATTTTTGTTAGCCATTACTTAACGCATTTGAAAACGTGGAATTGGATTAACCGAATGCACATATAATGTTGGTTCAAAATTGATACTAACACTGATATGCTGCTATAAATGTTGCGGACTGATAGATTTTTTTGTATGCATGCATAAGGGTCAGTTTTAACACGTGATGAATGATGGTTCTATATTGTAATAAATATCGTTATTACTTGAATGCTTACTGTTGGAGGAGATGACTAAATAAATATTGTTGTACGTTTTCTTGCATACATACAGACTACAATTAATGACCTTTTGTATTTCAGATTATAAAGTTGGATAGTGAATGCAAAGTTTAAACCTTATTGAACCTCTCTAATGTTGCCATAATTTTTTTGTCAAACTCCATATGATGATGCGATGACTGAAATATACATATTGTATGAAGTTGGGTAGACATAATTGGTTTGAGCTCTTGAAATGGCTGTTGTATTACCGCTATCATAATCTTTACTAGGCCATGATTAACACACTGATAAACATAAGTTGTTGTTCATGGTACTTGTTATAATTATTACTTGAGAAACTTACCTTTGAATACTTGACTATTGCTTGATGACACGTAGTTGGTTTCGCTAGTTCTTATCATCACTAGGCTTCAACCATAATCAACATCATGCTCACACTCATGATTTGACTCCAATTAGGCACTGGTCATTAAGGCTCTCGAAAGAGAATATATTTGGTGTTTTAGTGTCTTTTTAGGGTTATAATAGGGTTCTCCCCTAGGAGGCTTAGGATTCCAAAGAAGTTGGGAGAAGTGACTAAGGTGACAGTGGTCACTTTCTCCTTATATGCTTACTAGTGGATTAGATTTCCATTTCAACCGGTAACATTTTGATGCCATTGCCGGGGACCATTTCAAAATTTGGAGCGGTTGATCCAGAGTCATTCACACCTTGGCAAGAATGACATTTGATAAGGAAATTGAGGTAAATATATCTGGGTATTTTGAAAATATTATTGTCAATGACTAATCTTGAATATCTTACCTGGTGACTACACAATGAAGAATACCTACGAGGCTTAATATTTTGGCGCCGTTGCTGGGGACATTTCAAATATTGAAGCGGTTTATCCAGATTCATTCATGCCCTAACAAAATGAAACTTTGGTAATTCTTGAAGTCCTAACTGTATATGATTTCATACATTTTTTAAAGTAGCAACCTACAGGCTTACCTGGCGAGTCCACAAAGAACTCAACCCATTCCATCAATCAGGTACACCCTTGTTTTGTTTAGTACTTCGATGATATTTGTTTAGCTAAAGTGGAAGGTTTGGCCTGGCGACTCCAATAAAAATAAATAAAGAATTTTTCTTCAAACACAAGGAAGCTTGATGAGATGGTATCTAATTACGAATTGTGGATGGATACATTGGATTTTTTAGGCATTTCAGGATTTCCATGCAAGTATGCCATTCAAGGTGGTGGGAAGGAACTTTTCCCACTGTTCCAGTAGTATAAGTACCATGCAACAACACATGCATAGGAATTCATGTAATTTATTCAGGAAAGAAACATCATGCATGAATACATCATCATGAGGCTATTTCTGCTATCTCTTCACCTATAAGACAACTTAGCTGTCATAAATTGGTATGAGGGTTATCCTCACAAAATGTTTTCTTCACTCACGAAGTTCAGTGATGCATTCAGCATGGACTAGGATTACATTATCGAATAACAGGAAAGAAAGGAAATGATCAACAGAATATGCGAAGAAACAATGGGAAGCAGCCAGACACAAGATGATTCAAGAAACAAAATCAAAGATGATATTCCATTTGAATTCAAATATCCTGATAATCCGACTACTAATGAAATGGAAATAGGTTTCGCTCCTCTTGATTTATTAGGATTCCTGGGATATTCAGATGAATTACCAGAGGTATTCTGGCATGCCTTCAAGGGTGACCATGATAATGTTGTGCATAATGTGGAATGGTTTATGAATTTGGCTTCAGAATATGGTATTAAAGAAAAAGAAGATGTTTACATCTAATCATTTGTCCTTCACCTGGGAGGAAAAACTCTTGCTTGGTTTGTGGTCCTATATAAAGGAATGATATCATCTTTTGCAAAATTGGTGGAAACATTCTGTAGCCATTGGGATTCATAACAACATGAAAAATGGATACCTCATGTCAAGCATGAAATGGACTTGTTTAGTAAGGAATCCCAAAATAAGGATCAGGTCGAAGTAGCCATTGTCCAAAGGCCTAACTAATGATATCTCAAGAACGATGGATGAAGATACCCAAGCAAGTGAATATGTTGATGGTCCTATATACGAATATCCAGAAGCCCAAGTTGAAGGAGTTGAAGAACATAAAGATAGGATGAGTTCTCCATTCCAACATGCAAAAACTTCTTATGACCTATCAGATCTCTGGGAACATAATGACGATAATTCTAAGGATGGTGGTTATTGGACATTTATGGGTCCACATTTCTATGATTCCTCGAGACCAGGTAGCGTTGTATCCATATGTTGTAGCAAGGAAAAACAACTTGATGAAGTTACCTAGGTTGAGACAGAATTTGACACTATTTAGGATGAAGAGATTTAAGTCACCTTAAGCAAGGATGATGATGACATGATTTATAAAGACCCCGTGGAATGAGATATGATTGTTCATTCTCCTTATGAGGCTAATGATGAAGAATGGCTCAACCCTTTTTCCACTATAATTGAAGATGAAACATCGGCATCCCTTGTAGATAGTTTTCATATGAAAATGGTCCCTTATGATGAAAAGTGTAAACATATTGGACCTCATATATCTAGTGATTCTTCCATGATGTTTTCATCATACTCATCATGCAACAGAGAAGCATGTTGCACAAAGGATTAATTTTTAGATAATCATCATATGATAAGCCTAGACTATCACTCTCAGTTGTACCCATCAAGAAGTGTTGAAGAATTTTTTCGGCCCTCTCTACCTTGTATAGGTAAGTCCTTAATGATGTGTTACAACAAGACCGAGGAAGTTAGGTGGACAAGTATGATTTTCATTCCTCAATTTCATAATATTTATTGTTTATATTTTCATTTGAAGCATGAGGTATGAATTATTGGGGTTACTAACATGATTGTGAAAAGGATAAGAAATGTACTTGTATTCCCAAATAAATGTTTGAGTAAATGCAGAGACAGGATGCTGCTCACATATGAAGATTCACGAGGTCCAACTCTACAAACAGCCTCCCAAGTTCAGGATTCATGGGTGAGTTTCAAGAATAATTTTTTTCTTAGAAGACATGTATGATGAAGGTGCTTCATACATAAGTACACTAGAAGCATAGATCAATGAATCTTGTCAAAGAAATGATTCTCTGTGGCACTGATTTCAAGTATTCTAGGTTCTTAAGAAGGTTCAGTTTCCTGCACTCATCCATATGAAGATCCTAGTACAAACTCAACATATAATCAATGAGGTATTGTCATGGATTACATTAAAGGATAAAGGTAAGATATCAGGTATGAATTGCTTACTCAGATGGTTACATTGGTGGTATGATTTCACCTAGCCTACTTTGACTTCCAGGTTGAGGTAGGGTTAGTTGCATTAGACATATTGTTGTGGATTGAATTTGATGTCTTTTTATTGTCTAGTTAGTTTTTATTGTTCTTAGTTTGTTTCCTTCATTGTTGTGAACAAGGAAGGACGAAAGTGTCTGCCTCTAGATGATTTTAATCCCTTTGGACATTTGATATGTGTGTAGTTCTACAAGTACCATTAGATGCACAGGTTCTCGGGCACTCACAGGAAGAGCACTTGTCCTGCAACTGGATCCAATGTTACATTGCACATGTACCCAACACACCTTCAGGTTTACCCTAGGGAGAGAGGGCCATTTTTTTACTAGAAGGGGTGTTATGGAGAAATGGTTGTCATGGATGGGCCCTTTGGTAATCCTCTACAGGTACTATGTCTTAATGGAACTACTGACTTCCATTTATCGGGGGTTTTAACCTCGAGGTTGGCTTCTGGGGCCCCTAAGGGTTGACCATTGGGTCACATGGCTCTATATCCTATTTGCACACTTTGGTGGCCTATGCTTCAGCTACAAGACACTCATATTCATTTTCATCCACTTTGGACACCATCCTGTCCCCTTAGTCAGTGGGTCCCTACTCTCCCTGGACTTATTTCCTCAGAGGAAAGGAACAGTCCACGCCAGTATTTTTCATGCTTTGAGGAGGGAATTAAGGGAGTTTAAAACATTCTAGGGGTTATATGGGGTATAAATCCCTCCATCCATCTCACTTCATCATTTCATTTGGAGTGATTCACTTATTTGAGCATGTTTTGGCACCTATGGATGCAAATACCCTAGGTAGCCTACCTTAAGCCTACCTCAGGCTAATATTTTATTATTATTTTCTTTTAATTTTCAATTGACATTTTATAATTACAAATTGACTTATTTTAAGGCATGTGGGCCTGGGTATTTTGTAAAACGTGAGTGTGAGATCATATAAATAGATCTCCTCACTTTCATTTAAGAGAGAAATTATGGGATAATACACTATGCATATGTTTTACCCTTACTAGTGCTCTTTGGATTGATGTCCTCCTCTTGAGGAATTTGTTTTGGGTTAATGCAAGTTTTTTTTGGTAATTCTTTGGTGAATTTCTTTGCTTGGTGATGTTCTGATTTGTGGGATGAACACAAGCACTTGCAGGTAAGGCTTCTTATCTCTTTGTTTGAATGTTGGTGGATGTGCATGTTCAAGTCTTAGTGATAGCCCTAGTGCTGCACGTTTTCCTAGGATAGACCATTACCTTCCATTCTTGTCACCTTAAAAATATGAGGCACATCTCCTTGTGAGGGTTCCCTAGGGTTTCTCCTTAGTTTTTCTAGGCTAGTTGTTTGACCTAGGAACCCTTCCTCACTAGGTTAGCCATCCTTCCTATACGCCCTAGGTTGGGTAGGTATTTTTCTAGTGTAGGGTTTCCCTTGGATTTTCACACTTATTCTCTTTTAAAAAACTCAGTTATAGGGTTAGTTTAGGATTATTTTCAGGTTAAATTTAGGTCTACAATTTTATGTTAGAAACCCTACAAATCAAAAAATTATTTTTTTTGCAGTTTCAGGCCTCCCTAAAATTTTGGCCACATTCCCTACAAATTCTCCCTACCCTCTAAAGCCCTAAAAATCCTAAGGAATATTTATGGAGAACCCTAAAAATACAAAAATTTCAAAAATACTAAAATCTTCCCTAAAAGACCCTAAAATAGTCATAATTCTTCTCTAAAATATTAAGGTTGCTCCTATACCTAAAACAATGCTGCAAACCTTGCCCTAACTAACTCATGCCCGCCCCCTTTATCCTATCTCCACACTTGGTCTTCATACATTCATTACAGGGTGAAGTTTGTTTAATTACATCTACGCTTTTACTTGCACAACATTACTCAAAATTGACACAAATGCCTGATTAAATGCACATGTTGGTTATCATTAGAAGGGGACTGTTGACATCCTTTTGCTTGTATCTAATATTATATGTGTGTGTTTTGACTTAGTGTGAAGTACTAAAACATCAGTCTATTGTTGCACTTGTTAAATATGCGTAGTCTGCAAATAAATGCATTTGATACAACTTCCACTTCGGATTTTTGTTAGCCATTACTTAACACATTTGCAAACACGGAATTGGATTAAACAAATGCACATATAATGTTGGTTCAAAACTGATACTAACACTGTTATGCTGCTATAAATGATGTGGACTGATATATTCTGGTGTATCGATGCATAAGGGTGAGTTTTAACCCATGACGAATGATGGTTCTATAACTGTAATTGTAAATATATTTATTAATTGAATGCTTACATATGTAGGTTATGACTGAATAGATATTGTTGTACGCTTTCTTGCATACATACAGTCTACAATTAAAGACCTTTATTTATTTCAGTCTTTAAAGTTGGATAGTGAATGCAAAGTTGAAACCTTTTTGAACCTTTCTAATAATGGCATAATTTTGTTGTCAAATCCCATACGATGATGCGATGACTGAAATATACATACTGTTTTCTCATACTGTATGAAGTTGGGTAGACATAATTGGTTGGATATCATGAAATGGTTGTTGTATTACCATTGTCATAAGCTTTAATTGGCCATGATTAACACATTGATAAACAAAAGGTTGTGTTTGCGGTACTTGTTATCATTATTACTTGTGAAACTTACCTTTGAATACTTGACTATTGTTTGATGACACGTAGTTGGTTTCACTAGTTCTTATCATCACTAGGTTTCAACCATAATCAACATCACACTCCCTCTCATGATTTGACTCCAATTAGGAACTGGTCATTAACACTCTCAAAAGAGAATATCTTCAATGTTTTAGTGTCTTTTTAGGGTTATAATAGGGTTCTCCCCTAGGAGGCTTAGGATTCCAAAGCAGTTGGGAGAAGTGACTAAGGTGACAGTGGTCACTTTCTCCTTATATTCTTACTGGTGGCTTATAATTTCATTTCAACCGTAAACATTTTGGCGTCATTGTCGGGGACCATTTCAAAATTTGAAGCCGTTGATCTAGAGTCATTCACACCTTGGTAAGAATGACATTCGGTAAGAAAATTGAGGTAAATATTTATGGGTATTTTGAAAATATTATTGTCAAGGACCAATATTGCAAATCTTACCTAGTGACTCCACAATGAATAATCTCGACAAGGATTAACATTTTGGCATCGTTGTCGGGGACATTTCAAATATTGAAGCGGTTTATCTAGATTCATTCACACCCTAGAAAAACAACACTTTGGTAAGTATTTAAGTCCTAATTGTATATGATTTCATACATTTTTTAAAGGACTAACCTATGATCTTACCTGGTGACTCCACAAAGAACTCAACCCACCTCATCAATCATGTACACCCTTGTTTTGTTTAGTACTTTGGTGAGACTTATTTAACTAACATGGCAGGTCTCACCTGGCGACTCCAATAAAATAAAATAAAGAAGTTATCTTCAAAGACAAGTAAGCTTGATGAGATGGCCTCTAATTACGAACTGTGGATGGATACATTGTATTTTTCACGTATTTTGGTATTTCCACGCAAGTATGCCATTCAAGATGGAAAGAAGGCACTTTTTGCACTGTTCCAGTAGTATAAGTACCATGCAACAAAACATGTGCAGGAATTCATGTAATTTATCCGGGAAAGAAACATCATGCATGAAGACATTAGGATGAGGCTATTTTTCCTATCTCTTCACCTAAAAGACAACTTATCTTTCATAAATTGGTATGAGGGTTTTCCTCACAATTTTTTTTCTTCACTCAGGAAGTTCATCGATGCATTCAGCATGGATTGGGATTACGATATCAAATAATAGGAAAGAAAGTCCATGATCGATAAGATATGAGAAGAAAAACTAGGAAGCAGCTAGACACAAGATAATTCAAGCAACAAAATCAAAGATGATATTCCATTTGAATTCAAAGATCCTGATAATCTAACTACTAATGAAATGGAAATATGTTTTGCTCCTCTTGATTTATCAAGCTTCTCAGGATATTCATATGAGTTACTAGAGGTATTTTGTCATGCCTTCAAGGGTTACCATGATAATGTCGTGCATCATGTGGAATGGTTTATGACTTTGGCTTTAGAATATGGTATTAAAGAAAAAGAAGATGTTTACATGTGATCATTCATCGTTCACCTGGGAGGAAAAGCTCTTTCTTTGTTTGTGGGCCTATACAAAGGAATGATGTCATCTTTTACATAATTGGTGGAAACATTCTGTAGCCACTGGGATTTAGAGCAACGTGACAAATGGATACCTCATGTCACATCATGCAAGGGACTTGTTCAGTAAGGAATCCCAAAGCAAAGATCAGGTCAAAGCATCCATTGTCTAGGGCCTATCTGATGATATCTCAATAATGATAGATAAAGCTCCCTAAGAAAGTGAATATGTTGATGGTCCTATATACGCATATCTAGAAACCCACATTGAAGAAGTTGAAGAACATAAATATAGGATGAGTTCTCCATTCCAACATGCAGAAACTCCTTATAACATATCAGATCTCTGGGAACATAATGACAAGAATTTTGAGGATGATGATTATTGGACAATTATGGGTCCACCTTTATATGATTCCTCGAGACCAGGTAGCGTTGTATCCATATGTTGCATCAAGGAAGAACGAATTGACTCAATTTACTTAGGTTGACACAGAATTTGACACTATTTGGGATGAAGATATTTCAGTCACCTTAAGCAGGGATAATGAGGACATGATTTATAAAGACCCTGTGGAACGAGATATGAAAAGTGTAAAGATATTGGACCTCGTATATCTGGTGATTCTTCCATGATGTTTCTGTCATACTCATCATGCAGCAAGGAAGCATGTTGCACAAAGGATTATTTTGTAGATATTCATCATATGATGAGCCTAGACTATCACTCTCAGTTGTACCCATTAAGAAGCGTTGAAGAAGTTGTTTAGCCTTCTCTACCTTGTATCGATAAGTCCTTAATGATGTATTTCAACAAGACCGAGGAAGGTAGGTAGACAGGTATGATTTTCATTCCTCAATTTCAAAATATTTATTGTTTATATTTTCATTTGAAGCATGAGGTATGAATTGTATAGCTGACAATTTCAAAATTTCAAGAATTATTAGGGTTACTAACATGATTGTGAAAAGGATAATAAATGTATTTGTATTTCCAAAGAAATGTTTGAGTAAATGCAGAGACATGATGCTGTTGACATATGAAGATTCACAAGGTCCAACTCTACGAATAGCCTCCCAAGTTTAGGATTCCTGGGCTAGTTTCGTGAAGAATGTTTTTCTTAGAAGACATGTATGATGAAGGTGTTTCATACATAAGTCCAATAGAAGCATGGACCAATGAATATTTTCAAAGAAATGTGTCTTTGTGGCACCAATTTCAATTATTCCAGGTTCTTAAGAAGGTTTAGTTTCCTGCACTCCTCCATATGATGATCCTAGTACAAACTCAACATATCATCAATGAGGTACTGTCATGGATTATACTAAAGGACAAAGGTAAGATATCATGTATGAATTGCTTACTCAGATGGTTACATTGGTGGTATGATTTCACCTATCCTAATTTGAATCCCAGGTTTAGGTAGGGTTAGTTGTGTTAGACATATTTTTGTGCATTGCATTTGATGTATTTTCATTGTCTAGTTAGTTTTTATTATTCTTAGTTTGTTTCGTTCATTGTTGTGAACAAGGCAGGACGTAAGTGTCTGCCTCTAGATTATTTTAATCCATTTGGAAATTTGATATGTGTGTAGGTCTACATGTACCAATAGATTCATTGGTTATCGATAAATCCCAAGAAGAGCACTCATCCCACACCTGGAGCCAATGTTACGCTGCACATGTACCCAACGCACCTTCAGGTTTACCCTAGGGAGAGAGGGCCATTTTTTCAACTAGGATGGGTGTTATCGAGCAATAATGGTCATGGATGGGCCCTTTGGTAATCCTCTAGGGGTGCTATGTCTTAATGGAACTAACGACTTCCATTTATTGGGGTTTCTAACCTCGAGGTTGGTGTCTGGGCCCCTAAGGGTTGACCGCTAGGTCACATGGCTCCATATCCTATTTGAACACTCTGGTAGCCTCTGCTTCAGCTACAAGACACTTGTATTCATTTTCATCCACTTTCAACACACTCCTGGCCCCTTAGTGAGTGGGTCCCTACTCTCCTTGGCCTTATTTCCTCAGAGTAAAGGCACAGTCCACGCTAGGACTTTTCATGATTTGAGGAGGGTGTTGAGGGATTTTATGGTATTCTATGGGTTGTATGGGGTATAAATACCTCCCTTAAGCTTACTTAAACCTTTTGTTTGGATTGATTTTCTTATTTGAGTGTGTTTTGGCACCTGTGGGTGCAAATACCCTAGGTTTCCTACCTTAATCCTACCTCAGGCTAATATTTTATTATTATTTTCTTTTAATTTTCAATTGACATTTTATAATTTCAAATTGGATTATTAGGCATGCAGGCCTAGGCATTTTGTAAAATGTGAGTGTGATATCATATAAATAGATCTCCTCACTTTCATTTAAGACAGAACTTATGGGATAATACACTATGCATTTGTTTTACCCTTGCTTATGCTCTTTAGATGGATTTACTCCTCTTGAGGAAGTTTTTCTAGGTTAATGCAAGCTTTTCTTGGTAATTCTTGGTGAATTTCTTTTCTTGGTGATGTTTTGATTTGTTGGATGAACACAAGCACTTGAAGGTAAGGCTTCTTATCTCTTTGTTTGAATGCTGGTTGATGTGCACATTCAAGTCTTAGTGGTATCCCTAGTGTTGCATGTTTTCCTAGGATAGGCCATTACCTTCCATTCGTGTCACCTTAGAAAGTTGAGGCATGTCTCCTTGTGACGGTGCCCTAGGGTTTATCCTTAGTTTTTCTAGGCTAGTTGCTTGACCTAGGAACCCTTCCTCACTAGGTTATCCATCCTCCCTAGAAGCCCCGGGTTGGGTAGGGATTTTTCTAGGGTATGGTTTCGCTTGGGTTTTCACACTTTTTCTCTTTTAAAAAACCTAGTTCTAGGGTTAGTTTAGGATTAGTTTTAGGTTAAATTTAGGTTTGCAATTTTATGTTAGAAACCCTAAAAATCAAAAAATTATTTTTTTTGCAGTTTTAGGCCTCCCAAAAATTTATGCCACCTTCCCTACAAATTTTCCCTACCCTCTAAAGCCCTAAAAATCCTAAGGAAGAATTATAGGGAACCCTAAAAATACAAAAAATGCAAAAATCTTAAAATCTGCCCCAAAATGCCCTAAAATCCTAAGGTTGCTCATATACCTAAAACAACGTTGCAAACCTTTCCCTAACTACCTCGTCCCCCCCCCAGCTTTTCTCCTATTTCCACACTCAGTCTACATACATTAATTATAGGGTGAAGTTTGTTTAACTACATCTATCCTTTTACTTTCATAACATTACTCGAAGTTGACACAATGGCCTAATTAAATGCACATGTTGGTTATCACTAGAATGAAATGTTGACATCCTTTTTCTTGTATCTAATACTGTATGTGTGTGTTTTGAATTAGTGTAAAGTACTGAAACATCACTCTATTTTTTCACTTGTTAAATATGCACAGTATGCAAATAAATGCATTTGATACAACCTCCAGTTCATATTTTTGTTAGCCATTACTTAACACATTTGCAAAACTGGAATTGGATTAACAAATGCACATATAATGCTGGTTCAAAACTGATACTAACATTTACATGCCGCTATAAATGATGTGGACTGATATATTCTGGTGTATGCATGCACAAGGGTGAGTTTTAACACATGACGAATGATGGTTCTATACTGTAATAAATATCTTTATTAACTGAATGCTGGGCGTCAGTGTTGATTGGCTCCGTGATAGACTGTGATGCTCCAATTACGTTTCCTTGTTTGTCGCGGGTGAAGGTTGTCATAATGTTTGCATAGGGATTTTTGCATGCATAGAGAGGAGCTGTGGTTTGTTTTTTGTGGGCCGACTGAAATAGTGCAGGCAATGTTGCGAAGAAATCTTTAAGATCAGCGTCCTAGTCGACCTTGGCTTTGACTGTCTCTGGGATTGCTCTTCCATATACGTCGTGGGGACTGACCGACTATTGTATGGATGCTTGCTCCTCGACTACGAGTGTCGGGGATGGGGGTGGAGGGGTCGACACAAGGTCGACAACGTTTTTAGGCGTCGGTGTCGCTTTTTCTTTCTTCGGCCGACCCTCCGGAGCTCCTGCGTCCAGATACCATTGAAACTAAGTTTCAACTGAGACTTTATTTGCAGCGGTGTCCTCGACAATGTCGACGGCCACAGCTACTAGCTCCTCCTCATCGTCGGACGAGTCAGCAAGAAGAAGCTTGCACTTACCCTTGCCTTGTTGTAGTTTTTGGGCCTTGATTCTCTTTCTGGCGACAACTATCTCCTTGGCCATCTTCTTAATGATGCTTTTGGATAAGGCATATTCTGGATCTGCGTCCTCGACTTCACCTATCGGTATTTGAATTGGGTCGACAGTTGCTGGAGCTGGAGGGGTTGTTTGTTGCTGTGTTTGTACTATTGGTTGTTGTTGTTCTGTCGGCTGTGGGTCGACTACCTTTGCAGTCGGAGGTTTGAGAGTGATGTGTACCTGACTAGTGGGCTCGATCGGGGTGTCCTCCGACAAAAATGTGCTGATGTAAATATTAAGCTCGTAGTCTTCCTCTTTTTCCTGGTCGGTAAGTGGCTCTGTGATGGAGAAGTCGACCTGTTTGGTACCCTCAGGTATTTGTATTTTTCTATGAGCCTATCGGGTCAACTCCTGGAAAATCTGCTCGACCGTCGGATAGTAGTTGAGGTCCTGGGCTTTGGGGTCCTGACCTTGCATGTACCAGACCGACGTGTGGTCAAGCTCTAGCTGTATATGGGAGTCCGCAGGGAGGTTTCGTCGGATGTTCTGGGGCACCCTCCACCTCGTCGTGCAAACCTTCAACTGTTGAAACCAGTTTTCCAAGAAGACTTTCCCCTGTGCGAGCTCATGCAGGGTTCCTTTTTGTGAGAAGGGTTTAAATTGGTTCATCTCGAACCTGGTCGGTGCCCGAAATACTGGACTGCCTTCTGGACAGATATGGTACATGACAATCCAGAGAATGAGAGAGGGGAACTTGATCATACCTCCCATCTCTTGGCATATTTCGCAGATGGTTTTGACCATGTCGGCAACATAGTCTCCCCATCGGTAGATCCGACTGTCGGTCGCGATTGTGTTGACAGCCTCCAGCATCTCCAATTTAAGGTTGCTGCCTCGACCGGCTAATGTAAGGGTGATTGCAATGATTTTAGCCACAATTTGTGGCGTCTGTGTCGTAATCTGTCCAATCATCAGCCCCTTGGAATTCTTTCCCGACGGCGAGCCCATAAGCTCTTCGACTAGCCCTTCTTTAATCCCAATTGGTACAAGGTTGCCTTCGTTGGACAGACCAGTGAGTCATGAGATGACATCCCCGGTAATGTCGATCGGCCTGTCGAAGTAGAATCGGTTGTTGTGGTAACGACTGATAATGAATTTGACCGCTGCTTCTTTTGTCCCACTGAAGCTTGCCATCAGTGGTGCGTTAGGGTAGTTGAAGAGGGTGCTCTTCTGGATTTTCTCAACAGCCTGGGTCATCCTTTTGTCGACACAGGCCCATTCTTGGATTTTTGTCCAGAGTTTCTACCATTGGCCGTCTTGGACTTTGGAATTTTTTATGTTCTTTAATCGACGGACCAAGGGTGTGTCCTCTGCCTGCAGCTCTCTCTCCTTAGCCACTGCTCGGGTCAGTCTGGGTGCCATTGTGTCGGGTTGGTCGAAGGTGTTACAGGGTTCTTGGTCTTTAGTCGACTGAGGTTGCGGTTGCTCTATGGGTAAATGGTGTGGTGGATGAACCTTCGACTATCTTGTATTTATAGGCACGGGTGTTTTTGCGTGCAGAGATGGACGTATTAATGGCAGACTGGACAATCCAGCTGCATTACTCGAATGGGACTTAATGGTGAAATGTGTGCGGTGCTCGAGGCCATCAATGCGTGATGGGACTCTTGAGGTCGTCAGTCGGTGTCGGAGGTGAAAATGGTCGGTCAGACTGGTCGAAGATGATGATGTCGGTGATCGAAGTAGTGAGTTGCTGTCATGGTTGTTGTGTGTGTTTGCATTGTTTTATTTTGGACATTTTTAGGTTTTTATGGGTTTTTGATTGACGGTTAAGGCCGTTTTTTTTTTTTTAACGTTTAAGTCGGGCTCCATTAACGAGCTTCCGAAATACTAGGCCCATTTCGGGCTCCATTAACGAGCTTCCGAAATACTAGGCCCTGTAATGTCTTTAGTCGGACTGAGCCATTAGGGTGTATTTCTTCGACAATGTAAGGTCCCATCCATTCTGTATGTAGTTTCTTGGGTTTTCCTTTGACTCAACTATTATAAATTAAAGCAAGGTCGTCGACCGACAGGTTTTTTTTTTTGATGTTACGGTCATGCCATGCTTTCTGTTGTTGTTTGTGAATTTCCTGGTGCTGGATAGCCATGAGTCTATGTTCTTCAAGCTTACTAAGTTGAAATAGTTGGTCCTTTCTAGCCTGTTCGACATCAACATGTAATAGTTGTGCAATAATAGGTGTCTACTATCAAAAATGTAGGGGGACGACTGCTTCTTTCCTGTAGACTAGTCAGAAGGGGGTTTGGTCGGTCGACCATTTATATGTTGTCCTATATGCCCAGAGAACCGCAAGGATTTTCTCATCCCAGTCGTCTTTGTCAGTAATGCATATTTTGGTTAACCCTTTTGTCAATGTTTTGTTGAAAGCTTCAATCGCACCGTTCGACTGAGGATGATATGCAGTGCTTCATCGATGGTCGATATGAAACTGGTCGATCAAATTTTTGATGGTTTTGTTGATAAAGTGTGATCCTTGGTCACTGATCAATGTGAGTAGGCAGCCGAATCTAGTGATAATGTTTTCGTAGATAAACTTAGCAGCTACCTCACTTGAACATGTATCGACGGGTTCAGCTTCTGCCCATTTAGTGACATATTCGACTGCCATGATAATATATCTTGCACCTGATCGTTTGGCAGGGATAGGGAAAGGTCCTATGAAGTCTATAGCTCAAATTTCGAATGTGAGGCTAGGGTTTACATATATCAAGGGAATTTCTGTCACATCGACTAACGAAGTTTTTGCAATCTTTGTGGATTGTCGGCCACCATAATCCTGAGTGTTGGATTTTCTTTGCAGTGGTGTCTGCTTGGAAATGTCCTCCTACATGTCCATAGTGTGCTTCATGCATGATTGGATCTCTCTCATGGTCAATTACACACCGTCTGAGAATGTCGTCTAACCCCATTTTGTACAAAAATCCATTGATGAGGCTGTAGGGTGCAGCCTTCATAGCTAAGATTTGTTTTTTCTTGGTGTTCAGACCTTCTGGTGCCTGACCTGTCTCTAAGAACTGAGCTATTTCTTCTAGTTCTTCAGGTACTGCTTCTATGCGGAATAGATGTGCATCCGGCAAGTCGTCATGGACTCCGGTCGGTTCCTCCCCTGTGTCGATACGGGATAGGTGGTCGGGCCCGACATTTAACTTTCCTGGTCATACCACTATTTCAAACTCAAATTCTTGAAAAAGAAGTAGCCATCGACAAATTCTTCCATGATGAACGGGTTTATTAACAAGGTACTTCAAAGCTTGATGGTCGGTGTAAAATGTGAAAGGGTTGGCCAATAGGTAATGTCAATACTTTTGGAGAGCAAAAACCATACCTAGGGCTTCTCTTTCAGTGGTCGAATAGTTCCTTTCAGCTTTATTTAATTTTCGACTGATGTACACTATAGGGTAATCCATCCCGTCATCCCCTGGTTGAGTCAGGATTGCTCCGATTGCTATTCCTAAGGCATCAATATGCACATGAAATTTGGTCGACTATTTTGGAAATTTGAGTATGGGGGCTTCGACCAGTTTTCTTTTCAGTTTGTCGAAGGAGATCTGGCATTCTTCTGTCCACTTAAATTCTTGTTCTTCCTTTAGTAATTCTTCTAGAGGGTAGGTCATGTCTGAATAGTGTCTTATGAATTTCCTATAATATCCTGTATGTCCAAGTAACACCCGAACTTGTTTAGGATTTATTGGGGGCTTCAGGTCAAGGATGATTTTAATCTTAGCAAAATCGACTTTGATACCATCTTTACAGACAATATGCCCTAAGAGTATTCCTATATGGGTCATAAAGATACACTTCTTAATGTTCAGGGAGAGTTGAATCTGTCGACATCTCTCCAGCATAAGTCAGAGCCATGTGCAGTGATCTTTTAAGGTGGAGTATATAGTCCAATCGTCGAAGTATACTGCCATGGTCTTATAGATATATTCTTGGAAGGTCTTGACAACAATTCGAGAAAACACTGCAGGTGCATTCTTTAGCCCAAAAGGCATAACTCTGTAAGAAAAAGAGCCAAATTCACAGACAAATGTTGTCTTTCTTTGGTCTTCTTTTGCTATTGGTACTTGGTTATACCCTGAGAATCCATCTGTGAAGGAATAGCATTCATGTCCTGCCACTTCATTTAAGATTTCATTAGCATAGGGGGTTGGAAATGGATCTGTCAATGTGACTTTGTTAAGCTCCCTAAAGTCTACACAAATTGTCAACCTTGTCAAGTCATGTTTCTTTGGCTGGACGACCATGGGACTTTCCCATTCGGACTGATCGATGGGGTAAATGATCCCTGCTGCTAACATGTTGTCTATTTCCTTTTTAACTATGTCTTTGTACTTATGAGCTAGTTTATAAGGTCTTTTCTTGACAGGTCGGACATCAGGTTTAGTATCTATTTTCATTTCTCCCATCTCTTTTACTAAGCCTTTTAAGTCTTTATAGTCCCTTGCAAAGACATCCTGGAACTCTCTAAGTAAGTTCACTATTTCAGTGGTCTGCTGTTCATTCCAGTAGTCACCAATCTTGGCTATTTTTGGTCGAGCGTCATTTGAAATGTCGACCTCCTTAGTTTTCACTTTGGCATCTAGCCACTCTGGTGCTTTAGCTCATTGATTG
>LPNX010647315.1:0-22425 GCA_001517045.1 Pseudotsuga menziesii | reverse complement strand
CTGTGAACTGTGAGAATGTGGCAGGGAAGTCGGCTGCAGTCATTCTGTCAAGATCTGGTTTGTCGGTAGTCTCGACTTTCAAGATTGAGTAGATGGGTTTTTTCGTTTCCATGTGGTCGGTCTTCCATCTGAAGCTTTTACCTTCCGTGTGTTCATTTTCTAAGTGTAAACATGTCGAATGTGATTTTGATTCAGTTTGTATCTTGTTACAGTCCTTGATTTGTCGATGGTCTTGGAAGGGTTTTTTTTTCTGTCGGTTGGAGAAATTGTTTGATTTGGTGTGCTGTCCCAGCCAATTGTTTGTTTTGAGGTATGAACTGGAAGTCCTGAATAAAATTTTGTTTAAGTTCATGCCAAAAGAAGGTTTCTCCTAGAGCTTCCTCCATATTATACCATTTATTGGGTAAGTCAACTAGTGTTGAAGGGAACAAATGTGGCCAGGCTCTCTCATCTTTATATCCAAGTCTTCTCCACTCCTTTTCACAAGTCTTAATGTGTTCTTCTGGGTCTTGACCTTGGATAAAGAGAGGTATTTGAGCTTCCTAGGTTAACTTTTTTCCACCAAACCATTCGACAAATAAAGTTGAAGCAGTTGTCCAGCTCTGCAATTTTGTTTGATGGGTATCCCACCACCTAGCTGCTTGACCCGTAAATGTTTCCACTAAGCTTTGAAGTCTTCCATGTTCTCCAATATTTTTAGATACTTGTTCGACATGCATGACTGGGGATTCCCTTTCCTTATACCTGGGCATTTGTGTAGTGTGTAAGCTGGTTGGTTGTAAGGTAGGTCGTTCCCTGACTTTCTTTTCAAAGATTTTGGGGATAATTGATACAATGAAGCACTGTCAGGTGGGTTTTTTCTGTACTTTTTGTATAGTCCAGCACCCTCTTGCTTGTGTTTCATAATTTTCCATTTCCCAGTCATATAATTCAGCATCGGAATTATAACCAATTGAGTCTTGGTTACCTAAGTGAAGTTCCCCATAGATGTTTGGCTCTGTATAGTTGGTAGTGTTATGCATCTGGTAAAGTTGTCTAACATCGACGTCCTCGTCAATCGGTTCTGTCCAAGGTTGTCCTTGGGAAGGATTAATGGGTAAAATGACTTTGTGACCATTTCCTTTTAACTTAATTCATTCTTTGTCTAAGGATATGGAGGCTTTCATCTTTCGTCCCCAAGGTCGACCAACTAGCGTTGGGAAGGAGCTAGATCCTTCTTTTGGGTCGATGATTTCAAAATCAACCTTAGTCGAAATTCCTTTGATGGTCGTGTCGACATCTTTCCAAACCCCAATGGGTTCAATGAGACCTTGGTCGACGAGTTTGAGGTAGATGCCTGATTCATAGAGTCAAGGTCTTCCCATCTTTTCCCATGTATCCCTGGTCATGATATTTACCTGAGATCCGAAATCGAGAACGACTTGTCGGACGTGATAACCTTCGA
Organism: Pseudotsuga menziesii; assembly: GCA_001517045.1. NCBI lineage: Eukaryota > Viridiplantae > Streptophyta > Pinopsida > Pinales > Pinaceae > Pseudotsuga > Pseudotsuga menziesii. The sequence goes on along the minus strand of LPNX010647315.1, from coordinate 20,981 downwards.
TTTCCTGGTCGACAAGTGGGTCGACATCGTTTTTGTCTTTTTGGTTTAGGCTGCATATGTTCTTAGTTTGTTTTTTGGGATTAGTACTTTTTATTTCATGTAATAAATCAATGAACTGGGCTACGGATTTGTCATTTTGAATGAGATGGGTTAATTGCTGTGTCGTGCTAAGTTGACTGTTAATAATGTCTTCTTGTTGTACAATGTCGTGGAATATGTGGGTGGCTTCTTGATATGCTTGTTTTTCTTTCATAGGATCCGGATAACCATTTGTGTTTTTAATTTTACTAATTTGAGGATTATCAGGGCCTTTTTTTGTGCCTTATCGAGTAACGATATGTAGATTCTTAGTAGTTAGCACATCATGCTTTTGTACACAAGACAAGACATTAACATTTTTCTTATTATTGATTTTCTTTAACATGGTAGGACAATCCTCCAGAGAGTGATCGCCTACTCCACAATGGTTACAGAATTTCAAATCAGTCCTGTCCTTGTATGGACAGTCGGCGTATCGGTGCCCTTCTTTATGACATATAAAGCACTGGGTAGATCGACGCAGTCGTATGTCGTGATTCCTGACGAATTGACCTCTTCCTCCAAACCCTTGTCGGCGATTTTCGTACCGGCGCTCATATCGTCAGCCTTCGTATCTTTGCCCATTCTGGTCATTGGTACTATTTTTCTCATTGTTTTGCGCTACTGCATTCGTCTGGTAGACCGCCTGATAATTCTGTCGGTTTTTCAGGTTTAATTGACAGTCGGCCGTGTTGTGACTTTTTGTCTCATAGATGGCGCACCAGGAAGCTTTTGCGTTCTTCATGTTAAATGGACATTCTTTCGTAGAATGATCTCCGTGCTCCTGGCAAATGTCGCAAAATGCTTTAGTTTTCACAAAGTGGACGTCTTGTCGACTGTATTCGTGTCGAAAATTATCTTTCGAGTGTCCAGCCGTGGAACATTTAGTACACCAGATTTCTTGATTCTTGAGGGTCGGCTCTTTCAAAGACTTCTGCACATTCTCGAGTTGTTCTTCTAACCTGTGGTCCGTCGGATATGCAGGTATATCTTCATCCATTTCCACCTGCAGAGCTTTGGTCAGCGCATCTTCATATGTCTTGAATGTTTCCAGACTGATATGTCGGCATACTTTCTATGATAATCCTGCAAGGAACCATTGAATTAGAATTTTTTCATCAATAACATAATCTAGTTGGCTTAATAGGTCCTTCCAACGTTTTTTGTAGTCGCGGACTGTCTCCCCTGGCTTTTGCTGTGTTGTCTTGAGCTTTTTGCGGTTAGGTGCTTAGCATCTGGGGTTTTGAAGAATGATAAGAACTGTGCCTTGATCTCAGCTTTCGTCGCTCTGGGTTTCCTTTCTGAAAAGGTCATGTACCAGGTCAAGGCCCTTTTTCGTAAGGCACCCGCGAACTGAGCCATTTGTCGATCTTCATCCGTCACCTGGTTTGCTTCCCAGGTCGACTCACAGACGAACCAATGTCGTCTGGGGTCTTCATCCCCCTCATAGAGAGGAATTTGAGCCGATCTGTGACCCATGTATGAATCACTTTCACTGCTCTCAGAAGTCGACGGGGTCAGAGGTGTGGGTGGTGGTGAAAGTGGTGGGGTTGTTGATGTAGTCACTCCTGCGGAATTTTGGTCGACGGAACTTGTGCCTCCGTCGGTGGTCGATTCTTCTTCGACGTACAGTGGGTTGTTGTGGATTTCTACTATTGATGGTCCACTGAAACTTTGTGTGCGCAGGTCTGCTTGTTCAATTTCTTCAAAAGTTGTTCTTGGCGAGGGGGTGCTCCTTCATGTGTCGATAAGAGCAAGTGGATACTTAGGAGGGAAGGTGCCGCTTGAATCGTCACCCAGTTCCCTTCGAATGGTCGGTGTATGACAAGATGTCATCCAGTGTACGTGTCATCACCTAGTTGACTCCAGATACTATAGTCACCAGCTCTTAGTCGGAGGTCGTCTTCGACAATAGTCTGTATTCTGGTATGTGGATTTAATGGGGAAAGGGTCGTTCCTTCACCGGGAGCTGTTAATTGGAGAGCTTCTGGCTGCTCTATCCATACTTCTTCCTCCATAGGGGACACCTCTTGTTCTATGCCCTCTTCCTGTCGATCATGACCCGACTCTGGTGGATTCTCTTCACAGTCGGTCTCCCTAGGGTTTTGTTCTCTGCACAGCCCAGCGGCTCTTTCGCGTCTTGCTTCCCTTCTCTGCTGTCTTTCGTCCCTTTCTTGTTTCTGAATTTCTGATATATGTTCATACAATACTATTTCCTTGGGTCCTCTACGGTCAACTTTTCATTACTGGTGACAGCTATCCTCTTTAGGTCGACTAGGATCCACTATACTCTACCTCCGACACATGACCAGCTACCCCCCCATAACCTACCCAATGCTTTTAGAAAGCCCGGATAGTTCAAATCACTTGCTCAGGATTCGCATAGTGGTGTTCTAGGTTCGACGATGTGGCCTGCTCTGTTCTCTATCAAGAATTTGAACAGCAAGGTCAGTAAGGAGCACAAGAATTGTTCGGTGAAATCTGTGTAGAATTTTGCTTTGACAATTTCCACGGACGTTCGGTCTTCGACTACTTGCTCCTCATAGAAGTCGTCAGCGATTTGCTCGAAACAACTCCAACAAATTTGTTTGACCTCCGTAGAACAGTTTATCTAGCAACTGTTGTTCTTTAGTCACGTGTGGCTTTCTCATATAGAAGCTGCTTCAACAGTTGTGGCACTGATTCGACGAATTTTTCATGTGTCTCTGTGAAAAATATTGCTTTGGCTTCAGCGACTGTCAATCTGTTTCTTCTTACGTAATTTTGCAAGTAGTTCACAACTTTACGGTCCCACCAGTCCTTGATCTCCTACTCTGGTATCATATGTGAGCATATATTTTAGACATGTACTACCGGCAACGGAACCAATGTTGTAATCTCACAGATCACATAAGGTTACCAATAATACATACTAAAACATAACTATAAATCAGAGACAAGAGACAAGAACAGATAAGATAACATATTATATTAATGCAATGAGTTTGTACAAGGCAAAGAACTGAACTGAGTTCTTGTTTGGCTCAACAGCCTAATATATACAATATACAGACAGTTACAAAATAACTACATGTCGGTTCGATGAACCGACACGAATTTTAGGTAGCCGACCTAATCTTTCTAGTTAGTCGGTCGACCGACTTAGTCGGCTGATCGACTAAGTCGGACCATCGACTTAGTTGGCTGATCGACTAAGTCGGCCCATCGACTAAGTTGGTCTTCCTTCAAGTCGACTTCGTTTACTTGCTCCTTCTACAAGAAGTTCGATGACAAGTTGTAAGGATGGAATCTGACATTGAATCAGTAAGACAGCTTCGAGTCCATAGATAAGCTGGGATGGTGTGAAACCAGTGGCTGTTTTCACAAAAGTCCGATAAGCCCAAAGAGTGGAGAAAAGAATGTGGTGCCAGTTGGATTTATGATCTCCAACCATCTGACGAAGTATAGTTTTCAAAACTTTGTTAATGGCCTCTACTTGACCATTAGCTTGTGGATAATACGGTGTAGAGTTTTCATGGAGAAAACCTAGCTTGGCACTCAGTTCCTCCATCATTTGATTACAGAAATGGGATCCGTGATTAGTAACGATGGACTGTAGAACTCCAAATCTAGCTATGATATGATTGAACAAGAAGAGAGCGGAAGTCTTACCATCTTCTGCATATGTAGGCATGGCCTTAGCCCATTTTGTGAAATAATCAATGGCTATGATGATGTAACCATGCCCCCAGCTGAGGTAGGCTTACAATGCATGAATTCAATCCCCCATTTGGCGAATGGACCAATGGCAATGATGGGGAGTAGCAGAGAAGGATGGGTGCACTTTTTAGGATAAAAGTGTTGACAAGGTGGGCATTTCTTAGCATCCTCATGATAGTATTTGAAGACAGAAGGCCAGAAATAGCCAGCGTGAAGGATTTTCTGGGCTATAGCCATCCCATATAAGTGAGCGCCACATGCTCCAGAGTGGCAATCATTTAACACATGTTCAGCCTCCTCATGGGTGAGGCATCACCAAAGAATTGAGTCAATCCCACGTCTATAGAAGTTATGATTCAGGATGAGATAGTACTTCACGTGGTGACGGATACGGTGGTGATCATTGCAGGATAAATGCAGCTGAAATCATTGTGTTTGGAGATAAATAAGAAAATATCCATACCAAGGATCGGTAGTGCTAATCAAGAATAGGAATTCATCCAAAAATGAATCACTGGGCTCAAATTCCGTCGAAGCACAGGGAAGATCACACATAAGCTCAGAAAATACCAAGGATTTCTTTGATGTGGGTTTGGAAAATTCAAGATCAAACTCCTGAAGTATGACTATCCAACTAGAGTACTTGCCCTCGAGCACCTGACGAGTCAGGATGTAATACATCGGGTTCTGGTCGGCCAATACTGTGGTAGTGCGGAGCAGAATGTAGTGACGAAAATTTTGTACAACAATGACCGTGTCCAATGCTAACTTTTCCACACGTGAATAGCGAGTTTCGAAATCCATGAGATTTTTACTAGCATAATAAATCACGTGCTCCTGACCGTGGAGATTTTCCTGCACTAAAACCATGGTGATGGTAGTAGCGGAGGCAGCAATATACAAGAGAAAGTCCTTTGAATAATCTGGGGGGTGTATCACGGGTGAATGAGTCAGATCGTGCTTAAGATTATCAAAGGCACGTTGGGCCTGGTCATCCCAAAAGAATGGAGTGTTCTTCTTGAAGAGACACATATAACCATGCATTTCTCTGCGAAATTGCACATGAAACGACGGAGAAATTTTTTCTTCCCTTGCAAAATTTGGAGTTCAAGGAGATTAGTTGGGGCTAGTAGATATAAAATAGTGGCAATCTTCAAAGGATCGATGCAGATGCCATCCTTGGATACCACAAATCCTAGCAGACGTCCTGTCTCAACACAAAAAACACATTTATGCGGAGTGAGCCGTATATTATAATGACAGCATCTCAGGAATATGTCTCTAAGATGACCAGGGTGGTCCTTTTGTCGCTGTGAATGAGTAGGGAGGTCATCAAGGTACGGTTCAACAATATGTTTAATATTGTGAAACGCATAGGAAATCCCACGCTGGAATGTGGCTCCAGCATTTTTCAAGCCAAAAGGTAAATTCTTATATGCAAAGGTTCCCCATGGGAAAATGAATGTCGTCTTATGTTGATTGGAGGGTAATATCTCAATCTGATTATAGCCAGAGAAGCCATCCATGAATGAAAAGATGATACTTCCAGCACAGTTGTCAATAATCTGATCGATGTGTGGGGTAGGAAAGTTGTCCTTAGGACAAGCTTTATTTAAATCCCTAAATTTGATACAGACTCTAATGGTGCCCTTCTTTTTATTGGTAGGGACAATGTTTGACACCCATTCCATCAGGGGTACAGGATAAATAAACCTAGCTTTGAGAAGTTTCTCAATTTCAGCTTTAATAGCTGCGGCCTTCCGAGGATGGACTTACCTTAGTTTTTGCCTGACAGGTTTAGCCATGGGATAGGTTTTAATCTCATGGACCACAATGGATGGGTCAATCCTCGGCATCTCTTCATAGGACCAGGAAAAAATATCACGAAATTCTTTAAAAAGTGCCTTGTATGCTTCAAATTCATCTGCCGAGTAGTTCTGCCCAACATGAACATGCTTAATAGTGTCAGGCTTGGCTGATATGTCAATCAGATTCATCTGAGTAATGTTGCAAAGGTTTCCTTCAGAATCTATATCTTGCAACAATATAGGGCTTTGGGGTACGTTGACAATATCAGTAGGAAACAAGGATGTAAAATCATGGCTAACCGAACTGGTGTTGGGGAGGAACATGGATCTATGATTGTGATCCTCCCAAATGGGCTCATCCATATTCATGATCTCCATAATGGACTCATTAGAAGGAAAAGTCTCAGAGAGATCATCTAGAACAGGAAGAGAAGGTTCTAACCAGTACGGTAAATGGTAAGGATCTGAAGCCACTAGATGAAGATCATCTGTGTGATCATTGGAAAAGGTTTGAATGTTGTCATACATAGCTTCATGTGGACTCAATGAGGTGGACTTAACAACTTTTTTACCCTTAGGCTCATAATCAAATGAGGAGATCATATGGACTGTCGCGGTATCCGTGCTAAGAGGAGTGGATGGAAAAATCCCCATAAGGGATGAATCCTTTAACATGCCTACCCCAATCGACTGGTAAGGAGGAGGGGACTGGACTAACATGGGTATGTTATTAGCCATGGAGGTAGTAACATTCGGCGTACAGAAATCAAGCTGATCAATAGTAGCAATTCTCCCTAAATGCGGAAATTGGACTGTTCAGAATACTGTTGAGGCGACAGCAGTCATGGCATATAACCAATTTCTTCCTAGAAGGAGGTTGTAATCTAAAGGGACATCTACCACTTCTACTTGAATGGAAATGGTTTTTCCCCCCAGCTCGACCGCTAGGGCTGATATGAGACCATGGGGTTGGAAACCCCATCCGTCAAAAGCCTTGAGGGTCGTAGGTGATGTTACAAGCTCAGGAGAGCCGAGAGCCTTCCAACAAGTCAGAGACAAAACTGAGGTAGAAGCTCCTTCATCTAGTACCATTTGAAAAACTTTATTTCCCACTACTTTTGTAATGATCTGAAAAGCAATTTTATACGGTAATCTAGGCTTATAGTTCTCAACATTGAAATGAATCAAGTTAGTGTTATCCAGGTCTAAAGCTCCTAATGTTGTCAACAAGTTTTTGCGCTGTGTAGGGAAACTTTGGAGTACTTCTAAGGTGGAAATCGCATAAGGTTCCTGAGCGATATCTTCAACCACATTATAAAATTGAGCAACTCAGGCGTTGGGATTAAAGACAGCCTTCTGAAGAGTACTTTTAGGTGGACGCAAAATCATGTCGAGAGTAGGATTCTTGATAGATAAGGGGACAGTAAACGAGGATTCCATAGAACTAGTAGAGGGAGTTTTCCCTGAAGAAGAATGATATTCTTTATTATCTGTGGGTTTGTCATAATTCTAACTTCGAGTTTGCAGATTGATGGTATCTGAGGACATCGTATAAATTCCCTCTGATGAACTTGAGTTACCCTGATTAGACATGTGGTATATCAGTTGCTGTTGAGAGGGAAAAGGATTCGTAAGTACTGCAGGTGCCGGATTGGACTTCAAAAACTGGCAGATTTCTTCCTGACGAGGACACTCCTTTGAAAAATGGTCACCCCCGCATAGCAAACAAGGATATTTTTCCTTCCTTTTCCCTTTATCGTTATCACTGTTGGTTGGTCTTGGAGTCTCCTGTTGGTTTCCAGGTTTTTTATTTCTATTTTTACCTTTCTTTTTATTATTACTCAAGGTTTGAGTACTTTGAATATAGTTGACCTTGGCAGAAACCTTAGGAGTCGAAGAAGTAGGGGTGGAATTTTGGGGTTTCTTGGCAGGTTTCGCTACATACGTGGACTAGATTGAACCAACAATCCCATCAATAGGTACTTCTGCTGGTGGCTTAGCGGGATAGGTGCTGGGGTGAGGAGCTTGAGGAATCAGGTCATAAAGAGTTCCAGACTGGGAATAAACCAAGTCTAGGTACTGGGCCTGACTAATAGCCTGCTCTTCACTAACATCACCACCCATAGCCACATCTCAGGAAATAGGAGGTAAAAAGGATTTGGTAAACCAATCAGCTAATAAATGATCTGGTATAGGGGCCTTAAGAAGCCTTCTCTACCTTCTCCACTCATGAATGTGATCAGATATGTGGGTGGAGGTGTTCTGTAGCAGATAAGTTAGAAGATCAGTTCTCGTTTCATAACAAATAGGGAGCTGAAAGTGTGTAAGAAACACGATTGCCAACAAGCCAAAATCCATGAACTAATGTTGTGGGAGTTCAATGTACCACTTTGCGGTTGTACCGGTCAAAGTTCGCTAAAAGATTCATAACTGAATGGAGTCATCCATGAGGGAGTTTGAAGAACACCACAAATGGAATTTCATAACATGGTTCTTCGGATCATCTCCCTACTTCCCATCAAATTTCGGAATATCCGATGGTAACTTTACCAAAATGGGAGGCCACAAGGGATTGTGTCGAATGGGGTCATTAATCAACTTAGACAAGTCAGGTGAGTCCAAAGTTGCTAGGAAAGGTAATTGTCGATTGGGTTGCACATACTGGTAATATTGATATGGCATATAATTACCAGTAGGAACATAAGTTGACTGAAAAACAGGTTGCTGTGACGAATAACTAACGAAAAATCTACCCGCAGGGGGTTGATTTTCGAGATCAATACCACTAGGAACACTAGGGCCTCCCAGAGGAGGACCACTAGGGCCACCAGGACCACCGGGACAACTAGGACTACCAGGACCACTAAGAGGCGGACCATCAGACCCTCTAGAGCCACCAGGAGGTAAACCTCCAGAGCCTCCGAAACCACTAGGCGGAGGGCCACCCGACCCTCCAAAGCCATAAGGAGGAAAGCCACCAGCCCCCCTAGGACCACTAGGACCACTATGACCAAAAGGAGGAAAGTTTCCAGATCCTCTGAGACCATTAGGCCCACCAAGGGGAGGACCTCCATAAGGCGGTCCTCTTGCACCTCCTGCGGTATGTATAGGTATCCCTCCCATAGCTAGAATGTAAGACCAGTTGGGTTTCCCCCATGGTGTAAAAGTGTTACTAGGGTATGGAATTCCAGCATAAGGCATTCCTGTAGGATTGGGTGGATGATTACCTATAGGTATTTGATAACCATAACCTCCAGAAGTTTGAACGGTTACAGGTTGTGCCCCCAAGGGTTGACCTGAACTGGATGGGGGTTAACCACATTAGTATGGGTGGGAGGGAGATAAACTGTAGATGGTTCTATGTTAGAGGTCCACCCTTGACTAGGTACAATTCCAGTGCCAGATAATGTAGGTAGTGTCGGGGGTTGCCCCCCAGCACTAGAAGGTATTGACGAAACAAGAACTAAAGGTTGGGCCCCAGGTGCAGAAGACCTGGGAGGATTAGGAATAGACATAACATGAGAGGTGATAGGGGTGGTAATTTGACCTAGGTTGTGTGGTGTCACTGCATGATCTATAATCGGTTCAACGGGTCTCATAGAATTGGCAAGTGAACGATATCCCACAAGAACATATGTGGAACGTGATGGTGTCAGGCCTAATAATTCATCTATTTTCTTGTCAATCTCCTATGCATGGAGAATGGCAGCATGGTATTTCCTACGTTCTTCCTCATCTTTAGAAGAGTTTAAACGGGTGTCAAATGACGCAATGGCATGTCCTATAGAGTTATCCCAAAATGGAGCATTGGGACCATAATCCGGATGGGTTGTATCGTCAACATGACCTTCCGTGGGAGAATGGAATGAGGTATTTCCTCGAGAAGGTTGTTGGACCAAGGGAGGTGAGTGTGAAGAATATGGTACTCCACTTTCTGCAACCACATTATCTCCCACTTGGGAGGTAGTAGCAGCTCCTTGGTCGATAGCTTCCATTGGATTCTCTCATGAACCAGGAGTAAAATTAGGTGGCAAGCCCCATGCTCTTCTGCACTATCTTAACTCAGCCAATTTGTACAGTTCCTATCTAACCTAGGGTCTAAAAATCTAGAAAACACACCAATAAAAAGTTCCCTACACAAGCTATAGGTCAAAACAAGCACACTTAAAATGATAGGAGGAGTTCAAAAAGTCAAGTCTCTCACCAGGATTGTCAAGAAGGTGCCACTCATGATATACCTCGAGGGTACATGCATAGTAATCTCCCCAAATGCTATTTTCAGTGTGTGGCTCCAAGCAATATGGCCAAATGGATTTTCTCAAATGGATAGGGTATCCTAGTGGGGTCTCGCGATATACTCAAGGTACGTGGGAGCTCGAATCGGTAGCAGTGTTGTCTAATGCATAACCGTACACAAGGGGCCTTCTGATATACAATCGAGTACATGAAGTACCTTTCTATATACCTCAAGGGTACGTGAAAGGCCATTTGATATACCGACGGTATGTGGAAGAACCACGCGAGTCCCGAGATGTAATGCAGACAAATAACGACAGCTCCTACGCTTAATGATGCCCGAACACATCTCTAACCTATCACTCCAATTTCTACATAAATTTTAACCTATAACTATAGTTAATTTTAAAGTGGACGGTTAGGTGAATGCATGATGTTTTGACAGAAAAGTAAAACCATGCAGTATGCTTGTGCAAATATTTCACTTTACCGTTCAGTATGCCTACTTACGAGAAGGAAAGAGAGTATTTTCTTTTGTTTCAAAACCAAAAAAGACTTCCAAACAACAGTCTTGAACACAAAATCAAAGACAAGCAGTACTTTTCCACACTGATTTCTCTTTTCTGAAAGCAATAAGAAGGGGAAGAATCTCTTTTCCTAAAAGAAAAACAAGCACACTATATGCAAATGCACTCTATTTTTTCGATTTTCTCAAAACATAAGCAAATCTAACTTAAAACTACCATATTTTTTTATTTTGATTGGGATAGTTCTAAATGCATAAGAGACGAGAGAACATGAAGATCCTGAAAGATTGTAAAGCCAATCAAAGAACCAATGTCCAACGCTCAATGATGATAACCTAGTCTTAGTCAAAAAAAATCCTTTTTAAAGGAAGGAAAAAGAATTTTACTATGCAAACAAGAAATGAAACCTAGAAGCTAATCTAGTGTTCTTCTTCTAGTCTATATAACAGAAATGAAAAGAGATCTTACTAACACCCTAAGATTTTCAGAAAACAAGAAATCCTTTCGCAAACACAACCAACAAGCATAGAAGTAGATGAAGAATCAAAAAGCCTAATCTAGCTTTTGAATTTCTGAATCAAACCAATCTTAAACCATAAAATTTTCAAGCCACAAGCATCAGATTCTATCACACAGGCCTGATAGTGCAGGACTAAAAGAAACACAACTCAATTTTATACAAAAAAAATGAGGAAAAAGGGCCTTAGAATGATTCCTACCTGGCGCCGTGCTTCTCAGGTGTTGACAAGGTGGTTCCATCCCAGCACCACTTCTCGCCAACGGGATATAAGTGGTGGTACTGCATGTTTCCCACTCTATTCAGGTGGTGGCACCGCTCCTTGTACACTGCATAGGCGTGGTTCCCTGTAGAAGACCAAAACACAAAGAGAACGATATATCAAGTCATAAAAGGACTAGATCAAGGAAAAACTGCTAGATTGAGTATGGAAACAGTGCATAAAAGGTCGAAATGACTCAGATCTAAATAGATCTAGAAGTTTCAAACCCAAATTGACTAAGTCAGAAAGCAGATCTAACTAAAGAGAGTTGGAGAAAGAGCCTGGATTTGGACAAGAGTTGAGAACTGAGGAAGATCAGAACAACTTATGCATATATCTATTCCCCAGCAGAGTCACCAGATTTGTTAGCTGGAATATTTCACCTTCTTTGGATAGTAAGGTGTTCCACTGGTCTAAATGGTTCAGATCCAAAACAAATGAAGGACAGAGGTTGAAGACCCTCCCTAGACACCGTAGATACCTGGAATGTGATGCTTCGATAGTAACCCTGTGTACCTGCAATCAGCTTAAACACACAAACACATCAAAGCTGTCAGAATTTAATCTACTGATCCATGTTAGTGACTAAGGAATCTAACAACATACATGTGAAATCAAACAACAACAATAATGTGGGATGGAAATCAACTTGCATTAAGATAAAAATGGAGAATTTTACAACCAAGCCTTAGTGTTGACATGCATCTCCATGAAACCAAGCACTCGCATCCCCATAAGCTCTGAATCTAGCTCTCTATGCTCTCTAATGGCTTGGGCCAAGTGATCAATCCAACAACATAACAATACCTTAAGATTTCTCCCCTCAACCATGGATATGAGATTGTATTTATAAGGCTCAATGGATAGGGATGGTTGAGAGATTGGTGGATCAGGTGGCCTCTAAGATCCTAAGATGAGGGATCTCGAGCTCAACTGAACCATAATGATAGGGATAAGGGAGGACACAAGGCTCATCATCTAAAAGCCTCGAGAATATTCTCTTTTTCCCTTTTTACCTAGGGTACCGCGTTTCTCCTTCAATGATAGAGTGGTTCTGGTAAGAAACACTTATGGACTAAGGGGCATAAGTGGCGGCACTGCTTGTGGACAACAAGGGATAGGCAGTGCGAACAAGGTACCGCTCGTAGACAATAGGGAAAGCGTGGTGCTGAGCATTTTTTGTGAAAGATTGACAAATGGTATGAATTTCCACCCCAAATGTTGGGATTCAGGGCAAGTAGGTATGTCAAAGGTCTTATCGCATGATGGTGACAAGATTTTGGTATAATAGCCACACCTCCCTACCTAGGAAATAATGCATTATACCCAAGTCCTTCATTTTGAACTTGACAGCAAGCTTTCTCTTTGTATCAGCAATCATCCCATCCATACCTGTCACAAATAGATCATCTACATATAGTAGAAGCATCAATGGGTTGCCATCTTCAACCTTGTAGTAAAGGTTAGAATCTGTTTTACTCTTGGTAAAGCCCAAACTGGATAGAAAACTATCAATACTGTCGTACCATGTTCGGAGTGCCTGTTTCAAGCCGTGCAGGGATTTCTTCAATCTACACACATGAGACTCTCTATCATGTGTCTCAAAACCGAGTGGTTGTTCCACATACACTTTCTCTTCCACTACACCATTCAAGAAAGCAGTCTTGACATCCATTTGGTGTATCTTCCATTTCATTACTGCAGCCAGAGCAAGTACCGAGATGATGGAATTGTATCTGGCTACAGGTGCAAAGGTTTCTTCATAGTCTATTCCTTCTTTCTGGGAGAAACCACAAGCAACAAATCTTGCTTTATATTTTTCTATACTACCGTCTGCAGCATGCTTAAACTTGTAAATCCATTTGGAAGTTACAACTGACTTTCCTTCTAGTCTTGGGACAACATCATTCTTCATGATCGATTGATATCCTTCGATCATAGCATCCTTCCATTCTTTATGTTCTGTCGCTTCTTCATAATTCCAATTTTATTTATTAATGAAATCACATAGTAATGCTACATAACTAGAACAGGATCTAGTCCTCTTTCTTCTTTGAGATTATCTTCTAGAACCCTATATCTTTCCACACCTTGGATAATTTCTCGTACCCAAGCAGGTTTCCTCTTGTGAGAATTCTTGTCTTGAGGTGGATCTACAGGTCTTTGTGGTTCTTCAAATTCTTGATCTTCTTCTTGAGTTTCTTCATTCATGATTGTATCATGAATTCTAAGTGCTTCTGCTTCTTCAGGTTCTTCAGTAGGTTTCTTTCTGGATTTGATGTAGGCTGAATCTTCATCAAATGTTACATCCCTGCTGATGTCAATCTTCTTGAACCCTAGGAAGTATATTCTGTAAGCCTTCGATCTTTCAGAGTATCCCACAAATATACCCTTCTTTCCTGAAGGATATAACTTTGTCCTCTTCTCTTTTGGAATGTGGATGTACACTGGATAGCCGGATATTCTAAGATGGTTGAATTCTGGTTTCTTGCCAGAAAAGACTTCTTCTGGAGTCTTGTTATTGAGTACTTTGTGTGGAGTACGGTTTTGTACATACACCGTTGTTCTAGTTGTTTCTTCCCAAATATGCTTAGGAAGATCTTGATCATGAAGCATAGCTCTTGCAGCTTCCATGATAGTTCTATTCTTCCTTTCTACAATCCCATTCTGTTGTGGATTATATGGGGTGGACAACTCCTTCTTAATCCCTGAGTATTTGCATAGCTCTTTGAATTCATTTGATGTGAATTATCTGCCATTATTTGATCGAAAAGTCTTGATCTTATTCTTTGTGTGATTCTCGATCAAGGCTTTGAATTCCTTGAACTTGTTGAATACTTCATCTTTGTTCTTCATGAAGTAAATCCATGTCTTCCTAGAAAAGTCATCAATGAAAGAAACATAGTATACATACCCGATTAGTGAACTTGATGACATTGGTCCACATACATCGGAGTGGATGATTTCCAAGATTCCTTTTTCCTTGCTCTCGCTACTTGGAAATGTCTTCTTTGTATTCTTTCATTTCACACATCCTTTGCAGACTCCATCATGTTTTGCTTGAATTTCTGGAAGACCTTCAACAGCTTTTCTTGCAAGTGGTAGCGCTCTATAATGCACGTGTGCAAGCCTTCTATGCCAAAGTTCATTTGGTTATACTAAGTCATGAACCAAAGCTTGTTCTGGTTGGCCCTTCAATTTGTATAGATCTCCTTCTTGTTCCCCAATCACTATTGCATCATCAAAAGTCTTTCCCTTTGGCCACATAACAACTTGGCCATCTACGAAAGCAACCCTCATTCCTTTTAAATCCAATGCAGATATGGAGAGGAGGTTCTTCTTTAGTCCTAGAACAAATAATACATTCCTGATCTTCATAGAATTTCCAGAGTCTAGTTTATAGGAGGATTCACCACTACCTTTTATTGGATACTAGTAGTCATCCCCAAGTTTCACCTTGTGAGGTGACTCATGTTCAGATAGCTTCACAAATGATTCTTTGAATCCCATCATGTGCTTGGAAGCACCACTGTCTATGAGCCAATCATTGCTTCCATGTGAAACAGTTCCCGTGAGAGCGGAGATCAGCACATATTCTTCCTCACTTGAAGAATCATCACTTTCTTGTCTGATTCTCTTTGTGGAAGGTTCATCATCCTATGCAACATGAGCATGATGTCTTCTCTTGTTTCCCTTCTTCTTTAAGTTCCCTTTATTAGGGAAGAATTTGGATATGTGACCTTTCTCATCACATGTGTAACATCTAATAGTAGACAGATCTCTTCTAGAGTGTGAGATATTACCTTTGGAGTGATGATGGCTCCTTCTGGTTTTCTTGGAGTGAACTGTGAGAGCTTGATCTTCATTTCCCATATTCTCTTCTCGAGCTACTATCTGAGCTTCTTCTTTAGAGAATTCTTCCCATATTCTGTTGAACTTGACTAACTTATTTTTGGCACAGATCCCTTGAATGAAAGATTCCCGTGATCTAGGGGGACCATTCAAGGTGGTCATCACAATCTCTGCATTTTCCACTTCTTCATCTACTACTTCTAGTTGTTCCTTGATCTGATGTACCCTTGTAAAGTAATACTAGATGGTCTCAGCATTCTGGATCTTTACATTCTTCAATTGGTTTCTCGGAGTCATCTTCCTATTTATGTTCTTCCCTTCAAACAATTTGGTTAGGGCATCAAACATAGATTTAGGTGCCTTGAGGGAGGAAACATGTGGTATGAGGTGATCCTTGATTGAATCAGCAATAATCCTATTTTCCATAACCAACTTCTTCTTATGTAAGGCCTTAGCCTCATCTCCCTCTGGAACTGGAACCTCCTCATTGATATAGGAGTCCAACACATTTTCTTCCACAACCAGGGAGATCTTATACTTCCAGGGTCAGAAGTTATCAGCTCCCTCAATATTTTCATCAAGCTTGGTATGATGAGACATCTTAACTAAGAACCTCAAATGGAAATACAAAAGATTTAGATATTACTAGGTCAAGATGTCGGATCTGAAATTGGAGCTGAAATCCTGCAGTGTTTAGGAGCAGATTAGGGTTTTTCTTTTCTGGAGTTCTGTCCAACCAAATGCTTTGAATTTGATCCATAACTTTGATTTTGGGGAGGATATCAATCCAGGCCTGGGCTCATTGAAAAATTCCTCTTCTGTGAAAATCCCTAATTTCTGACAGTAGTGTTGGGTCCAAAACTGAAAAACCTCATAATTGGATTATGCTTCGACAGAAAGATGTGCCCTAAGGAGGAGATTTAATCCAACCTTCTTTTGCTGAAAATATATGGAGGAAGATCTACAAAGTAGGAAGCCTTAGTTCCTGCAGCTGCACAGTGTCTTCTTCTTAGGTTAGCTCTGATACCATGTTATATTTTGATCATTAAGCTAGCATTATATTAGGATCTTTAACTAAGAGAATAACAAGCACAACAATCAAACACAAGAGACAATGAAAACAGTGTTTGTCCTTGGGGAAACCATAAATGGTGAAAACCCCGCAACTTCCTCAGAGATAGAATCAGCACCAAAAGTAGAACCCAAAATAGTAAGTGATCTCTCGACAACATTAACCTTCTTTCTATCTAGCCCCAGTGACTTCTCCTTCCTCAACTATGCGCTACACTTGAGTGTGTATGAGATGTGTGATAAATAGAGAGTCTAACTCTATATTTATACTAATTCTTGACTTGACTAAACCCTACTAGGGCCGAACTCTCTAGGAGATTCTAATAGCCCTAGTTCCCCAGAATTGTGGGGACTTTAACCCTTAGCCAATAGGAGGGTTACCCACAATGACTTGACATGACTTGTTTACATTATAGAACTTCCCGATAAGAACATCGGGGCATGACATGACTCAAGTACATCCTAAAATAAAAATCAGGTTACAATATATAAGAAATACAAGTGAAATTCATTCCAAAGTTACATATACATCAACAATGTGGAGGCTTGGAAGGAGGAGATAACCCTCTGATTCCTTGTCAAAGCGTAGACCAAGGTTTGTGTGCATCTGGGGAATTCTGTCAATACCACCCTTTAGGCCTCGTGCAGTGCCGATGTTGACACGGTTTCAGGATTTAATATCCTTCCCATGCGTATGAACCAGGCTTACGACTGTCCCCCCAGACTGTCAGTATAGTTGTGGTAGCCTTTAGTCTCTTTGACATCTAGGGTTCATACACGGGTACACCAAGAGTCTATTTTTGGTTGATCTTGGACGGGCTTGGAAGGTAACCCTGGTAGAAGGTGAGGGAGGGCATTGGGTGATTCCCCTGCTTGTGCCTAAGAACATCTACAAGGACGCCAAGTAACTGTCTCTTAGATTTCTTCTGGAAAGCATATCTTATACCCCGTGTGTCTATTATGGCTTTAGGAAATTTTGTAGTGATTGCTATGTGGTTTGTTTGTGTTTATCTGACCTTAGGGTGTGTGAAGAGTCAAAATTTTAATCATGGATGACCAACCTCTCAGATGGTCAAGAAGGTTGCAAAACCTTCCTCCGTTTACTATAGTGGACCCTCCACCTCCCCCTCAAAGGCGAATATTAGACATAGACAATTCTTTTGAACCGGTAGGAATTAGTGAAGTTCTGGGCGAACCAGAACTTAGGACAAGTCAGGTTGATACAACCACAGTAGAGATAGAATACTTGTAGGCTGACGAGTTTGCAAGAAACTTTAATTCACCTCTTACTGACATAAACGATCCTGTGATCGTCCAAGTTCATCCTTTTAATTCACCTGTGATTGGTGTTCCTATGAATAGACTTATGGCTAGTGCAAGTGAAATTCCATCCACCCCCATCCTAGCTATTTCAGCTAAAGGAGTGCCACCTCCCTTGGTTGGTACTCCTAGAACAAATATACTTGCTACTCCCTTAACTCCAACTAGTCGGGTGGTCCAACCACCAGCTTCCACAAATGTAGTAGGCACTTATAGTGGGGTGGTTATTGGGATTCCTGGTGTGCCTTCTGCTTCACCTTCCTTTGCACACACTACTTAGAGTGGTCATGTTGGATCCTCTTCATGTGTCCATGGTTTTCCTTAAAATGGGGAGCACATTCCCCCATCCATTCCATATGTAGGCCCCACACTTGCATACGTGGGGGTGCAATTTGGAAACACTAACTCTTATGGTCAAGGTTTTCAAACGCTGATTTCGGCTCCTTTCATGAGCTCTCCTTTCTTTCTTTTTAGCAGAGGAATACCTGCTCTTGTTTTCCAAACCCCAGTTTCAACTAGAGCAGCTCAAACCACATACACTGCACTACATATGAATAATCCACTAGCTTATGAGTGGAATCCTTTTCAAAGTAGTCTGACTACTTCAGAACTGGTAGCTGGGGGAAACCCCGCCTTTAGATTTTGGAACCAAGGGGCAAGGCCTTCTACTTCCCAAGCTCATACTTTTCAGGCTCTAATTAGGCCCAAACTTCCTTTCCTAACAACCTTGAACTTGCCAGATTTGTTCAAGTTAATGAATGACCTGATGAAACATGATACCACCTGGCCACCTGTCCCTACCAAATTACCCCCGAATATCCCAAAATTTGAAGGAAAGTTGGTGAAGACCCAGGGGCTCATATCACTACCTTTCACTTATAGTGCTCTTCCATCTCACTGAATTATGACACCGTTCGGTTGAGATTGTTCCAAAGAACTTTGACTAGTGCCACAGCAAAGTGGTACATTGAACTTCCCTCTACTATGTTTGATAGTTTTTGGGACTTATCTAATGTATTCCTTAACCATTTCCAACTTCCTATCCAATATGACATCAACAACTACTTACCATCCACCTTTCAACAGGACAAAGCCACTCATATTTTTTATCATATCCAAGAGTGGCAAAGGCGGAAGAGGCTCATTAAGGCCACTATCCCTCCCAAGTTTTTGTTAGAATAGTTCCTTAAGTCCTTGTTGCCATATATATATAAGGATGTATCCACTTCAGGAGTGACTAATGACACTACTACATTTCAACCAAAAATACGACGGCTGTCATGTCGGATTTTCGACACTTCCTTGTCGCATGTACGACACTTTGGTTTTTTTATAAGCGTCGGAAACTTGTCGTCGGTTATCCGACACCTAATTAACCGTCGGTTAAGCGACACTTAACTAACCGTCGGTTGAATGTACATCGTCGGTTATCTGACACTTATTAAGCGACGGCGACGAAATTTTTTAACAACATTTACACCTACTGGCGTCGCTTAAGCGACGGAGAGAAAGGGTAAGCATCGGATAAGCGACGTGAATAAGCGTCGCTTAAGTGATGGATAGAAAGGGTAACTGGCAGAGAATCGATGTCAAGAAGCGTCACTTAAGCGACGGATAGAAAGGGTAACTGTCGGATAAGCGACGTCAAGAAGTGTCATTAAAGCGACGGATACAAAGAATAACTGTCGGATAAGCGACATAACTAAGCGTCGCTTAAGCGATGGAAGTGATTTTGTTTTTTTTTTTAAATACCTGCAAATTGGGTATACAAAGTCTTTAGAACGATACTCGTTTTCTCGACCATATGGACAGTTTCAGAGCATAGCATTTAGTCCAGTACCAAGATTATGGAGAATCTTGTGACACTAAAATCTTAAGTTTCTCCAAGATCATCGATGCTTCAATCAAATGATATATCATGAATCAGAACTTATGTTGAAATGCAAGGGAATAACGTGTTTTGAATGATAAGATAATGTACAGACATATCTTATTGAACAGAAGTGCCACCAGCAGATTTCTGAGAATTGTAGGAGGTATTTCAAAAGTACAAAGGTTTGACCAATAGCAATCCACATGGATATTCAAGGGAGAATAACACTTCTAAGATAATTTCATGTTGGCATCTCCAACAAAAGTCAAGATCATTTTCAGAAAAATGAACTAGAGTTGTTGTCATAAGTTTGAACATCAGTAGAGGGCCGAGGCATTCCTTGTCAAAGGAGATAAAATTTGTATTGACATTGTTGAGATTTTGGTTTAACAGATTTCCAAATCTACTTGCCTGCATATATTTTGTATCAATAGTATAGTATAAGGGTCTAAGAATATGACAAGTCAAGTTTGTATCCCAGGAAAATACAACTAACACTTGTATCAAAAGCTACTTACAGTCAGTTTAGAAGTTATCTTTTGCTGGTTAAACACCAAATTATAGCATAGGTGTCCTAGCTTTCACATCAATATAAGAAGGGAGGTTTAGTAAACGAGAAAGAACCAACTTCTAATAACTTTGGAGTCGGAAAACAACATTTTAGCCTATGTTTTACAAGGAAAAACAATGAAACAGAATATGCTAATTTTATTCAGTGCACTCAAAATATTGCCATCAGTCCTAATTCTAGGCTCAGGCTGGACTAAAATATTGCTTTCAGCATCACTTAAATTGTAACTGAACGAATGGTTGTTAATTACACACAATATCTTCATTTTGATGTGACCGATGTAGTTGGAGTTTATGTTTCTCTATAGAAATATGTCCAGCAAATTTTGGCTTCCCAGATGCCACAGGAGCTGCTTTGGTAGCCACAAGAGGCCTGCAACCACACATTAAATTAGTAGGAAATGCATTAGAACAAGCACTTGGCATGATGAATATGCAAAGTTTTGATCACTTAATATTGTGCTTCTATAAAGTTTCTTCCCTCTTAATATGACACAATAAATCAAGGACTACATTTAATCAACACAAGCAACCAAAGTTTCTTAAAACAGGGCCAATACTCTACATCATCCCTGGAAATCCTAATTTAAAACATCTGTCATAAAAACATTCATCAAAAGAGTGCAGAAGATTAGAGGCAATTTTAAGCATGAATCAAGAATGCACTTTGCACAATCACATCTCAAATTTGGAATATTTCAGACCAATATCATATAGGAATTCAAATGCTTCTCTCTTAAACCTAACCATCAATTGTCTCGGGAGGTCTTCAGAATAGTAAGAACTTAGATGACCCAAGCAATGACCATTGACCCAAGCACAAACCTACTTAAACCCAAAACCCAGTTCTGATATGCCCCTTGAGATTGCAAAGCTCAAGGATGCATATTCCAAGTTCACATAAATAGTCAATGTGTCAATTATTGGAGACAGATGTAAACTTGAGGGGCATATCAGACCTGCGTTGAGAGCCTCTGCAATTTGTATTGCCTATTATTGACATACTATTCATAAACAATTCTCTATGAAGCTTCTCAGCAACATGAGTATGCATTATGGATCACAACATTGCTTGCTCTTCTTGATCTCCAACAACATTATAAGCTAGAGACAAACACCTCTTAGTTGGCATTGGTGACTGATTAATGTAAGGTGGCCTAATCATTTA
>LPNX010647274.1:564846-578084 GCA_001517045.1 Pseudotsuga menziesii | reverse complement strand
CACACACACACACACAATATATATATATATATATATATATATATATATATATAGGCCTATAGTGTTGCAATGTGACCTAATATTATAGTAAACCTCTTAATGTCATAATGTGTCCTATCCATTGATCAATGTTGTAATGCAACATAACCATTAAGGAATGAAACAATTCGACATAAATCAACCAAGATGAATGCCGTAATGAGACATAACCATTGATGAATGTAGCAATCCAACATAATTATCATTGAATGGAGAAATTCATTTGAAACATGTTTAACAATGATCAAACATCATCAACCATGGTCAAACATGCTTGACCATGTCCAACAATATTCAAACATATCCAACTATGATCAACCATGGTCATCCATAATCAACCATCACCAACCAAAACCAATTATAATCAACCATGGGTAAATACATTCAAGCATAATCTACCATAGTCAAAGTGGTGATAAAAGTCAATCATAGTAAAACAAAGTAACCAATAGTCAATTATGTTTAACCATGATCAAGAATTATCAACCATAATCAATAATAATAAAACATTGTCAACCATAGTTGATGAAGGCCAATATAGTTAATGATGGTCAATGAAACTCAACCATGGACAACCATAATTAAATATGGCTAAGCATAGTTAACTAGAGTTAACCATGGTCAACCACTGTCAACCATAATGAAACATAATAACCCATGGTCAACCATAGCCCTTCATGAATGTCAATACGTATATATATTAATCACATTTAGAATGTGGTTGACCTCTTAATGTTGCAATGCAACATAACCCACAATCCAACATAATCCTTGAGGAATTTTGTAGTGCAACATAAACCTTGGTGAACATCACATCGCGACATAACCCTTGATGAATTCCACAATTGACATATCCATTGAGGAATATATAAAGTCAATGTAACTTGACAAACATGAACATAACAAGTTCATTGTAAACCATGGTCAACCAAGGCCATCGTTTTCAACTGCATTCAACCATACTTCACTAGAGTCAAACATAATTAAACATAGTCAACCATGGTAAGACATATTTAACCATAGTCAACAATATTCAAACATAACCAGCCAAACTCAATACAACATATTATTTGATGAACATCACTATGAAACATAACCATTGAGAAACCTAACAATTTGACATAAAGTTAGCTAGGATGAATGCCACAGTGAGGCATGTTGTAATCAAAATAACCCTTGTGGAATGTTTAATGTGACATAACCCTTAATGAACATTTGAATGCGACATAACCATTAAGGAAAATACCAAGTCAACATAATTCAACCAAGATGAATATTGTTATAGATACAACCTATTCTAAACCTATTAATGTCATAATTTTCCATAATCAAGGTAAGATGGCATTCAAACATTAGCAACCATAGTTGCCCATGGTCAACCATAATGAACCATATTCAAACATGGAAAACCAAAGTCATCTGTAGTTAATGATATCCACGCGTAATTATCAAACACAACCAATTATGGTTAATTATAGTCAAATATGGTCAACCATATTCACTTTTATTATATCCAACCATGATCTCATAGTCAACCATGATTTACTATAGTTGTAACCATAGTCAACTATAGTCAATCTTGGTCTACTATAGTCAAACATATTCAACCATGGTCAAACATGATCGACCATAGTCTAACACACTTAAACATGCCATGGTTAATGATGCATAAACATGGTCAACCATGATCAACACATGACCAATTGTTTTTAGTTATAGTCAAACATGGTGAACCATAATCCCATGGGTAACCACATTTAGCCAAAGTCAGCTATAGTTAAGTATAACCAACCATAGTCAACCATAGAAAAACATAGTTAATGAAGTCGATCTTAGTTAAAGAAAGTCATTAAAATCCCTTAGTCAACACAAGTCAACAATGATAAACCATAATGTAACATGTTTGAACATAGTAAATTATGATTGACAATAATAATATCAACATTTTCATTTTAATAATATTACTTATAATAATAATATATGATAAGCAGTATGAATATGAACCTTTGCAGTAGAATAATTATATTCAAATTATTTTATTATTTAAAATATAGTTGTTGATGTAGTATGTAGTTTTGTGTAGATCTTCTAGATTTTCACTGTGTAATTTCTTAACAACTATTTCTTCCCTCTAACTCTATTTAAATCGCCATTCTCTTTTCTTCTTCATGCAACGGATTCATATGGATCTTGAAGATGAATAGAGTGTCCACTTAAAACATGTCAATTGTTTCTAAAATCCATTACATAGTAAAAATCTAGAAAATATACACAATATTAAAACAGTGTGGAAATATTCACACACAAGTATTATATAATTATATAAAATAGATTACATCAACTATATTATTTTATTTTGATTTATACATAAAATAAATAATTTTATACCCATAACATACAACATATTTATTTATTACCACATTAGAGTACATATATTGACCTATTTTTTACATGTACTAGACACACATATTCAACTTTGTGTTAAATATCATAAATTAGATTTTTTTCATTAATATTATTTCATTGTCTTAAAAGTCTTATATATTCACATATAATCTATTATATAAATTCAATTCAATTATTATTATTATGAAGACATGATAATACTATTTTGTCAATATTTTGAAAATTAAATTAATATTGTTTCACATTTTATTATAACATATTATAATTATTTATGATCACAACTTAATGTATTAAAATATCACAACAATAATCAACCATAAATCAATCATACATGAAAATCTTTGTTCATATTAATAGATGGCCGAACACACTTCATCCGACACCAAGCTGACCACTATAGTAAGTATCATCTCCAAACGACAAGAAGCAAGCAAAAAGCATGTATGTAAATGGATAGTTGAGCGTTATACTATTGAGGCATTTGTTCATCGTTATGAGCCTCTTTTCTAGATGAGAAATCTAAAGGGCGACTTCATTTCAACTAGCTATGCCCTCGTGTTTCCCTCTTTATGGACACAAGGGCCAAGGAAACAAGTGGTACGCTGTTGATTATAATAAATAAGCACAATCACTCAACTTGTGGTTGGTAAACGTCGATAGACCGTTGAACACAAGTTAAATGGTTGTTCACAATTTTGTTTATTCAATAGATAATAGCAAGCTTACTGCATAACAAACCAAAATAAAAGAAGTTTATTGTACATCATCATTCATGAAAATCCTAACCTTCAAGAATATCTGCTACAATAAAACCCATTTTTTATTGGACCATAAGATAAAGCTTAGGTTTCTTGGATATTCTTCTCTCTAGTGTTCCATAAGATGCTTCCCTAGTTTGCAGTGTATAGTATCCTTTAAGAAAAATCCCGAGACTTCAAATGGATTTCTCAACACCTCTTCTCTTTGTAGAACAATTGCATATTGTAATTTCAACAAACTAAAGCTAAATAGAGAAAATTCCTACAAGATTTAAAATAGAAAGACATGTGAATTTCCAAAAACTACATTCCATAAAGGAATAAATTTAAATTAATGAAAAATTAGTGCCCCCATGTGGACTCATATTCTATCGAGGGAAAGTGGCACAAGATAAAACTTCATTTTTGCATTAAATATTCCCTTGGAATTGGTACATTCAAGCTCCCAACAAACAAAGGGGAAATGAAGCAATGAAAGTCTCCCAAAGCCAACACAAGTAAAAAGAGAAAGACAATAGTTAGAGACCCACCCAAAGAAGGCACCAAGGAGAATTAGGCCATAGAGTTGGGTTTGCAAACATTACAAAAGAAAATGGTACCCCGTACGCCAATTGATCCTTGATGAGTCATTGGCCTCAAAAGGAATCTTAAACTACATCATGAGACTCCATTTAATCTTAAGCACAAAATCCACAAACTTCGATTTCAATAAGAATCAAAATTACTACATGGGGATAATGAATGAACTCAAAGGGTTTTCTAGATATCGCTAGAGCATAATCCATTATATAACATATTTGGTGCTAACACCGTCTCAATTTCTAAAAAAGCTAGTGGCCCCATTGTTTTTCAAAATTTAAATCCTATGACTAGGGCAAGATCACCAACGTACCAATTAGGGTGGAACTAACCTAAATGAATCTATTTATAGATAGGTTAGAATCTTATTCACACATAATACCACATAATACCACATAGATCACTTAGATGTATGCACCTTTTTTTATGGTTGATCCAAGTTTCTCCTTTGTCTCTTTTGAGAACTACTCCTTATTGCCCAAATCCAACCTGAAAAACCAACAAATTCAACCTTTCTCAAGCCAAATTGACCATAATAAATAATGATAACAACCTAAACTATGAAAATAACATTAACTATCTAATCAATTTCAAAATAATTATTGAAACATTCTTTAAGTCAAACATCAGTCATAAGATACACATGATTGGGGGAGGGAAAGATGTCAAATCTAAATTATGACAATGAAACAAGTACAAGTTATACCTTCTCACTGTTTGACACCTTATTGAAATTGAAAATCTAGTCTCTTTTCTCTTGCACTCTAACAATCCCACTCTAATCCAATGTGTTTATACAAGGGATGAAGTTATTTGAGGGCATCGGCTTCAATACTCAACGATATAAGGTCAACAACATGGGTTACTGATAGATAGGGATGGAGGGTGTGTGAGTTATTACTCCGACATTCATTTGGTATATTGGGTGTTCCCCCTTGGTTCATCTCATTTATTTTTTATGTTTGGAGGAAATATTTAGAAATTGTTACCAAGTAGTTCAAGGAGTTGCAACTGAGCAATTGGTTTGAAAAAATTCCAATACTCCTTATTTTTTATTTTTTTTTATTTTTCATGGAATTATGGGGAATATGTTACTTGGAAAAAGGAACATGTGAATGATTCATGACTTACTAATGTGCAAGGTGCATATCTTAATTTTATGAGCTATTCTCTCCTTGTCCAAAGGAAATGTATGAATGATTCACGCCAAACTAATGTGTAGGGCACACATCACACATTTTTCTTTGGTGATTACAACTTATTAGTACAAATGTAATGGTGTTGGAAATTCAATCATAATGATTAGGGATTAGGGATCAAATCATGGGATCTTACATCCATAAGTGTCGTTTTTGTGAATGAACAATGACACTTTAAGTGTATTTTTTTGAATTGTTGTCACAAATGAAGAAGTGCCAATTTGAGTTATAATTGATGTCCCCTAGTGTGTGAGTTCAGAAGGGAACTTAATGGATGAAATACATTATAATATCAAGTGGAGTGGGATGCGGAGTATCCAAGGTCATGATTCCAAGAACCTCAACTCCAACAAAGTACTTGAAATAAAGAACATGGTGGAAAACATTACTTTCCCCGAGATGGAAAAATCCATGCTCAAATTGTGATAGAACATGGTTGCCAAAAATTATGCACTATGGATCCATGACATATAAATGATGCAGTGTTCATGGACATGAAATGATAAACAATGGATCCATGTGATATATATATAGGTGGATCATGGCCATAGAAATGGTACACAATGGATCCTTGCCAATTAGGAGATCATAACTACGAATGGATACACATTGGATGTATGTCTTGACATGCATAGGGAGAAAAAAATGTATCCAAGTTGAGTAATGGTTCTCATATTGCCACCAATGTCATTTGATGTGTGGTACAATGTTGCATAACTTGGGAAATAACAAAATGTGGGGATGCTACTTTTGGCCCAAGGTCTTCCATCCAAACCTTCAAGAGGTATGAGTCTTTCCCATGTTAATAGATGATCTAAAGTCAAACATGGAGGAAACTAATTGATTACTGATCATTGATGTATACCGTTAACAAAAAAAGGTAACCAACAAATGATGATTGTGGGAACTAAGGTGCCTAGTACAATATAGCAAGTGTGAATAGATGTCTTAGAGTTAAACACGTGTAGAATACATCGATTAGGAGACATTGATGAATTCCCACTACCTAATAGCAAGGGAACCTTCCATTGATGACTGCGAGTCCCAAGGTACTACCAAGACTCTAGGTCCCATTCCTAGAGCATGATGAGTTGAATATTATGGGAAGAGATCTGTTGGAAGGGAGGCATTAAGGAATCCCCCATCACCAAACATGAGAAAATATCATGGATTGATTTGAATTGGGAAAGGTACTAGGAAAAAGTTTCCAAGACGGACCATCGAGTACGTCTCTTTCATGCACCATATGTAAATAGTGCACAGAATATTAACCCTAAGAAACAACTGATAATGAAATCTAATGAAAGGGGAATGTACTTCCACCAATGATGAAAATGGATTCCAAGGTACAACATAAATCCCATAACGTGAATATATTTCTTGATCTCGAACATCATTGGAAACCACTTGATCAACAAGAAATGATGAAATGTCATCTATTGAATGCAAGGTTGCCTATCAATGATGAAAATAGGGCTAGGGTTCCATGACTCTAGGTTAATTTCTCAGAGCAGATGAGTCTTTGTCAATGAGACACAACCCACTTATGAGAAGTCAATGGGTTCCTTCCACAAAAGAACGAGTCCATCCATTGGTTTCAATGATACATGCTAAGAATAGTCTGACATCAGGGAATGGTTGACACATGAGGTCAAATTGACTGCAGAATGGCCAACACATGCTATATCCTTGAACAATGAACACAACAGAGTAGTGACCCGGGATTCTTTTGACACAAAGGGACCAACAATAAATCTGCAATACAAGAGACATTGATAGATTCTCCATATGGTTGTAAGGCTAACCAATTGGAGGAGTAACAACTCTAATATCAAGGCTTGAATCCTAAGGTTGAAAAATAGAACCCAACTTGTTCAGAAACTCAATATTGGTTCTATGTTCAAGGATGATTTGCTCGTTGCCACTAAATAATAGAAATTTGATATCCCCCCCTCTCTTTTATAATATTTAATTTTTAGTGTCTTTTCCATGTTATAAATCTGAAAAGGAATAAAAGAATGCTAAAGTACAGTGGTAGAAACAAGTGTTGCAGGGCTTGCAACTATGTTCCAAGCACATGGAATAGATCTATGCAAAAAAAAAAAAAAAAACAATGATGGTTTAGAGGTGGAAACTCATCAACACATTTCTACTAGGGATATAGTTCAAACTGCAAATGTAGTGGATGCAAGTGACAAGCAACATGGAAAATGCAATGGAATTATGAATGCTGCAATGGGGCATTAGGAATAGACATGCAAGTAGTTGTGAGAAAAGGAAAATGCATAATGAACAAAAATAGGATCCTTGTAGGGAATGGTTAGAAATAGATGAGAAATATAGGCATGGGACTTTTTCTCAAAGTCATGGTAAAGCTAAAAAGGTTCCCAAGCCTATGAAAAAAACTCGACATCAGAACCAAAATAGGAAGAGGGTGCTGACTGTAGTGTCCCATGTTATGTAGCCTCTTCTTCTAGATTGGTGCAAAATGTAGATAGAGATGGATGATGCACCAATATCCAACAGGCTCAACCCTATGGTAATTCAGGTGAAAAAAAGGTTCAAATGCATTGTAACAAATGGGGATCCTAAACATATATTCAAGTTTTTGAATATACTTGAATGGATTGAGCAATGTACAAATAATGATTCCTATGCAACCATGAATCCAATTTAAAATATTATCATATCCAAGAAACAAAAAAACTATGATCATATATATATATATATATATATATATATATATATATATATAATTCAAAAAATATATGATAAGGGACACTTTGGTAGAGGTATTTTCAATCTCAATGTATTCAACAATAGTTGTTACCAAGGCATAGTTTACCAGTGAAGACTCAAGAGCACCAAGGCTTGAAGACCTGCAATCAACAAGATTAAAATCATGAGGAAGATTGAAGCCAGAAGCAATAATGGATTCAATGGGAATGAACCCATAATTGTAGGAGTCAAAGAATATACTACCAAAATCAAACTCATCAAGAGCAACAACTCACAACTTAATGGATGAGTCCAAAGATTAAAAAATGCCAATGTTTGAGGATCCACAAATATTAAGATCAAACTCAAAATTTAAATCATGACTTGATTTGATTTCAAATGGGTCCAATCAACATATATGATATTTGAAAAGGACATAAATATCCAAAGGAATGTTAGGCTCAATAATGGCCTCTAGGAGGGACTCATCTAAGGGAATTATGTCATCCCAGAGAGAACACATGTAAGAATATTCACTTGGATCGACAGGATAGAGAGAAGGATCCAATGCCCCCATTAGATTAATATCATAGTCAACTTTCAGAACCAAGTCCCAAGAAGGTGAGAATGTAGACATAAGCTTCTTCTTAATAACAATTGGACACAAGGGATACGAGGCTGTTAACCCAAAAAATCCCTCACTAAGCTCTCCATGACCTACACCACCCAAGGAAACCACTTCACGACCCTCCATTAGACCCCCACACCCTCAAAAATGCTTAAAGATGAATAAAAGGGCTTAAAAACCCCAAAAAGGAGCTAAAATTAGGGTGGAAGGGAATAAAAGCCCAAAAAAGGGGCTAAAACCTGGACCAAGGGCTTAAAACTCTAAAACCCCAAAAAGCTATAAAAGGAGGGTGGGGGGTCACTCTCGAAACACTTCTCCCTTGCATACTATTATGCTGCCCGTGGATGCCTTGAGACCCTTTGTCTCTCAAGCCACCCAAAATCCCTCTCCTCCATCTCCATTGAGCCATAGCTCCCCCATCCAAGACAGAGGTGCTTCTTCAAGCCAGGGCATGGTGGCCCATTCCACCCAAAGAGAAGGTATAACTGTGTATTTTTGTTTTGTTTATTTTCTTTTCTCTAACCCATTGCTTGTTCACAGGTTTTCATGTTTTTCTTGTAGGTTTATGTATAACATGTGTTGTAGGTTTACTGTAGCTTAATAGATTGTTTGCAGGTTATTGGAAGCGGAACCCTAACCTTTGTTTGCAGAGGGGTTCTCCATCTTTGCTGTTATTTCTACTTTCTTTCATTCTATTTTTCCTTTCAGTATTTTTCCAAGAAGGAACCTACCCTTCTATCCTATAGACAGAAGGGATCCATTCCTACCCCTATAGCAAGGAGAAATCTCTTCTACAGAATTGGCGACCATACCAGGTCGATCCCACAGGATCCCTGGTCCAGATTTTTAAAATTTCAAGTTTTTTAATTTTTTCCCTAGTTTTAAAACTTTCATGTCAAATTAAGTTTAGATATAGTTTATTTCTAGTTATTAGTGTTGCTAAAGCCTCTTCTAGGAAAAACCGAGTTAGTTTAGCCATAGTACAAGTTACTATCGGCCGGATCTGACTCAAGATCAGAAAAACCCCAAATTCGGGGCAGGTCGCACTTATCAGGCCTGAACAGGGGATGAGGGCGAACTTAGTGGCTTGACAAGCGCACCCAGGGTGCACTTAATCCCCCAAAAGGTGTGACTTCACTCAAAAACATAGACCGCGACTGTCTATGAAATCTGTGCAACCCCCTCGCCTATTTCTGAAAAAAATTTGCGACCCCCTTGCCAAATTTGATAAAAAAATGTGCGGTCTGTCAATTAGAGGTTCAATTTCAGTTTAATAGGGGTTAAATTTCAGTTTAATAGGGACTGTCAGCGCGGCTCAGCCGCCTCTGTCTAGCATACTAGTTTAATTTTAGTTGTTGTTTTAATTTCCTGTAATTGCATCAACAAAGAAAGCGTAAATTCAAAGTAAATTTTAATGACTTAATTAATGAACATAGCTTAACTAAAATTGACTTAAAATCAAGTCTTGCTGACCCTTCCTCCTCTACCCAGTCATCACCCATTGGGGTATTCTAGGATACGATGAAGGGCAAGCTTGTATAGTCCTAGGCCCTTCATTGAACATTGTTCTTAACCATTAAAACCGGATGACCTGGAAGGTAGAGGGGGTAGAGAAGGAGGGATTCTCATGGCGCTAAGCATCCTCCCTATTGACCAACATTGCATCCAGGAGGTGACCTGTATATCTATGGATGGGATTAGTCCCATTGTGTTGAGAGCCCAGCACCTTCTCTTGGTTGAAGAGGAATATCAGTGTGAGGTAGTCATCTAGTTAGGCCATAAACATTCAGGGTTAAGAATTGTATTTGTTTACAAATTTCTGATTATTCATTGCATGCACAACAATGATATGAACTTTGCCACAATATGATGAATTCATAAACCATTTGCAGCTACCAAATACCAGAAAGACAAATAAACAAATACACCATGCCAAGTTGTCAACCCAACTCAGTTCATGATGTTGAGAGAGCCTTAAAATTTATCAATTTACACTAAGTACAAACAAATTTGTAGTCTTTGAGGACATAAGTCCTTGACTATTTCAATTGTGGGAAGTACTTGGGCTCTACCCAGAAACTCATTGTGAGGAGTACCACAGGAACCCCAAAGTATCTGGTCGCTGAGAGGAATTGCCAAGTGAAACGGGAAACGACCCCTTCTGATTGGGTAGAAACACTTGTGAGGAAAAATCCAAGTAGTGTCTTCTAGTAGTCTTGGTGGCCGAGTGACCACCTACAACCAATAGGAAGCTACTGATACCAGGGTCCAAACATCATTCCCTTCAGTTAGATAAACATTTAACACAATTGATCCCCCACGCTCTTCCTCATGCCTAAGAGGCGAACCACCACCATTCAGAACGTTGAACTGACACTGTCGAGCCTATTCTCGACAACCTCGCACACCATCAAAAGGCCACACAACCTCTGATTCAAATTCAGACCCATATCAGTCTAAACCAGACCTCCATACTACACCATCAAGCCCCATGGCTAGTGCAAACCCGGATCCATTTTTTGGCATAGCCATAGCAAGTGGACCCATGTCCACACCACAACTTGTCACCAAAAACCCTACAGGTGGACCAAGCATAGCCATGCAAATTGTCATCAGTCAGCTGCCACCACCCATAGTGACCATCCAAGCTGGCCCATCTGCAACACATGGGGGCAGTGGACCCTCCACCTGCACTACCCCTCCCACCACACAGGGGGGCAATGGACCTTCCACTTACATTGCCCCTACTGTCATACATGGGGGCAATGTCCCCACCACCCATACTGTCCCCCCCACAACACTAGGGGGCATTGGCCCATCCACAATGGCACCACCGCAAGTACCCCCAGCTATGCAGATGCATTATGCACCTGCAAATCCCACCACCATCGCAGTCCCATCCCACATCAACTTGGGGTCAAACCTACCTTTCATGGCTCATCTTAACTTGCTTGATTTGGCATGGTTAACAAACGACCCCATCTGCCACCAAGATTTTTGGCCACCCATGCCAACCAAGCTGCCATCAGACATTCCCAAGTTTGAAGGTAAAGCAGGGGAATGTCCCCAAAACCACATAATGACATTCCATCTATGGTGCTCGTCAAACAACATCGTAGATGATTCCATCAGACTGAGGCTATTCCAATGCACCCTCACAGGTGTTACGGCCAAATGGTACATTGAGCTACCACAAGCCAAGTACCTTGCTTTCAACTCCCTAGCCTTCATGTTCCTATAGTATTTCCAACTCCCCGTCAGATATGATGAGGGGGTGGAGATCCTGCTATCCTTCCGTCAGAACACTGCCACTCATATAACTGACCATATCCATGAGTGGCGGCGACGTCGTAGCCTATGCAAAATCCAACTTGACAACAGGATCTTCTTGGATTGGTTCCTCAAGACCTTGCTCCCACCCATAGCAAAGGACGTCGCATCAGAACGTCCTCAATCCGAAGAAGAGGCCATACTAAATGCCCAATAGTTTGAATTGATCTACACTTAGTCTGGATACCTATACACCTTCATCCTAGACGCTCCCCGCGTAGGCACCTCTTACCACGACGCACCAGGGGAATCCTATGCTGCAAATGGCATCATAGGATCGGTCTCCCAATAGCTGCAACACTGACTGACACCACCTGCAGTTCCATCACAACCAAGAAATAATTCCAATGTTGCTTACCAAAACCAAGCTCCGGACTACGCTAGAATGATGTCCCAATCCAAAGCAACAACTTCCTACGCGCAACCTACACCACCACAGTAGGCTTAGGCCATGGCTTGGCCAACACAGCAGTATGTGGGGCAAATTCCCACATTTGTGGCATCGCCACCCCCACAAATCTACTATGCACCACCAGTGCAACCAGTTCAAGCCCCTGCCCCTGCCCCACCCACTCTGTTGGGACAAGTGTTCACACAACAAAACCGTCCCAATTAGCCTTCCCCCAACAACCAACAAGGGAAAGATAGAAATAATCGGCCTCGAAACCAAGGCAACAACCAACTGCAGGGAGATGGTCAACAACCGAACCCTCCCAACAATGCCGCGGCAAACCGGCCAGCTCCAAACCCCCCACGACCAAACGCACCAAGATGCAACGCCCCATTGCACACAAAGAAACTGTGCACACTCTGTGATGTTTATGGGAACTACAAATATGAGTGTCCCCTCATGGGTCAAGCTAATTAGGCCATTCAGAACAAGGTTCAGCAGGCTGCCAATGCTGCAAATCAAGCCCTACCCAACCTAGCACCACAAGGACCTCCTCCTATGGTGCTTCAAAACCCACTCCTTGTCCAAGGGTTGGTAGTAACTACATCCCCTCCCCAAGCTAATCCCAACGCTCTGAGGGCACCTCCCACGACAGAAACAGGTGTTCACCACCTGCTAGCCATGACGACTGAAGAGGTCAACTTACAAACTAGATGAAATCAGTACTGTACCATCACTGAACCCACTGACACATCAGCATCCTCAACGTCCAAAACAGTCAATCTACCTCTTCAGTTACCCCCATTCCTGTGCCCCCCCGTACGTAGAATTTCCAATAACACCATGGCTAAATCTATAGTTAGCTATAGTATTGTGGATTATTTGGCCCAAACGCCAACCACCATGTCTGCTCTTGAGGTACTTAAAACATGCCCAACACAGTAGAAAGCCTTACTAGCCGCTCTTGGGGTAGTAGACCCCTCCGAATCCAAGTTGATCACATTCAACATGGAGAATGGAGAACCATGCATGCCATCCACCATTGCCTTCCAAATCCCAGTGTCTATCTGGAACCTGGTTGTGCATCGGTGCATAGTGGATGAGGGGGCATCCACGTGCATTATTTCTACCTTGGTTTGGCAGAAACTTGGATCACCAATTCTGCAACCGTCCTCCACAACTTTGCAGGC
>LPNX010647274.1:490669-561969 GCA_001517045.1 Pseudotsuga menziesii | reverse complement strand
AAATTCTTCCCCCCCCCCCCCATTTAGTCGGTCAGTCTGCAGAATTGTCTCACACCATTGGGTTATCTCCCTCGCGCTCCTGGTCAAGGAAACATCATTGCCTTGACTAGGGGCAGGTCTCCCTCTATCGACGACAACACATATATTCTAGAGGATAGACCCAGAGGTCCCTATACCTTGGTTTCATTAACATCAGTGATGAGTTCCTTGGACCACTTGAGAGGAGTCCTTAGTGCCTCTTGGGATGGTTGTTTCTCACCTGCTCAACTCCAACTACATCATCGTACCATTGAGATTCGTACAGGGTTTGGTCCACACAGTACTTGGTCAAATACCCTGGATGTCACCTGACTCTAGCACATTGATGAGTCTACTCAAGGGACCTAAATAGGTTATTTCCCTTGTGATTTCTGGGTTGCATTGGAGACAATGTTCAGAAGCCCCAGCAGTGCTTCGATATACCTTTATGATTGATGCAACATACTTGTACCACAGAGACTCTAACTCTCAATCAGTGAGTCCATATAGCTATGTACCATTCCAAATCCAGCAAATCCTCAGTCATAAAGATATAGCATTCTATGAGAATGCCATGGGTCCAATGTACCAGTTCTTCAGATCAGTATTGTATTCAGCCTCACATTGAGGAAACCATTATGTACCATCAGTTGTATATGATTGGCTCTTGTATTTTAGAGCATAGATCAAATTATTCTTTTGACATTGTCACGAGCATGGGGATGCCCTCCTCATCCATATACATGTCACACATTATTTGTATCTCACCCATTGATGGGAGCCATATTATTACAAAAACCAAAAGCCACCATGCCCCAGCCTCGGAAGCACCACCTCATCACAGCAAATCCTATGATGTCCGTCAGCCATACAATGAGCTCCTACCCTCACACATCAGGGGGCAATATGTTAACCAAAAAAATCCCTCACTAAGCTCTCCATGACCTACACCACCCAAGGACACCACTTCGCGACCCTCCATTAGACCCCCACATCCTCAAAAATGCTTAAGGATGAAGAAAAGGGCTTAAAAACCCCAGAAAGGAGCCTAAAATACTCTCCTATGAGCTAAATCCCCCAAAAAGGGGCTACAACCCTAAAAGGAGCTAAAATTAGGGCGAAAGGGGCTAAAATCCCAAAAAAGGGGCTAAAGCCCAGACCAAGGGCTTAAAACCCTAAAACCCCAAAAAATCTATAAAAGGAGGGTGGGGGTTCACTCTCAAAACACTTCTCCCTTGCATACTGTTATGCTTCCCGTGGATGCCTTGAGACTCTTTGTCTCTCAAGCCACCCACACTCCCTCTCCTCCATCTCCATTGAGCCATAGATCCCCCATGCAAGAGAGAGGTGCTTCTTCAAGCCAGGGCATGGTGGCCCATTCCACCCAAAGAGAAGGTATAACTGTGTATTTTTGTTTTGTTTATTTTATTTTCTCTAACCCATTGCTTGTTCATAGGTTTTCATGTTTTTCTTGTAGATTTATGTCTAACATGTGTTGCAGGTTTACTGTAGCTTAATAGATTGTTTGTAGGTTATTGGAAGCAGAAACCTAACCTTTGTTTGTAGAGGGGTTCTCCATCTTTGCTGTTATTTCTTCTTTCTTTCATTTCGTTTTTCCTTTCAGTCTTTTTCCAAGCAGGAACCTACCCTTCTGTCCTATAGACAGAAGGGAGCCATTGCTGCCCCTGTAGCAAGGACAAATCCCTGCTACAGAGACCACATAATTCAGCCATGGTAGGGTGGTGTGTATCGAAACACTAGGAATATACAAAGGGGATACTTGCTCTAAAGTCAAGACTTGAGGAGGATCAACAAATGCAAGAACATCAATAGTGGAAATGCTTTTGTTGTGAGGAAAATGCATCACATGAAAGAGCGTAGACACCACATGATTCATAACATATACATAATCACACCCAAGAACCATATTGAATTATAATGGGCCCACCATAACCATAAAATCAATTAAAACAATATTTTCACCTAATGTAATATGAATCCAAGGAAAAAACCTCAGAGGTTCACAAGGTCTTCTATCAAAATCCATTGACAGGTTGAAAAATGGAATAAGGTTGGGAGAACCCACACCTCTCCAAGCATATGCAAATAATATACTAACCGAGGATCCCTCATCTATAATGCATCAATGACTATTATTGTTTCAATTTTGATCCTTATCTGGAAGGTTAAAGAAGAAGGAAGGCGAGGTTCAACTAGACTATTCCAATCAAAGGAAATGATCCTAGAGATTGGTTGCAGCTCAATCAAAGTGAAAGAATTTCCCCATTTTCCATAAATTTCTAAACATGTAGTGAAGAAAACTTGAGCCACATTATTCTCCAAAGGAAGAGTATAGTTGACTAAAGATTACATCAGTCAACCACTTGAATGTTTTCACTCTCCAAGGTAAGAGTGGGATCGACTGAGATTGAAACAATTCAATTGTTTTATCAAATAAAGGTTGAATGGGATGTCAGGAAACAATAGACAACTCAAAAGTAGAATATCCTTCCGGCATGGAACACACTGTTCATACCTTTGGAATAACAAGGAAGATGTCATTAAGGTGATATCCCTTGAAAATATTACAAGAAAACTTAGGATTGCATCCTATTCATTTATGTTTCTCAACTGTATCAATACCCTCAACATGACTAGCATTAGCTAATGGTTTTCCCCTAGCATGACCTACACTAGTTTGTTTCTCAAAAGAAAAATATTTTTGAGATAGGGACCACACTCTTTGTACCTCTAGAAGTATAGGGCACATATGATTAAGGTGGCTTCCACTACAAAGTTTACAAGGGAAGTTAATATTATGTTTTTATGTTTTCTAGCTATGCCAACATTCCTATCATGACTTGCAGTGGATGGTTGTTTTCCCCCAGCATGAATTGCAATAGCTAGCTGCTTTCCCCTAGCATGACTTGCAACTACTGGTTGTTGGTCTCCAATATGACTAGAACTAGTGACCCATTTCCAATATGACTTGTAGTTACTAGTGAATTTTCCATAGCATGACTTGCATTAGATGATAAATTCCCCCTAACATGGCTTGCAATGGTTTGTGGCATGCCCCCTTGTCTTCACATCTCCTTCTTATTCTTTCTCTTTATGTTCCTTTTAGAATGTTGGTTACTAGTATCTTGACTTTCACCACATGATGTAGAAGGAGGATGGAAATATGTAACTGGTGAAGAAGGAAAAATGTTTTGATGCTCTTGATCTATAGTTTCTACTTGAGAATCATTGAAAGTATTCAATACATTTGGAGTGGAAAAAAACAAAACCAGTAGCCCTATAGTGAATCCAAGAAGATTCAAAGTGGCCATTAGGGGAGGACTAATGTTTCCAACAAACAAAAAAGGACAAGGATCCCCTTGCATAGGGGTTCCTTCGTTGGTCTCCTCAGGTATTTTATCCATATACTATGATTCAAAAAGTAAGAAATCTCTAAGGCCTTCTATGGACTTCGAAAAATTACAATAAACACACTCTTATATTAAAAGACTTTAGGATACAACCAAACAAACTATTTCTCCTAGAAATCAAACTAGGGTGGTTAAAACTGAATTCAATCAATGAAGAGTGGAAACATGGGCCTTCGAAAGTTTAGCCCAAGATAATTAGGGACCAAGTCCAACCAATGAAGGTGTGAGAGACAACAACGCTGATCATTTGCACAACAATTTCCAACGATTCCAATACTCAACTTTGGTTAATACCCTCCCAAGGAGTTGAGATGGAGATTCTATGCCTTCCTTACATACTATACAATATTCATCTTGAATTCACCTTGTTGAAACCTAGGAAGAGAGACTAAGGATACCACTTTGTGATAGGTATCTGGGAATAATGGTAATAGGATAGAGATTTTGTGAATGGGAAGGAAACACATGACACAAGTCCTAGAACTCTGAGTTTCCAGTAAGTAGTGGTGTCACCCCAATGAATTTCCACACACGAAAAACTCCCAAATTCACATAACCCCACTAATCCAAGAAAAAGGGGAAAATATTCCCACTTGGACCAGCTTTACCTATTTCTTGATCCCTATGTTAGAGGTGTTTTCTCAACAAGTATTTCATGTTTCTAATGATTTTTCACTCTTTATTACTCCTAGTTTTGTTTTACGCGGCCTTAGACAAGTTCACTCTCCAATCCTACAACCAATGCCCTAGAACCTAGACTACTGTTGGTATTCTATGAACAAAAAATAAGAATCGTTCATTTTATTTATGTTGATTTTAGAGGTCATTGTTTACTCAAAAGAATGCAGAAGAAGATGAATGATGGTGTTCTTAAATGAAGTGAACACAAAATATAGCTTATTCATTCATATTATACCATCCAACATTACTAAAATGTTAATGAGATTTCAAAAATATCAAAGCAAACTTATTTTCATGCAAAATGATAGCAAGATGAAAAGACACAAACTTGTGGTGTCCTACCGAAGAAGACCTAAGAATTCAAGAATTTCTTTTTCTTCTCGTCATAAGCTATGAAAGGGGATAAAACATAAGAAAACCAATATGACTTATGATGCATGACAAACATATTCCAAATCATTCAAGGAAAGCTTATTTTCCTCCATTAAACATGCAATGAGAAAATGCCCAAAATTAATACGGTTTTCAAGACAACATGATAAAAACACTAAATGATGATTTTGAAAGAAAAAATGATATTTTTGAAATACTAAAAAATACCAATATCCCCATGAGGCCCGATTCAATTAATCACCAATAAAATAATTTTTTACTTTTTGACCTTTTTTTAACCCTAATGAGGTGATTTCACACCCTTTCCTCAAGAAAGGTGAGAATGGAAGGGTACATTTGCGCTTGGTTCCTGTTGAAAGTGTGAATTTTTTCACATTTTACTAAG
This sequence comes from Pseudotsuga menziesii, assembly GCA_001517045.1. NCBI lineage: Eukaryota > Viridiplantae > Streptophyta > Pinopsida > Pinales > Pinaceae > Pseudotsuga > Pseudotsuga menziesii. The sequence goes on along the minus strand of LPNX010647274.1, from coordinate 557,061 downwards.
AAAAGGTGTGAATTATACCTAGGAAGCTTAGTCAAGAAGAAACTTACAAATATTGCCTATTTTTAGGGGGTTCTTTTGAGGGTGACTAGGGTAAGGGTATAAAGGACCATATACCACCTATTAAAGTCTTGCAACAATGTTTATGCCTCTAACTTTTTGAATACAACTTTTAGCACAAGGATTTTCAACCAAATTGGTAAACAAGGTTTGAGAAGAAATTGTTAATCAAATGTTCTTGGATTCAAATAAGACAAATTGGTATACTAAGTAACAAGGTTTTTTGAAGCCAATTTCCTTAACAATAAGGTAACCAAGAGTACAAACAACTTGATTATGATTTGAGATTTCACATTCAAGGTTTACCAAACTCAAAATCAACGAAAAGGAAATGAAGCAAAACATGTCAATTTTTTTCTCAACTTTTAACTCAATCTCAAGACAAACAACTCAAACACCACCCAGGATGATCCTAGGCATGACACATAAGCTCTCATTTGCTCAGATATCTAGACAACTCTTTTAAATAAAAGAAGGCAGAACTGAGAAAATTTTCAAAGATATGAGAATTCACAGATGTTAAGAAGAAGAAGTGTGAAGCATTCTTTCTTGTATACACTAGAAAGTGTGAATACCCCCTACCACCCAGGCCTATAAATATAGTAAAGTGAAAATGACACTAGAGAGAAGCTTAAAAAACAAAAAAAATCATGAAAAATCCAAAATTCTTGGAATTTTAAGGTAGTTGAGAAATGATTAATCCTATTAGAGACTAAAACACCTAAAAACAAACTAAAAAATCATTCAATAAGGACCTACAAATATTGGTTTGTACCCAGTGGAGTCGCTAATTATATTGTTCAGAATTTAGTCCTATCACTAGGCAGAGATCACCAACGAACTGATTAGGGTGAGAATAACCTAAATTATTATGTTTACAAGAATATTATATTATTATTCACACATAATACCACACATAAAATTTAATGAGAAAATCTACACTAGAGAAGAGATTAGGGAGGAAAAAATGTTTGCACCTTTTCGTTGATGGTTGATCGAAGTTGTTCCTTTGTCTCTTTCCAGATCTGCTCCTTATCACCCAAATCCAACTTGCAAAACCAACCTTCCTTCAGCAATTTTGACATTAATAAAGAACGATAACAACTTGAAATATGAAAAGAGCATTAACTATCTAATCAATTTCAAAATAAATAATGAAGCATTCTTTAAGTCAAACATAAATCATAAGATACACATGATTGAGGGAGGGAAAGATGTCAAGTCTCAACTATAACAATAAAAAAAGTACAGGTTATACCTTCTCAGAATTCGACACCTCATCGACACTAAAAATCCAGTCTCTCTATTCTTTCACTCTGATGATCCCAACCCAATCCATTGGATGTATAAGAGGGATGAAATTACTTGAGGGCATCGACTTCAATACTCAGGGATATGAGGGTCAACAACATGGGTTATTGATGGATAGGGATGAAGGGTGTGTGAGTGATTAATCTAAAATTACTTTGGTATATTGGGTGTCCCCCCTTGGTCCATCTCATTTCCTTTTTATGTTTGGAGGAAATAGTTAGAAATGGTTACCAAGTGGTTTAGGGAGTTGCAATCGAGCAATTGGTTTAAAAAACTTCCATAACTCCCTATTTTTTGAATTTTTATATTTTTCATGGAATTGTATAGGGAATCCACTCCTTGTCCAAATGAAACATGCGAATGATTCATGCCTTACTAGTGTGCAAGGTGCGGATTTGTATTTTTTGAGGTATTCATTCCTCGGCTAAAGACAATGTGCAAATGATTCGAGCCTTGCTAGTCTGTAGGGAGTGAATGTGGTATTTGGTGGTTAGAATTTCTTAATATGAATGGAATTATGGTGTTGGGACTTCAATTAGAATGCTTAGGTCCATCATTATGGATCAAATGATAGGCTCTTCCATCCATAATTGTCATTTTTGTGAACAACTAATGACATTTTGAGTGTCGTTTTTAAATTGTCGTCATAAACGAAGAAGTGTTGATTTGAGTTATAACACCCATTGGAGCTAGCATTGGCAATGTTGGAAAAGTAGTCAGTGATGTGAGGTTCCTTTGTAAATATGCCTAAATTTCTATACTTACCCATGCATGTCCTTGGCATATCACTTGAGTAATCATTCCAAGTGAAATGGTATTGGTGCAATAACTAAGCACCTCCTCTAGCAACCATTTATCCTTGCGTCTGTGTTTGGATAAATGGATTTCAACAAAGATTGAATCTACCTCTGGTAACCATTAACCATTTATTTTCACATAGACGTTGGTTGTTCACAGTAATAGTAACCATTTATCTTGGCTCCATCCACGTCTGTCATTCATAGTAAAGTTAAAAACTACATTAATAACTCGTAAAATCTCACAATAAAAAACAACGATGAATATTCTCCGAGAATCTAGGATTTTTGGAGATCGACCTCAATCCCAAGCCAAAAGTGGAAAGAGTAACACTCGACATAAATATTTTTAATATTTAATTACGACGATAGGAATTTATATATTATTTTAGATTTTGGAATTCCTTGAGTGAATCAAGAAGATTAACCCAAGTGTACAACTAGGATTCATTTCATGGTGGTCGTATATTGTTATTCATATTTAAATAAGTTTTAGTTAAGGGGTGGTTAAAGAAAGGGGAGTTCACTATTTAGTTATTTATAAATCTATAATTCACTAAAGTGTTATACTTATCAGTTTTTATTTATTGTTTATTAAATAGTATTTGTTTTAAGTTTATATTAATTAGTTTAATGTTTATGTTATACCATCAATGGATAACTATAACTATATGATGTGGTATATGATATAGTATGACAAATGGATAAAGAATAAATTAATATAATTTTAATATTAAATTATATATTTTAACCACCTCTACAAAACTAAGTGGTTGACTACCCTATAGAAGTTAACCAACCACTATACTTTTGGCTATGCTAGTTATTAATATTTAAAAATATCTTTATAAATCAACATAATCTATTAAATTATTATCATAATAATAAACCACAAACCAATCATAGCATATATGAAAATCTTTGTTCAAATTAATAGATCATAAAAGTTTTTAAATATTTGACTAGGTTGTCATCAACAACAATCGCATTAACATTTATATTATCACGTATATTTTGTATGTCCCCTATGGGGGACATTTATAAATAGGGGAGGCATATTAGTTTGGCCATATGAACATCAAATCTTTGATAAAAACTAATGTTTAACTTTGCAGAAGTTATAAAAAAAAATTCGTTAATTTTAAAATTTTTTGATTGGTGGCTGGGTGGATGACGTCAGGTTTAGAAGCCAAGGCTCAAGCATTGGCGGCAGAAGCAAGTTTTAATAAAAAAGTGTATACATGTCAATTGTATGCACCCAGCCATTGGATGCACATATTAGTATTCATTACAACACCTTAATACATGGTCTGTAAATGTGCAGCGTAAACCCTGCCCTGCCCGAGCAATGTCGTGGCACGACACACTTCAAGTCACATGCATGTCAACTGCCATGCACCCATTTAAAATCAATGGCAAGCCATTTTATGCCTGATTCTATATACGAGGGAGTGCCATGACGATGAATTACTTATTATTACCAGCTTTGATATTTCTTGCACACAATATTCATTTTCTTCTTCTATTCCATCGACTTTGTTGTTTGGTTGCTTGATTTCCAACTACAGACTTAGAAGGACAAGGAAGACCAGTTTCTTGCTTGCTCTTTACCTGTAAACTAAGAAGAGGGAAGGAAGTCCAGTGAGTGAAGAAGTCAGTCACTTCGTTTACTGGCACGATGGAAGAAGTTGGGCGGTTCTCGCAGGCGAATTTGACAAGCGTCCAGCGAAATTGTAAGTGGACACACGAAATAGAGAAGAATAATCAGCAATCAGGTCCTTGTTTATAGCAATTCTGAGGAAAATAATCTATTTTAACTCAGTTAAAACTCATTTTCATGCCAATTCAGTTGGAAACCACCTTTGAAGTCTAAATGTAAAGAATGTGTATGTATGCTATTCAAGTTAAACAAAATATAGCACTTGTTTTTACTTTTTTTGGTTGGGATTACACTTTTAACCAGTTATCATCCTTAACAACTCTTTCATCCTTGGTAATGAGCTTATAATTTTCTTGTTCTGAGCATTTAATATTCTTGACAAAACCCAAGGTGGGGTTTGGCTGGGGTGGGGTGGGATGAAAAGGGTTTAATAAACGTGTTTGAGAAATTCACGAATTGAACTGTTTTCCTAGGAAAGTTACCACCCAATGGATAAATAATTGACATTGTATGGGAAAGGGATATTTTGTTGAAATATATAAACCAGGCATAATCTAGGGTCATTTTCCCCAAAGTAGCTTCCTCTAGAGAAATGCTAATTCAACAAAATTACTAATTCCACAGTAACTCTAAAAATCACGGTTCTTGTAACTTCTCCTGAAGTTTCCTAGAAATTTAAATTTCTTAACATCATCTTCATCTTCTAGGTTGTTGAAAAAGGACCAGCCTTGCTTTTTGCAGCACTAATGTGAAGGATGGTGACGCCATTGTCACAGATAGTTTAGACTACAATATGCATTTTTTTCCATAAAGGCAGTGAATTCCAATAGTTGGTACAAAGTTCTAATTTTAGAATAAGATGCTTAGGGTTATTTATTGAGAAAGGTTAAACGCTCATGGGAGGATTAGTTAATTGGAAGCCCTGCTTTAAATTATAAAGTATGGTGATAGCATTGTCGTAGATAGTTTAGAATGTGATATGCATTTCAATCGAGGACATCATTAGGGAAACAACTATTAACAAATTTTCATGTTGTGGACCATTTCCAAATAAGATTTCCATTGTGGGGATGCAGCTATGTTTAGTCTTGATATAATGTGACAGTATACTCTGTATTCATGTGTAATATTAATAAGTTTTTACGTTTCTTGCGATGTAGACTTTGCTAAAACTCGAATTGGGCAGATTTTAAAATCTGGAAATTGGAAGTGATACACTATGATCATATTTGCTATTTGGAGATGAGAGTGAGGATCACTCTAGACTACCATTTACATTGGGTTAATTAATATTTAAAAGCTGTTGTCATTTGCACATGAATATATTAATGATCCTGTAACATATTAAGTTCCAGTGAGTGTCATTAAATGGTTCACAAAGTATATATCTATACATATTGCACTGACATATTATATTTTAGTGGATTTTTTTATATGCCTCTATTCATGATTGCAATTGCAATTGCGGACATTGGAGCATTCTGTAGCTCTGAATCTCATCGCCATCCATCACCAAGAACATCAACAGATACGAAAATCCTTCATGTAAGTCTATATTACTTGGGATTGTGTTGTGCCCTTGATCCCTAGGAAGTTAATGACTCATTTATTATGAATCAGGGGCTTCAAAATTTCATTATATATGACTGGGGAGAAATTATTGTTCACATTCCTGGGTCTAGTTTTTCTAACTATGATTATTTTGCGATGGCAGAATGAAATATATGGATGACTGGATGACGATTTAAATGGAAAAGAAAAGGAGAGGCCGGTAGCAAGGTTCCCCCCCCAGTTTTATGGTCTCCATTGCTATGAGACCCTAGTTAGGAATTGACTGCCACAATGCTGAAAATCGACATAAGAATTATAAGCAGAAAAATTATCACAGAAACTTACAGGTCTGTCCTAAATAAAATCATTGTTATTAAGTGGAAAAAAAAGAATTACAACCATCTTGATAAAGCAAGAGAAGAAACTCAATAGATGGAATGCCAAAACCTGTTTCTTCTTTCTCATTAATTCTTATCTAAAATATTATGAATCTTATATTTCCCCCCTTGGTTGTTAACCATGTCAGTGGCTTGTACGGAAGGTTCCCAAATCGCTGCACCATCCTCTAGTCGGTCGACCTCTAAACTCGGGTAGTGCACCATCTAATAATCCAGGGTAAGATCTCTTTGTTCAATGCAGCATTTAAATTTAAATAGTCCCCCTCTTTTTTAATTCATGACTCATTGTTTGATATCTTGTGTGTTTACATAATTGCATGATGGTATTTGTGCTCCATACAATGTTAAAAAGACGATCTTACAAGTATGCAGACATATTTGTGTTTATGTGTGGGTTCTTCCCTTTAGGAGACGAAGAGATTTGCACACCAAAACTAAAAAAATACTTCTATGAACTCAACACAATAATTTTATACATTTCGTTCTCTATGCGCAAACAATTTTAGGTTGAAATGCGTCAATGAGAACCAGGAGAATTTGGATCCAAAAATCCGTTTGAATGAGTTTTATCGTAAACTTGAGTGGGTATTTTGGTAGGTTACTGACCCAAAAGACACGATAAGATGCGGTATTCACTTTCCACCCAAAATCCTCAAATTTGGTGCCTATTAACTGCCATTAACATTGATAAAACAATCCCTCTATCCCGTTGTTTGGGTATCTTAACTCTTGAAGATTTGGGTTAATATGAACAATATAGTTTATGAAGATGGTTAGTATTCTGCAAAAATTTTGTTTCCTTTGGAGAGAGGTGATGAGAATGTCGAAGAAAGTAATAGCTCCTACATTAGCAAAATCGACAGTTTCTAATCCATATCTAAGGAGGCTAAAGAACCACTGAATAAAATTAAAGGAAAGGGTTAATATTAAGAAGGTAGTAGTTACTTAGAATATTTTTTACAAGATACACATCAAGACTTTTTAGTTAGTCTTGCTATCCGCTACCATCATACATGCTTTACTATCCATCTCCATAGTAGTGGTAGGAAATAGCCTTTCTTTGCTGCAAACGAACTCTCCTCACCTTGATTTCATCTCTACAACACTGTTGTGTTGTTCCAAACTCCAGCTTGTCTCTAAATCATGATTGAGGAATCACATAGAAAATGTGATCATGAGCACAGGATATAATGAATTCCATTCATGTCTGGGATATTTTATTCATCTTAGATCAAACCTTAACTGAGGATAGTGAGTCATGACTAAGAAAGTTCTCTCTGAATCGAGAGTTCATAAATGGAGTAATGAGAATCTTTGGACTATGGAGAAGATATTGTCACTATGACAAAAGAAAAAAAACAATTAGACACGTGGCTTGAGATCTATGCAAGATCTCACATGAATTAATTAAACAATATTAAAGAAATATAATAGACAAAATTGGATAGAGCTTAGTAAGTCGCGTGCTATGAACTAAAGCAGCATCTCATTGTGATGGCGGCTAAATGGATGGTGCATGCATGCTGCTGGATACATGGAAGCCACAAGCAGTATGGAGAACCACTTTTTTATTTTATTTTTGGTATGGTTGGATCAAACTAATGCTAGCAAATTTGGGATTAAAATTTTAAATAGTTATTTTATCATATGCCATATCCTTTTCCTTTTGCTTTATATATGATTTTATTTTTTCTGTATAGAGGTGTAACTATTTTTTATTATTTCCCAGCTCCAGCTATTGAATGTGTATTTTTTTACATATTTTGGGTTTTTATATGGGATTTAATAGGTTTTTTTATAAAGCTTATTTTTGGATTATATCGTCAATTTTTTCACAACAAGATTTGAACCAAGAATTCGATGACATCCGACTTAAAGTAAGGATGTGTTAGATGGTAATGATGAAAAGTACTATACCTTCCAATTTCATTTAGTAGTCGTCGGATCTTTGACGTCCTTAACATAGGTTTTTTTATGACACGTTGTACCACTATATCATCGGTTTTACGATGGGACGATGTCAAATTTACGATGGGAAGGTGTCGAATTTGTGACGACATGTGGAGGATGAGATGTTGGATATTCGATGACAATGTGCTGAATTTTTGATGACATTATAAGGATGGGTCATTGGATATTCGACGTCCTTGGGATATTTATTGAAATAATTTAAAGACATATTGCAAATAATTTAAACCCATATTTCCAATGGTAACTAGGTTCATATCATCGGATATTCGATTACTGGAGAATTATTAATATAAAAAATTTAAAACATTCCCACAATTTTACTATAGAAGCAATGGACTAAATGCGGAAATTATTTATTCCTCGACGAACGGTTTGAGAAAATGTTTTATTCTTCAACGAGCGGTTGCGGGAATTTTTTTTTCTTCAATAGACAGTTTGCGGGAATTCTTTTATTATTCGACAAAACTCCATTTGAGAAAATTGTGATGCATGGAACTTGATTTTTTAATATTTTCGATAGTATTCATTCACGAAGTTTGTGACAAAATGTCAAATAGAAATAATCCTGATCCAAATGAACACAATTGACAGATGCTTGCTAAACTATAAGATGCAACGAAACGAAGGGGTGATGGAAAATGTTATTGTCCATGTACTCAATGTAGGGGATTTAAGAGGAGAATAATATTGATCTCAACAGCCACAAAAAATTGCAGGGAACATGGACACGCTAAGGGGGAGAATGAGTATCGTCCATTTGTAGGTTTAGCATTATAAAGTTATTTATGTTTTTTGCTTTGGTAAATGTATGTATTATTTTAATATTTCCTATATCAAATTATATCTATTGATTTTTTCATGTATTTATAAAGGAAAGACACCCTACGACATATCGTCCAGAGGAAGTGCTTTCAGAACAAGTTCCATATCAGGATCATGGAGCATCTATGTTTAATGGAGAACAAGTGAATGATCATATTGAACAAGATGATCATACCGATATTGTAGTTGAGGATGATGGTACAAATACATTGATCCATGATTCATTTAATGTTAGAATGGATGATGACGATGACGATGATAATGAAAATGATGATGTTCACAATATGCCTCTTCTCAATAGGCATATGAACCCCTTTATGAAGGCTCGAAAAAAAATCTTCTCTCTGTTGTATTGTTGATAATGAACTTGAAGGTTATGAATGGTCTTTCAAACATATCAATCACATGGATGCTAAGGTATGTAAAATAATCCATCACATTTATGCGATCGTGATAAAATTTATATGTATTTCTCTAATAATTGTATTGTTAAGTCATTATTGATCATCATACAAATGAAGTGTGTTTCGTTAATATTATTTATTTATTACATTAACTATATTTTTATTTTTTTTGTTGTAGCTTGATAGATTAATTTTTTTTACCACCATCAAATATTTTACCTCGCACATATCAAGATTTATCTTCCATCATGAGAGAGATTGGAATGCATTATGAAGCAATTTATGCATGCCCCGATGACCATGTTATATATTATAATCAGCATGAATTTTCAACAGAATGTCCAAAATTTCATATAAGTAGATATCGAACAGATCAAGTAACAAAAAAGGTGCCTCATAAGGTTCTTTGTTATATTCCCATCATTCCACGTTTGCAATGACTGTTCAGGTGCAAAAACATAGCACAATTTATGGATTACCATGCCAGGAACATAAGTCAAGATGATGTTATTCGAATGCCTGCAGATGGTTCTTCTTTTAGAGATATGGAGGAAAAGTGGCCTCACTTTAAAGAAGAACCACATAATCTTAGGATTTCTTTGGTAGCAGATGGTGTTAATCCATTTTCACAGATGAAATCCATTTACACGATGTGGCCTATTTTTGTTATAGACAATAACATTCCTCCATGGTTGTCAATAAAGAGGGAGCACATAATGTTGTCGATGATTATTCCAGGTATTTTGTGTCTACAACTATTTTATTTCTAATGTAGTTTTGGCATCTCATTTGTTGTGTTATGTTTCCTAATTTCATTTGTATATTTTTGTATTTTACTCTTGTGCATGGTTTATATATCTTAATGGTTCTCATAATGATATATTTTATATGTACTTCAAATCAATCAGGTAAGTTCCAAGTCAAAGATATGAATGTATATATTGAACCTCTTATAGATGAACTATTGAATTTATGGAATGGCATCACTATGTATGACATATCTAGACCAATATGACAAAGACAATTTCAATTCCATGCGATGGTTGTATGGACAATACACGATGCCCATGGGTTAACCCAATTTTGTGGTCTATATTTTTAAGTTCCACTTTAATTGCATTTAATTATATGAAGTAGTTAATATAGTTTATATATAATTATAATTGACATAGATATTCCATATCTATATATTGTAGGTATTCAGACAAAGGGTAAATTTGCATGTCCAGATTGTGGTCCTAAGATAAAATCTCGTCGCTCAAAAAGCTTAAGAAAGGAGGTGGTTGATGAGTATAGGAATTTCCTCTCTAAGAATCATAGGTATAGAACAACCAAAAAAAATAATTTCAATAGGAAGCAGGAGACTACATTAAAACCACGGATAATGACACCCCACCTTTGAAAGATGCAATACAATAGAAATCATCAAGTCGGTACGTATGGATCATCTTATATGAATTGTTATGTATTTTAATTTTTATTGTGAGTTGTTTGCTGTAGTGGCCATATTTTATTTATGATGTAATTAATTTATAACTAATATTCATGATGTTCATCATGATCATGAAGGCATTAATGGGCTTCCACGAGGAATGAAAAGTTATCCTATTAATTCAGCAGGTTTCCCTACTATGAGCACCTACAAATTGCTCATTTGTTTGATACAATGCATATTGGAAAGAATGTGATTGCAAAATTATGGCGACTACTGGAGCTAAGGAGGGAGAAAGATAAAATTGTGAAATATTGAAAATACATTCAATAAGGAAACCATGCAATGAAAGACGTCATCCAATTTCATAGCAACGGAGACAAAGTTAATATAAACTCAATTCCATCGATGTTTATAAAGCAACAAAGAAATTTTTTCAAAGAAGTAATGCGGAAAATTAAATTTCCTACTGGATTTTGAGAGAACTTGAAGAATATCATAACAAAAAAAGGTGATTTTTTTGTGGTCAAAACACATGATTGGCACATCTTCATCAAGGTAATTATTATTGTTATGTCCATATAATTTTTTTTTCTCATTTTATTGCATATATTCTTTTTTCTTGTTTGTATACTCTTTGTTTAATAAATGGCATGGTTTGTATATTGATACAGTATGTTCTACCTCTCTCTCTCCTGGACAACTTCAACAACAATGTCAAACAAGTTATATATAATCTTGGTAAATAAATGAGGTAACTAGCGATTAGTTTCTTGTGCTTAGTGTTTCTTTAATTCTCCGTATAATTTATATTTCTTTTTTGTGCACTATTTCATAATATGTAATTTAATTTTTTTTTTATTAAATATCGTTATTGGTTCGTGTCACTTGTAGATGGTTGACATCTAAAGAAATCCATAAAGAAGATATAAAGTATTGGAGGAGAGAAATTCCTCGTCTCATGTGTGAAATGTAGAAGCATCTACCTTCGGCATTTTTCAATGCATAGGAACACTACCTCATACACCAAGTTGAGGAGATTGAGTTGTGTGGACCTGTCCACTCAAGGTCCATGTGGATGGTTGAGAGGGATTGTAGTATACCATGCAAATCATGATGAACATAATCATGTTGATCCTCAACATGTCGATCATCATTATCATCATCTTCATCATCATCGTCTTCATCATCATGACCCTCATCATGATCATCGTCGTCGTCATCATTATCATCATGTTGATCGTCATCGTATTCATCGTCATGATCATCACCATAATCATCATCTTCATCATCATTGTCATTACTGTGATGTTCAACATCACCATATTCATCACCATTATGTTCATATTCATCATCGCCATCCACGTCACCATTGTCATCATGTTGATCATAATTTTCTTCATCATCATGTTAATCATGATCATGATCATGTTCATCGTCATCATCATATTTATCATGATGATGATGATAATCATCATAATCATCATCATCATCATCGTCTTCATCATCATGACCCTCATAATCATCATCATCGTCATCGTCTTCATCATCATGATCAATATTGTCGTCATCATCATGATCATCATATTGATCGTCATCATATTCATCACCATCATGATCATCTTCTTCATCATTGTCAATTACCGTGATGTTCATCATCATCGTCTTCATCACCATTATGTTCATCTTCATCATCACCATCCACATCACCATCGTCATCATGTTGATCATCATTGTCTTCATCTTCATCATTGTCTTCATCATCATTATTGTCTTCATCATCATCATCATCATCACCGTCATCATCGACGCCATTACCACCATCATCATGATGATGACGATGATGATGAGGGTCATGATGATGAAGACGACGACGACAACGATGATGATGATGATGATGAAGATGATGATGATGATGATGATGACGATGAGGGTTCCTCTTGTAGGTTGGGTGGTTGGGGAAGTATGTTGTATTTGTCCCCATCCAGATTCAAAACCCATGACCAAATGTACATGACACATACAACAGTGTCAGAATTTCAGTTAATGAAAAAAGTTACATAGATTCTTAAACATATATATTATTGTGCATAAAAGTAGATGAATAGATTATTAAAGAGATAATTACACATCCCAAAGTAGTGAGGCCTCTCATCAAAAATTTGGGGATTTTTTATTATTAACAACCTTTTCATATGAATGGTAAAGTATCATAACATAAATACTATGATTTATCTAAATTCATTAGAAAATACTCAATCTTAAAGAACATAGGTACATGTAAGATTTATATGCCCAAGAATGGAAGACAAGGATTATAGTTTACCATCACCTTTAATGCATAAAAGTAAATGAAAATTATTTGATGTTTAATTATTTTGGAAAGGTTTTAATGTAAATAGTTCCACAAGTAGATGTTTGATTTTTATAATCAAGAGATAATGATTTCAAATAAATTGAAATTATGACCTTGATTAATTATTATGAGATAACAATATACAAACACTATAATTCATTTTCTTATACTTGGTATGCTTATATAAAAAGATGTCACAACTCTCAATTTTATTATTATAATCTTTATATGGAAATAGTTAGTTAATAGTTAGTTAGTTATTATAAGCAAGTCCTTTTTATGCCAATAGACAACAAAAACTTTTTGATATTAATGCAAATCTCTATATAGTTTATTAAATGATTATGTTATAATATAGAGTTTACACTTTAATGGTTAATGAGTCTAATGCTTTAGATCTCTCACAAATGATTTGCCACAACTTATTAGGAAATGAAATGAAAAAATAATTATAATTTACATCCCATACCATAATTGAATACCAAAGAAAATGGGTGTGTTACAAATAAATATTGTAAAAGAGCATTGAGAAGAAGAAGGGAGAATTAAGATGATGTTGGAAAAATATCATATGCAATAATTACATATAATCAATAATCTAAAGGACTGAGTTAATCCTGTCTTAAATAGGAAAAGACGACTCAATAATGACCACATTGGATGTTGGTGCTTGAAGAAATTTGTTCAATGTTTATGTAGTTTAATGCCCAATAATCTATAAATTTCCATTACAGCGTTTAGACCTCTCGCACCTGCGGAAATTTCCATTACAATGTTTAGAACTCTTGTGCCTATAGAAATTTCCATTACAACGTTTAGAACTCTCGCCCCTATGGAAATTGTTGCGCGTTTGTGTCCAGAGGGACATTGTTGCACGTTTATGTCCATCCTTCAACTTTTTGACAATGAAGAAAATGAAGGTACCCCAGATGTTTGAAGGTTATTCATTCTTAGAACCTAGAAAATGAAGCATGGGTTTCATGGCTTAGGGTTGTTAGTAATGAAAGAATTCATAGGACTGCAGTCTTAGTGGGAAAAAAATCATTTTCAGCTTTCATAATCAACCTTTAATTGCTTCTTATGCACCCAGAATTGAGAAAGGGTTGCTGCTTTATGGTTTTGGGTTGGTCCAGAATGTCATTTCAGGGCTAAGTTTGGGTCTGAGATATGTTTGGAAAATCCCTAGTTGGGTCCATACCTTATAAATAACCCTCTTCATCACTGTTTACGTGCCTATATTTGTGAAATATGTTGCTTTCCACCACTGTCCATGTCTAGAATCACTTCAAAACAGACCACATTTCTTTTTTTGATGCACATAGTTCCTTCAAAAATATTTTACACTTGATTCTAGGGATATTTATGCCCAAGGGACCGCATAATCAGACAACAACAAGAAAAATTCCCTAAGTCATTTCGATTTAAAAAATTTTAAAAATATTTTGCAAATCTCCAGGGATTCATTACTAATTCGATCTATTAGAGCAGTTCATTGAACGAGTTTGATTTAAGCTTAGTGAGACTAGACTGATAATATTTCTCTCATGATCCAGGATCGTGGTAGTATCACTCCTACATGCTGTCTCGCCCTCCTTGTCCCTTTACTTTTTTTTCCATATTTCCCTAATGCTTTCCCTACAACCCTGATCTTCCCTTTACTTTATTTCATGTCATGCTCCAAATAATTGTAGGCTCAGGTTTATTAGTTGTTATATTGCACTGTTATTATAGCTGAGTGAGATTGCTATTGTAGTGATGATTGAGATATATTATGGGCTACGGGAACTATCTATTAGAGTAGGGCAATAAAGGAAAGTCAAATTATATTAGAGGCCAATAGAGGAAAAGAAGAGGCTATTAGAGCAGGTTACCCTCATTCACTACCCACGAAAACAGAGGTAATAGGGGTAAATAGAGTTTGGGGGTGTGACATCCTACCCTTGGGTGTATATTAGATGCACCCAAGTGGGAAATAGAGGAGAAGGAACATGTACCCTAACCACTAGGGATTTTACACAAAACTTCAACTATAATTCAATATCATTATAAAATCCCTAGGTTAGAAAGAAACTCGAACCTAACCCAGTATTTTCCAAATTGTAGTGACAACAAGGACTTGCCAAAAGTCTTCCAAATGTTATGGATTTCTTCTTTCAGGTTTTTTATTATAAAAATGTTTTATTAGAAATCAACTCGAACCTAACCCAATAATTTCCAAATTGTAGCGACAACAAATATTTACCAAAATTTATTTTGTTTGGTTGCCAAAATATAAGAAAAACACAGAAAAGAAACAGTTGGAAGATTAAGAAGATTAAACATTGGAAAGGACACAACTATCATTTAATTTTTCTCTCTGTCTGCTGCCACCTATATTAATTAATGAATATAACCCATATCAGCTTTAAATAACTCTTATGTCGTGTTTTTAGGTTTGTGGCATAGTTAGTACCTTTTTGTCCCAGGTATCATGCATCATTGTGGTGAGAAGAAAGAAGTATGTGCTCCCCTCTCAAAACAAATAAAATAAGATAGAGGTTGGATGGATAGGGCATATAGACATCCTCTGATAATTGATCACCACTTGTGGTATTCTGTAGGAGAGAAAGAACACAACTTTCCTGAAATCCATTGAAGTAAAAAAGAAACTTGGGGGCCCACCTTTCATAAGAGATTCAATGCTTCTAAAAGGGGAGAAAATAGATGAATATTTGTAAGCTTATAAACTTGTGGAGGCATCAATTTGATAACCTCACCAATTTTTCCGAAAGAAAAATGAGAAATTGGCTAGCTGTATATCTGAATGATAATGAAGATCAAGTAACTAGCTCATGGAAGTAACACTAGGATCTCAAAAAAATTGAAGAAGGGTTATTCAAAATAAGGGTTTGACAAGATATAATTGTAGTATTGATGCAAGATTACATTGAGGGGTGGTTGAGATGTTTTTAAGAAAAAAATATTCAAGCCCCTCAAACACAAATATTTGAAAGACAGTTAAAATGGTTAGGGTTTACTAGCCATCATCTTTTATATTTAAAGAATGACTTCATTGAGGAGTGGTGGTCCATCCACCATTTGTATTTTCCAAATTTGTAAGTATAGATGTTGAATCAATTCCCTAGTGTCTTTCATCTTCCATTATGAAATTATTCGTCCCTCTCATTCTATATTTTACATGTTAGTGATAGTTTTGTATTGTCTTCCTTTTGTCTTATAGGTTTCCTCAACCTACTATATGGTCCATGAGAGCCCCATACCAGTATACTAGGATGAACACATTCCCTATTTTTGTGTTTAAAGTATCATGGCTATTATCTAGTGTAGATTACACACAGTGTATTTGATTTTGAACAACTTAATTTGTGTTAGTATTTTTTTAACTCCACAAAGTGTTATTCTAAGAGCTCATTATTTTTGTGATTTCAGACTTTTATTTTGTTAGAGCATATTTTCCTCCCCATAGCATCAATATCTCACCTACGAACTTATATCTCACCATTTAAGGCATTAGAGATATTCATCCCAAGCTAGATTCAAGAGAGTAATATGCTATTTCTATATCATGGAAGTGATCCTCATGTCTATTTATATCATTTGAGGGAACATTCCTTCAATTAGGATATATTTCCCTAATATTAGGGTCTGACACTACATGTTTGATTTTATGGAGTGATTATAGGGAGTTAACTCCACTAATTAAGAGCTACAAGTGCCATCCTTTACTATTATGAGTATGTAGTTCCATCCTTGACTATTCTGAAAAGATTAATCACATGCATGAGTTGATCATGCAATTTTTCCTTGCTTTTATGTGTTTAAGCCTCCATTTTTACACTTAGGTCAGTTATGACCCTGTTAATTCATCTTTGAGAAATTACATGTCTAATTAAGGGAATTTCAACTCTAGTTAAGCCCTAACTAGGTTTTCATTCACTAGTGAGAATTTTGAATTTACTTCCTAAGTCATTCAAATTTCGTATATGTAAATATTGATTCATTCTTTGTACACATGATGGAATAATGGGTTTCTATCAAAATAACCATGTTTAAGGGTTTCAAGGTAAATTTATAATGTGTACCCTATGTGTGAGCCATTTTTGTTTATTATGCTTTAGATTTTTTTTTATTATTTCTTTTCTTACATAATTTTATAAAGGTTAATTGGAAGGCCCCATGGTATATTCCCACTAGTGTCGTATAGAGTTCAAGGTTCCCCTTATTAGACAGAAAATACATGAGAGATGTTGCAAAGTGTAGAGGCTACTTGGAGTGACCTTTAGATAAACTATGCATACCTTGTAGTTACATTACAATATTTCCAAGCCTTCTAAGAAAGAATAAGAGAGTGGTCCCTATCTTAATAACTCCATTTTCCAATTGAAGTTGAAAGAAATATTGAAATTTTATTTGCTTAGAATCCATTGGATAATATTAGATTTATAGAGTTTCTTATAATATTTCAATATGCTATAAAATCTCATTACTTTTAATCTAAATCCAATGTCCAAGGCTTACACTCTATTTACACTTCATGTAACATAGTTTACGTGTGAAACTAGCAAGTGTAACCACAAGATGTTTTGAAATATATATTTAGAAAAAAGATATTAGTGCATTTTTTTTAACGCTTAAAAGATTTAAGGTTAAGTTTGCAAGCATTATTTTTTATGAATAACTTGAAGCTCATATGAGCAAGTTTGGTACTAGTAAGATGCTTGGATGCCACCTCCTTTGTACCAACAATTGAAGTAAATGTCTACACGCCATAAGAATGATGAGGTTTTATGTCCTATTTCATTCCCACTTCATCTTTACCATTAACAGCCATTAATGCACTTCCTTCCCAGTGCACTTCGGACTAAAGACTACGCTTTAATGTATTGCATTGTTTGATTATACTAGAAAATTGTACAAATCCTATGATATGTTGCTGAAGGGTTTTCACTTACATTCCAGTATAAAGAGATGGGTGAAGCCTATCTCTTATCCTACTGAGGACTTGGATGTTCAATCCTACGTTCCAAAATGAGAATTGTAGCGAGTTTGAAACAATCCCTCATTACTAAGACAGCACATGAAATAATGCAAATTGACAAGCTAAAAAGGAAGAAATCAACAAATATTACAAACTGATATAAATGTATTTAAAACATGATGGTGCGAAATCAGATCAGATCATATTAGAGAGTGAAATTACAAGTGCCATATTAGGGTAAGATTACGAGTGCATTAACACCCGCTAAAGAATAATACTGTAAAGTACAACATATTAAAATCTCCACAAGAAGAATGCAAAGGAATTTTCCAAAAAATCAATAGAAAACATAATTCTTAGAGAACGACTATACCTGCAAACACAAGTAGAACTAAGATAGGAGTATCAATCACTATTATTATTAGAACAAATGGCAATATCTCCACCCTGAGAACCTCTTTGTTAATGTCCTCAGAAGAGTGACCTGCACTGATGGGCCCCAGGAGTGTTCCGCAACAGCCTGTGTGTGTTACCACTATTAGAATTTCTATCTCTGAAGTCTTCTCAGCATCATTGCACATGTGACTATTTTGGGTGCACATGTGAACCAGGTCTGGATGCTTTAGTTGCAGCATAAAACAAGACAGTGAAACTTCACTTCCTCATTCTTCTTCTCAGCATTATGGTGCATTGGATATGATTTGGGTGACTATTATAGAATGGATTATTGTTTTTATATTTCCAGAAAGCTCTTTTCAATAGTTTGTGTGTGTTGGTGGTTTTTTTTCAAGTTAAGAAAAGTACCTTCTGTTTCAATTAGCAGTTTGTTTTTTCTATTTGCATTGAACTGCTTAGTTTTAGAACAATTCTAATTTTG
Source organism: Pseudotsuga menziesii (assembly GCA_001517045.1). NCBI lineage: Eukaryota > Viridiplantae > Streptophyta > Pinopsida > Pinales > Pinaceae > Pseudotsuga > Pseudotsuga menziesii. Next base: position 538,447 of record LPNX010647274.1, on the reverse strand, counting down.
ACCTAGTCAAAGAAGGTGCATGAATTCTAGTAGTAAGGTACATATCCCAAGGATACCTACTCTTACCTAATGGAGCCCACTTATTAAAGACTATCCATCATGTAGAGATAAGGGTGCAGATCCTAGGACTGAAATAGATCTAGGGTTTGGTCTGGTTTGAGGATCAATCCATATTTGCATCTGAGCTAATTTTGTAAACCCTAAGGGTCTCTTACTCAGATATATAAGAAGGCTTTGCGATATGTCTTAAGTATTCTATTTTTATTTCATTTCAGAGAGAAGGAGTAGGGTTTGTCTAGAACATTATTATTATGTTTTCAAATCACAAGTTATGACACTACTTTAGATGAATCCTATATAATCTATTCTGTATGGTGGAGATCTTCTTTTAGGATACTTCCATAAGCTTAAAGGTATGCACACAAACTGATAAAAATGCATCTTGTAGCTTAAAACTAAAATCTATGTTGAAAAATAGAGTAAACATCACTCTAAAGTGGCTCAAGAAAATGCATGCCATACCATACATGAGAATTTATGGTGAAATATGAAGGCACTTGGCCTAAGTATCCAATATTTCTTGCAAAACCCATGCACACGATTTTATGAACTACTCTCTAGATGCACGTAGTGGATCCTCCAAGTCAGTTCTTTCACTCTTTTTAGTGTTTTCCAACAATTTAGAAAAATGGATGCCCAAGCTTGTAGAAAGGTAAAAATTGAAATCTAAAAGTTGCAAAGTTCTCTACAAGGAATAACTGACTTTCCCATATGGCGAGAATCCTAAGGCCAATCAAGAACACCCTTGTTTTTCTAAAACATAAAAAATATTCCCTTTCATGCATGGATAATGAAAACAAGTCCATTTTGAAGAAATCCAATGGCACTAAGTTGCAGTATCCCTTTTTATCTACCAACCCACATCATCAATCCTTCAGAGCTATCACCAAGTGAAAGGTATGATTTTTCCAAAATGGTACAGTCACTGTTTTAGACACTTATAGTAAACTCTAGGAAATGCATGCCAGGGGTTAATGAAGTATGCTTAAGGCTGTATACTTTTACTAGAATATTATTAACAAATACTAAAACTATCTATGAATTCAAAAAGTATGCAACTTTCAAAACCAACGATACTCGCATTAACATAGAAACACTCAGATACATAGATATGCATATGATGCTGACAGTTCACCTTAGACACAATAGAAACATTTAAAATCCTGAATTGCGATATTTATTGGATCAAAACATCAGTAAGATTTTCTCTAGGACCTTCAAAGAATAATAGAAGTCCACTTCTTACATATACATGTATACAAGGATAGTGTTGAAAAGGAACTCTCAGGAGTAAAATAAATCAAAAGGGACTGCATCCGCAGGTAAATATGGGATGGTGTTACATCATAAATTTTGGAAGTCCCAAATTCTGGCAAGGAGATCTATTCTTTTATAGGCTTGGTTCTAGGAGCTGACAATGAACTCCCAGGAAAAATAGAAGTCGACTGACTGCATCTACTAGTAAACAAGGATAGTGTAAACTTTATCATTTGATTCCTTCCCACTAAGGTGAGCCATGGGCCACCTATATCTCCAAATTTAAATTTCCAAGTCTCCATATTTTACTTACACTTGTCTAACAATTTTTTTTTCCCAACTAAAACTTAATCCTAACACTATTAAGGTTAAAAGGTGGCATATTTGTTGAAGATATACCTGGAAATTGGATGAATTTGAAATAATATAAACACCAAGAATTAGATAACTTGTTTTGAAGAATATATGAACACAGCAAGAGTTTAAAGTTTATATGGAGGGAAGTCTTATTCACTTTGTTAAAATCCAGACAGAAATACATAATATACAGTCAAGGAGAGATATCAAATAGGCCTGCATTTGGAGAGAGGGACCAAGATGTAATGGTCAAGTTTTGGGATAACAAGTTTTGGGATAAAAATTTGAGGTCAATATGAAGGTGTGCTTATTTATCGTAGCAATGTCAAAACAAATGGGTAACTAATCTCAAATATTTAGAAAAGGGAGGTCATTTAAGGGCTTGGATTGACTGTCACCTATAACAATGGTGACTCAACTTTGGGGAACCCTTAACACAATAGTTTAAGGGCATTCCTTCGGACACTAAACCAATAGTATTGGGTATATTTGACCAACAATAAAGGACATTGTCTTGCGACCTGTAAGTAATTATTTTCCTGCTGTTTCCAAGTTATCCATGATCCACAAAGGTATTCCAATATGCATGAATACACTGTTATATATGGAACTACTTGACCATTTTAAGGTGAAGTCCAATTAGCCTTATCTCTCTAATTGGGTAGTGTATGATTCGGTATTCCTATGGATACCGTAGGAATAGAATAACATTAACATTACACATATTAGGAGGATATACTATCTTTTTATATTAGGGAAACAATGTATATAATGTATTGAACATGATATACTTATATTATAATCATTACATGTGTACATGGTTTGTAACAAGCTAACCTCTTGCTTCTGATATCAATATCATTGGAATAGAGCCAATCACATGGGGTTATCCTAGTACTGTAATTTCATATGTTACCAATATAATGGAAATAGTTCTGATATCATGTTCATTAACTAGAATGTTAGAACCAATACGTTATAATACTAAACAAGCATAACTAAGAAGGAGTAAGCATATCTAGTAGCTTGAATAAGCTTACACATATAATAAGAAGTAATGAAGCTCACTCAACCCAGAATTAGGTATGAATGTTGTATTTTCCCACATTCAGCCCATAATTAGAAATGAATGTTGTTTTAGGGATGCTTGAGGCGACAAACAGTCCCAGAATTGCCCATATTTCTGTAAAAAAGGTATAGACCTGTCTAAAAAGTAATCTTTGTCATAGGAAAAATATTTCCATGAAAGAATTTGTATAAAATAATAGGTTTTATAATTCCACATGTCTCCATATGATTTTATATATGGAAGGCCTTACATAACCCCTCTAACTTGGAATCACTTAAAATACCAAGCAATTTTGGGACTCAAGATACTACAAGAGATGGAAGAGAAAATGGCTAAGAAAATGATTGTTCGACAAGATTGCCATGAGTTGATTGTGTGCCAAACTGTAAGCACAACTGCTTGTGTTTTTTTTAAGCTGACATAGCTCAATTCTTAAATGCAATCCCATGCTTATTATGCTCAGTGCACCCATTAGATTTCCTTCTCTTGATTTGAAGAGAAGGTAGGCCCTCCCATACATACAAAATTGTAGTTTATGTTGTAGGTTAGATATGTCCGACACTAGCAATGGAAGTCAGGAATTTCTCCACATATATAGTCTCAAACTTCTTGTGCAAAGCATGCTTTCCACTTGTATTAGGATAGCTATTTTCCAATTCAATACTTTAAGGGTTCTACAATAAGAGAGACATATTGTTATGCAACCTGCTTCAACCAAAATATTGGTAGCTTCTTCCTTATTCACCCCTTATACTATACTTAGTAAAACATGGAATTAAAAGAATGATTCACCTAAATTTTGTTGGAAATTAATGGATAGTAGTCTAGACATATATATGCCAAATTGAATAGCATTGGAGGGATGGAATTATGAGGGATTGATGTCTAGAGAAGGAATTTTCTATCCTTGTGTTGCATAAGTAAGTATTGTGTTTTTCAAACAATTGATCCAACATAAAATTTCAATAGTGGTATACTTTGAAAATCCTATCCTTTCCTTTCAGTTATAGAAATTGTCCTGATAATTATTGTAATGCCTCGGTTTTGACCCCGTTGCATTAGATGTATATGATGTACATATTGTAAATGATCATGGTGTGGAGCTAAAGTCCAAGGCCCCACCATTGATCGGTCATGTTATGTTTTGGATTTTAATTTGTCACCGATGGTATATCGGGGCATGCGGCATATATTATATTGGTCATCATGTAAATATGCATCTATAATTAATTAAATGAACCCGACCAGCTACGATCGCGGCATCTAAATCGAAAGGGGCATGATTTTTCCAAGGATAAGGATGTGGGGAAATTGTCAAAACTTAGGCCAATGAAAGAAAAATACCCATGTGTTTTCTTCCCTTTGTTTTTATTCCAACCACTTTCATTAAGAAAGACTGCTGGTGGTTGAGGCAGTTATGAGCTTTGGGAGTGGGGTGGTAGGACTGTCAGTCCTCACCCTCACGCACACTCCACCACCATGGTTGACTTCACAATGGAAAAAATCACCGTCCTTACTCTCACGCAGGTCTACCACTCTCTCCACGGTAGTGCTGAAGCTCTCATGCACTTCTGATTTGCATTCTCCATTTTTGTCGGTCGTTTTGTTCATCTTCACGCAGGAGTGGAATTCTTGTTTGCTCTCTCACGCATAGAACCTTCTGGGTTTTACCCATGTCATCTCTTTCCCTGCGGATTTCTGGATGAAGTGGTCATATACACTCCCCACCGGCTGATTGTGGGTTCTACATTGTTGCTCACGCTCACCCATAGGCTGGGAGACTGTAATTTCTTCCCCATCGTGGTCTGTATATGTTTTCTTGGTGATCTTGTTGCCCAGGACAGATTGTGTTTTCCCACGTTGTTGGCTGTGGTTGTTGTGGTCTTCCTTACATGTTGAGGACTGTGGTAAATTTTCCTGAGAGTCATTTTGGCCATGATAGGGCCAAGAATGACTTAGAATTCATTTTCCCTGTTTAAGCTATGGCAGCTGACTTAATTGCTTGTGTGCAATGGTTGGTATTCAGACTATGGGAGGAGCAGGGATGTTGACTTAGATTTGCTTGAAAAACCTGGTGGCTGGAAACCAAACAGACAGAGCTAGAGGGATGGCCTTCTTCTCCATCACCCCTGAATAGCACTAGAAGGGAATGCAGGGCCTGAGGGACTGTGTAGCAGAGAAGGGACTGATTCCTTGTGTTGGGTGTGTTTGGGTGTCTTAGAGGTCAGGCTAGTTCTGGTGTAGGTGTTCTTGGCTCTGTGATGGGCTCACCAGCTTAGCAATTTGCCTTCTCCAGCTCCCTAATGTCCTGATAAACCTAACTCTGTTGGCTTGGCTATGTGTTTTGTGTATCCTTGGCTATGTGTGAGCCTGCTAGTTCCCTTATTCCTTGGAGAATCATGCCCATCTCGGGGGTGGCAGCGCTACTGAGAGATTAAGGAGCATGTTGGCCTATGGTTGGGTGGAACATTGCAGTGACGTAGCTGGTTGTGGATCAAGTTATTCATAATATAAGTGATCTTGTCCAATTATACTTCTACAAACTTAATTTATGTTAATGAAAATGATGAACATGTTAAATGATTGCATGCATGTATGAGTGCTGATGGTTTCCGCTGTGTGTGTTGATTAAATTGCATATGTGCATGATATATTGCAATGCATCTTCTTTCAGCATTCTGTTTCAGCAATTTTATGCCTGTACATGTTCATGGGGATTTTATCCCGGGTGGTTAAAGCTTGGGTCGCGTCCTCTACGTCGGTTGGAGGCATGGACACGTGACAATTATATACATCCTTTTTCACCTTAGTGGTGCCATAGGCTAGATAGGGTGTGGAATGGAAATTGTAGTATAAACGAAACAATTATTCCATGACCTTTTTAGGTCTACGTTTCCTTTGTCTATCCTCTATGTTTTCTAATTTATAGAATATCCTTTCACCTTAGATCTGCAAACTCAAGATTGCATTATTCATTTTTTCCAAAACCTGCAAACCCTAATTTCCCTATTGTTTGTCTATCGTTATCTCTCATATACCTCTCAATGTTTGGTTGTAACCGTAAACAATGGAAGATTTCCATTCCATTCATGAATAATTCCATTCAATTCAACCCTAAATGATGGATTTGGATGCAACTGATACAACCTCAAAACCATAATGGCTATTGGGTCAAGATTCAGATGGGATTTTGTTGTGATGAGTTGGAAGTTATTTTAAGTTATATGTAAGCCTACGGGCGCAGATTAAGGAGAGAGTAGTGGCCAAAAAAATGAATAATCGGACCAATGTAGACTGAAGAACTGACCTAAAAGTTGTGTGATCAGGTCGGTGTAGTGTTAGAATCTCTTAGAATGTGAACTCGTCTAAATAGGTTGGAGAAAGTAATGCATTTTGTCAGATATCTAACATATATGCTATACCAACGACATCATAAATTTTCTTATATGACTTTAGCCATGTCTACAGGGAGCACAATATGAGTGTAGATCGTTTATCCAATGAAGCATTGAATATGAAGGCTGGCCTCCTCTCCTTCTCGTAACTTTTAGAAGGAGAAATCATTGAGGAAGGCATGATACAGTTAATTTAAGATCCTTTTGATGTGTGCGGAATAGTATTTTTTGGTTCTTTCTACTATGGGATATGTTAACCCAAAAAATCCCTCTCTAAGCTCTCCATGACCTACACCACCGAAGGACACCACTTCACGACCCTCCATTAGACCCCCACACCCTCATAAATGCTTAAGGATGAAGAAAAGGGCTTAAAAACCCCAAAAAGGAGCCTAAAATACTCTCCTAGGAGCTAAAGCCCCCCAAAAGGGGCTAAAACCCTAAAAGGAGCTAAAATTAGGGAGAAAGGGGCTAAAATCCCAAAAAAGGGGCTAAAGCCAGGACCAAGGGCTTAAAACCCTAAAAACCCTAAAAAGGCTATAAAAGGAGGGTGGGGGGTCACTCTCAAAACACTTCTCCCTTGCATACTATTATGCTACCCATGGATGCCTTGAGACCCTTTGTCTCTCAAGCCACCCACACTCCCTCTCCTCCATCTCCATTGAGCCATAGCTCCCCCATCCAAGAGAGGTGCTTCTTCAAGCTAGGGCATGGTGGTCCATTCCACCCAAAGAGAAGGTCTAGCTTGTTATTTGTTGTATTTTCTTAGTAATTTCTTTTCTTTCTAATCCATGGTTTCATTTGCAGGTTTATTTCCTAACTTGTTTTGCAGGTATTTCGGTTTGTTGTAGCTTAATGACTGTTTGCAGGTTATTGGAAGTGAAACCCTAACCTTTGTTTGCAGAGGGGTTCTCCATATTTCTCTTCCATCTTTGTTTTCATTATTGTTCTTTACATTTCATTTTTCCTTTCAGTCTTTCCATAAGCAGGAACCTACCCTTCTGTCCTATAGACAGAAGGGAGTAATTCCTGCCCCTGTAGCAAGGAGAAATCCCTACTACAGAACTGGCGACCATACTGGGAATTGGGATAGCTTAATGATTGTTTGCAGGTTATTGGAAGCAGAACCTTAACCTTTGTCTGCAAAGGGGTTCTCCATATTTCTCTTCCATCTTTGCTTTTATTTCTATCTAGTTTCATTCCTGCTTTTCTTTTATGCATTTCCACGTAGGAACCTATCCTTCCATCCTATAGATGAAAGGTAGCCATTCCTACCCCTGTAGCAAGGAGAAATCCCTGCTATAGAACTGGCGACCATACCAGGTCGATCCCATAGGATCCCTGGTCCAGATTTTTAAAATTTCAAGTTTTTTAATTGTTTCCCTAGTTTTTAAAATTTCATTTCAAATTCAGTTTAGATATAGTTTATTTCCAGTTATTAGTGTTGTCGAAGCCTCTGCTAGGCAAAACCGATTTAGTTTAGCCATAGTACAAGTTACTGTCGGCCGGAATTGACTCAGGATCAGAAAAACCCCAAATTCGAGGCAGGTCGCAATTATCGAGCATGAACAGGGGATGAGGGCACACTTAATGGCCTAACAGGTGAGCCCAAGATGCACTTAATCCCCCGAAAGGTGTGAATTCACTCAAAAACATAGACTACAATTGCCTGTGAAATCTGTGCGACCCCCTCGCCTGTTTCTAAAAAAAATTGCGACCCCCTCGCCAAATTTGATCAGAAATGTGCAGTTTGTCAATCAGAGGCTCAATTTCAATTTAATAGGGACTATCAGTGCATATCAACCGCCTATGTCCAGCATACTAGTTTAATTTCAGTTGTTGTTTTAATTTCCTGTAATTGCATCAACAAACAATGTGTAAATTCCAAACAAATTTTAATGGCTTAATTAAATGAATCTAGCTTAACTAAAATCAACCTAAAACTAATTGTCTTGCTTACCCTTCCTCCTCTACCCAGTCATCACCCTCCGAGGTATTCTGGGATACGACGAAGGGAAAACTCGTATAGACCTAGGCCCTTCATTGAATATTTTTTCTAAACCATTAAAACCGGATGACCTAGAAGGTAGAGGGGGTAGAGCAGGAGGGCTTCTCATGGCACTAAGTGTCCTCCCTATTGACCAACCTTGCATCGTGAGGTGACCTGTGGATCTATGAATGGGCTTAGTCCCATTGTGTTGAGATCCCCACACCTTCTCTTGGTTTAAGAAGAATATCAGTGTGAGGTAGTCATCTAGTTAGGCCATAAACATTCAGGGTTAAAAACTATATTGGTTTACAAATTTTTGATTATTCATTGCATGCAAAATAATGATATGAACTCTACCATAATATGATGAATTCATAAACCAATTGTAGCTACCAAATACCAGAAAGACAAACAAACAAATACACCATACCAAGTAATCAACCCAACTCAGTTCATGATGCTGAGAGAGCCTTAAAATTTATCAATTTACACTAAGAACAAACAAATCTGCAGTCTTTGAGGACATAATTCCCTAACTGCTTCAACTGTGGGAAGTACCTGGGCTCTTCCCAGAAACTCATTGTGAGGAGTACCACAGGAACCCCAAAGTAGCTAGCGGCTGAGAGGAATTGCCAAGCGAAATGGGCAACGACCCCTTTCGATTGAGTAGAAACGCCTATGAGGAAAAAGCCAAGCGCTGTCTTCTGGAAGTCTTGGTGTTCGAGTGACCACCTATAGCCAATAGGAAGCCACTGAAACTGGGGTCCAAACATCATTCCCATCAGTTTGATAAACATATAACACAATTGATCCCTCACGCTCTTCCTCACGCCTAAGAGGTGAACCACCACCATTTGGAACGTTGAACTGACACCATCGAGCTTATTCTCAATGACTTCACACACCATCAGAAGGATGCATAGCCTTTGATTCAGATTCAGACCCGTATCAGTCTAAAATAGACCTCCATATTGCACCATCAAGCCCCATGGCTAGTGCAAACCCAGATCAATTTTCCAACATAGCCATAGCAAGTGGACCCATGTCCACACCACAACTTGTCACCAACAACCTTGCAGGTGTCCCAAGTAGAGTCATGCAAATTGTCATCAGTCAGCTTCCACCACCCATAGAGACCAGCCAAGATGGCCCATCTGCAACACACGGGAGCAGTGGCCCCTCCACCTACACTGCCCCTCCTGTCACACAGGGGGGTAGTGGACCTTCCACTTACATTGCCCCTACTATCATACATGGGGGAAATGTCCCTTCCACCCATACTATCCCCCCCACAACACTTGGGGGCATTGGCCCATCCACAATGGTGCCACCGCAAGTACCCCCACCCGTGTAGATGAATTATGCACCTGCAAACCCCACCACCATTACTGCCCCATCTCACATCAAACTGGGTTCCAATCTACCTATCATGGCTCATCTTAAACTTCTTGATTTGACTCGATTAACAAACGACCCCATCCACCACCAAGCTTTCTGGCCACCCATGCCAACCAAGCTACCATCAGACATTCCCAAGTTTGAAGGCAAAGCAGGGGAATGTCCCCAAAACCACATAATGACATTCCATCTATGGTGCTTGTCAAATAGCATTGTAGATGATTCCATCAGACTGAGGCTATTCCAACACACCCTCATAGGTACTGTGGCCAAATGGTACATTGAGCTACCACAAGCCAAGTACCTTGATTTTAACTCCCTAGCCTTCATGTTCCTATAGTATTTCCAACTCCCTGTTAGATATGACGAGGGGGTGGAGATCCTGCTATCCTACCGTCAAAACACTACCACTCATATAACTGACCATATCCATGAGTGGTGGCAATGCCATAGCCTATGTAAAATCCAACTTGACGACAGGATCTTCTTGGATTGGTTCCTTAAGACCTTGCTCCCACCCATAGAAAAGGACGTCGCATTCGAACGTCCCCTATCCGAAGAAGAGGCCATACTGAAAGCTCAACAGTTTGACCTCATCTATGCTCAGTCTGGATACTTGTACATCGTCATCCTAGATGCTCCCCATGCAGGCACCTCCTACCACGATGCATCGGGGGCATCCCATGCTGTAGATGGCATCATAGGATCGGTCTCCCAACAGCCACAACATCGACTGACACAACCTATATTTCCATCACAACCAAGCAACACTGCCAATGTTGCTTACCAAAACCAAGCTTTGGACTATGCTAGAATGATGTCCCAGTCCAGAGCAACAACTTCCTACACAAAACCTGCGCCACCACAGCAGGCTTAGGCCATGGCTTGGCTAAAATAGTAGTATGTGGGGAAAATGCCCACATTTTTGGCACCGCCACCCCCACAAATATACTATGCACCACTAGTGCAACCAGTTCAAGCCCCCGCCCTTCTCCACCCGCTCCATTGGGACAAGTTTTCGCACAACAAAACCATCCCAACCAACCTACCCCCAACAACCAACAAGGGAAAGCTAGAAATAATCAGCCCCGAAACCAAGGAAACAACCAACCGTAGGGAGGCGATCAACACCTGAACCATCCCAACAATGTCGCGATAAACCAGCCAGCTCAAAATTCCCCACAACCAAACGCACCAAGATGCAACACCCTGTTGCACAAAAACCAACCATGCACACTTTGTGATGTTTATGGGCACTACACATTCAAGTGTCCCCTCATGGGTCGAGCTAAGCAGGCCATTCAGAATGAGGTTCAATAGGTTTCCAACGTTGCAAATCAATCCCAACCCAACCCAGCACCACAAGGACCTCCTCCTATGGTGCTTCAAAACCCACTACTGGTCCAAGGATTGGTGGCAACCGCACTCCCTCCCCAAACCAATCCCAACGCTCTGGGGGCACCTCCCATGGCAGAAACAAGTGTTCACCACCTGCTAGCCATGATGACTGAAGAATTCAACTTACAAACTAGAAGGAATCAGTACGGTACCACCACAGAACCCGCTGACACATCAACAGAATCAACGTCCAAAATAGTCAACCTACCTCTTTAGTTACCCCCATTCCCGTGCCCTCCCATATGCAAGATTACCAATAATGCCATGGCTAGAGCTGCAGTTAGCTATATCATTGTGGATGATTTGGCCTAAACGCCAACCGCCATGTCCACTCTTGAGGTACTTAAAACGTGCCCAACACAGCGGAAAGCCTTACTAGCCGCCCTTGGGGTAGTAGACCCCTCTAACTCCAATTTGATCACATTCAACATGGAGAACAGAGAACCACACAAGTCATCCACCATCACCTTAAAAATCCCAGTGTCTATCCGAAACCTAGTTGTGCACTGGTGCATAGTGGCTGAGGGGGCATCCATGTGCATTATGTCTACCTTGGTTTGGCAGAAACTTGGATCACCAATTCTGCAACCGTCCTCCATAACTCTGTGGTATTATGATGGACATCCCACTAAAGCCCAAGGAATCCTCCCCCATGTCCCCATCACATTAGCTGGGAAGACAGTGTCGATCGACATAGAGGTCATCAACGCTCAACTGGACTATAACCTTCTCCTCAGAAGGAGTTATATGTATGCCATGAGAGCAGTCGCATCAACTGTCTTTCGTCTAATGGTGTTCCACCATGAAGGGAAGATTGTGAGAATTGATCAACTCACTTATCATGATCTGCAAGGGTTAACGACACCCGTCAACGTTATCCCTACCATCACCACCATTTACCCACAAGGGGCGACCACACATGCTAATGTTGTCCCTGCAATCAACACTATGGTTGACAACACACCAGCCTCCCCATTGTTGAATGTGGGCCCTGGGTTTTTTGCCGATACCACCATGACGGATCCTTTGCCATTAGTGTCACCACCACTGACACAAAATGAAACTGTGGACTTGTGCATGGTCTTATCAAGCACTGTTGCACCCAAACAACAACCGCAGCCATAGCCCCAACCACAACCACAACATCGTCCACAGCCGCAACACCAATAGCAGCTGAAACATCACCCACAACTGTAGCATTACACATATATGCAACCACAACCACATCCCCACATGCAATCAGCAGGGATTTATCTGGCCTCATCTCCAGTCCATACAATTCTCTTCCTCTTCCCCCCACCTGGTGTCATGAGAAAATTGGTAATGACCACCTTAAGCCTGCCCAACTTTACATTGGGAATTCCAGTGTGGTATCTTGATCCATCGGCTCAACCAACAATGCCCAAGGTTGTCTTAATCCTGGTGCAACCCATCGCGGTCGAGTCTCACCCTCCACTCGGTCCATAAAAGCCAACCGCTGCACCCGCACTCGCACCACCCCACCTGAAAAGGGCCAGGGGAAAGAATGCCAAAGCCACCGCAAAACCGTGATAAGTCCCGCCTTGTGCCATCTTCGAGCAATAGGGCCATCCAACCCAGAATTTCCCTGAAATCCCCATGATCCATGCACACTTGGATGCCATGGATACAAATGAAAACATCCCCATGGTTGAACTCCCAAACGCACCAATAGTCAGGAACAATGCATTGAGAACAAACCATGCTTTCTCCCTTTGCGTTTTGTATGGACATTACTCTCACCATTGCCAGGACCTACCCGAATTTCGAATAGCTCTAGCTGACCTCCGTCGACATTCCCTTGAGTTTGAAATCACCTTGATCGAAGAAGTGCACTCCCCACCGCGTTCTTTAGACACCATGTCCATCTACATGATGTCCAGTTCAACTGACCCGCTTATCTCCACCTCCAACGATGGTCCATCAGACCTGTCTCTTCATTGCTTTAGAAATGATGAGGAGATACTGGAAGCTCTAACCACCCCAGAATACCCATGGGACAACATGCACCATCACTTGTTCTTCCTCCCTGAAGAACTTGTGTCGCAGTCTGACCAGTTTTTCATGGAGACCAAAGATTTCATCCATGGGAAGGTCGACTAGTTCAAGAACCCCATCCCAACACCAGATGCCTTCTAAGAAGGGAATATGGTGAACATTTTTCCAACCATTAAAATCAACATCTCAACCAATTCTGAGATTGTTGAAGAAATCATGATGGGGGCATCCTACTCCCCAAAAGAGGTCGATGCCTACAAAGCTCTCTTCCAAGAATTTCGCGACATCTTCGCCTGGTATTACACCGAAATGCCCGGCTTAGATCCATCCATCGTGGAACACCACATTGACACATGGCCCAATGTGGCCCCCATACGCCAAAAGCAATGGCCCATTCACCCTTCCAAAGTGGCTACGGTTAAAGCCAAGATAGAGAATTTGCACACAGCTGGCTTCATTTATCCCATTGCGTACACCACTTGGGTTTCTAATCCTATCCCTGTGAATAAAAAATAGGGTACCATTCATGTTCGCACAAACTTCCACGACCTCAATGGGGCATGTCCCAAAGACAACTTCCCCACACCCTTCATCGATCAGATCATCGATGCGTGCACCGGACATGAGGCCTTTTCCTTCATGGATGATTTTTTCCGGATATAACCAAATCCAAATCCAGAAAGAAGACCATTATAAGGTAACATTCACAACCCCATGGGGAACATTCACTTATCGAGTCATGCCCTTTGGCCTGAAAAACGCTAGAGCCACCTTCTAGCATGCCATGACATACTGCTTCCATGACCTCGTTCACATTATGTTGGTTTGTTTCGACAACCTCATCGCGCGGTCACAGAAGCAAACAAAACACATAGACGACCTGGGATAAGTGTTCTTACAATGTTGCAAGTACGAAATCCGCTTGAACCCTTTCAAGTGTGTTTTCTATGTCCCCACGGGCCGTCTACAAGGATTCATCATGTCACACAAAGGAATGACCGCTGATCCCTGGAAAGTCCAAATGAATTTCCCCCTAACGTCACCCCTTTGAGTGACAACATTACAACTTGTATTATAGTATTTCCATTTTTTTTGTTTTACACATTTTTTCAAAATTGAGTCTTATCTATCATTTCCTCTCACTGCTTCAGATGGAGCACACCTCAAACTGGTATATGGGATTCTCAGATGGAGCAAGCATATGGTCTCCAAACCTCGCCTCGGCTGCATGGGTCATCTACTCCCCATCGCATGAGTTGATCCACATAGATGGAATATGCATGGGCACTGCAACCAACAACCAGGTTGAATATGATGGTGTCAATGGCCTCTTGACCGCCACTCTTCAGTTAGGAATTCACCATCTCGATGTCTTCTTAGACTCCTAACTACTTGTTTCTCAGTTGAATAACCACTATCGAGTACGTGATCCCTGCCTCTTTAGAAAGTACCTGTGCACTAAACAAATGGTTAGAACATTTGAATCCATCACATTCACACATGTTCCCAGAAACCTCAATAGTGTCGCAGATCAAATGGCTAACGATATTCTAAATTGGCACATCCACAACCGCATATAGGAAACATACAACCATAACATCATGCATAATTATGTCTAAAAAATACACACACAGTGTAATAATACATCACATAGGCATTTGCATCCCACGGCATCATAAAAAGACTCACATAATAAAACCATAAAAGTGCATCCACGTGCGTCAATATATATATATATATATATTGATCAATTGCATGTCCAAAACATGTCCAATACAAAAATGAGAAGCCACATATGCTTTCTCAGCAGGATATACATAGCGACACAAAAAACCCTAAGTGCACCAATGCACTAGGGATAGCCCCACTAGGATACTAATCTGACTCAGACTCATCATCTGACTCGGTGTCATCAACTTCCTCAGAGGACTCATCTTGTGCAGGAAGATCACCTCTCGCCACCCGGCGAATGTGCTCACAAGCCATCGCCATCTTCCTCATCACACCAGTCCACTCTAGAGGAAGGTTGTGAATAGCAGCAATCATCTCACTACTCAGATGCTGCCAACAATCATCTGAGACTCCAGTAGTAAGCCGCTCCAGATACGGCAGCACTCCATCCATTTCCTGTCATCGCCTACGGGAGCTCCCAGCAGGAACCACCACAGGAGCTATGGTAATGACCCGCCTCCGATGCCCAGGAGGTAGGCAAAGACCAATATCTGCATATATAAACAAGGACACCATCAGTCCACATACATTAAAAATACAAACTACCAACCAGCTCAAATACACTATGTATAAAGATGAAGATAACAACATCATGCATACATACAGCTGGTCCCCAAGCCTGGCAAGGAGGTCGGGGCATCTTAGGGTCTCCCTGGTAGTCCATACCTGCAGACGGGTACTCCTCAATCCCTACAGGAAGCCAGCGCCACTGCTCCAATAGCTCCTCAGTAAAAAAGTGTCCCACTTTGCCGCCACCCTCTTGGATCATCATCTAACACCATTTGTACATCTGTGGCTCCCGTGGACCATTGTCCTGCGCGGCCTAATGAGGATGAAGTGTAGGTACTTTCTTGAAAAAGAAAGCACATAGGAAGGAGCCAAAACAAAAACCAGCGCTAGAAGTCTTCGACTTGTTCAACTTACATCGAACAGCCTACAAATACATCTGGCCCCATGCATAGTACGTGCCACCCATAGCACGCTCTACTAGCTGAAGCTGCCCGCCAGAGATATTGTGGCTCCTTGTGGAACCCAAGATACGCTGCAATAAGGTCACCACTACCTGTGTCGACAAATCCTCGATGTCACACATCAGGATATAGGAGCCACGCATGTTCGCCGTAGCATAACAGTGCCGATCACACAACTCCTCCAATGTCTCCCCCCGAGACAACATAGGTGTCAAGTCACCAACCACTCCGAACGTAGGGAGCCCAGTAAGAAAGTATACATCTGCCAACGTAACCTCGATATGCTGGCCTTGAAAGAGGAAAACCTCCTCATCAGCATCCTAGGAACTCACCAGTGTTTGCATCAGCAAACGCAAGCTCCGCATGAGGGGTATCCTCTTCAGCAATCCGCAATGGAATAATGTATATCTCACATTCCCTTCTCATAAGGATGCATCCCTGAGACTCTTGCAGTCTCTCTGTCGCCACTTGATCTCAGCCATTCTACACAAGCAAAAACCCTGATGTGAGCCACTGCCATCATCAAAAAACACCCAAAAGAGGCCAAGTCGCACCTGTTTGGGAAAAATGAGCACCTAGGTCACTCAAAATTTCCCCACAAATGCACCCAGGTTGCACCTTTTCCTTCGAAAGGTGTGACTTGGCTCCATGAAACCCCAAACTGCTCATGGGGGGCCTGCGGGTGACCAAACCCAAAAAATAAACCACCAAAAAGATGAAATTCAGTGAGAACTATTACCTGCAAGTTGCGGCACTCAAAACCATCAGTTGGATCAAGAGAAATCAGAAAATGAAGAATTAGGGCCCACCTCTCCAACTCCACAATGAACAGTGACAATGACACCTCATCAAGTGGACCCCACCCTTATATAGGCCCCAGTTGACCTAGTTTCTTCCGATCGACATAACAGGACCATACGAACTCTGTTTGAGACGTCGTTTGCACCACCGGTTTCATAATTCTGCCCTCTATCTCTTTATGAGACCATTGTCTCATATTTAATAAATCAATTTCGAGACCATTTCCCACAAGTCACCTCGATTTACGAGCCATGACATGACGATGCGAGTGTCTACGAACTTGTACTTCTCAACCGCTACTCATGCGAGTTTTCAGGCCACCGACCATTAAGGAATGTCATTTTTTACTTTTATTTTGTATTTTAACACATAGTTGTCTTCTTCATCCACCGCACCTTACGCAGACTTCTGGACGATTGTCCACAAAACGATTTACTTTTCTTGTACGTATTTGGCATGTAAGTGCCCTAGACTTGCACTCACATCATATGCAGTCAAGTCTGTCCACCGCAACACACACACACGCTCTCTTGACCTCTGTCTGAGAGACACCTTGGTTTGTGTGCCTCTACCGCACTGACTCATGAGCCTCTATCACGATCTATCCCACACATGTATTGGTATGTTTGAGAGCCTTCTGCTCCATCCATACTGCGTGGATGACCTTTGGACCACTGTCCACCGTCCCAACATGGGGCACCGCCTGTGCCACCGCAATCGATTGACCACACTGGAGATTCATTTAAGCTCTTTTCTGACTCTTAAAAACAATGAAAATATTGGCAAGCGTAGCTACTTCCTTTCCCACTCGCTAAAGTATAAGAAAGGGTGTCTACATCGTCTTGTTTACCTCCTTTTGTGGACCATGTAGACCATTAATTGGAAAGGACCTTCTTGGCACATTCAAGCCAAGACTGTTCCCCTTTGCATACTTTTCTTCTTTCTCAGGTAGAGGGGCCGCACTTTATGAAAAATCTCATCATGGGTTGTCGTTAAGCTCTTTACCAGCCTTCTCATCAAGAAAATATTGTTGAGCAAACTTGGTTTCATTCATGCTCGTAAAAGTATCTAAATGACTATCCAGTCAGTATAGGTTTAACCTTTTCTGGCTTGATTGGACTACCAACAGTAAAGAAGTCTCTCATCCCTTACAGCATGGGAGATCTCTCCTATGTATACTTTTATCTTTTTTCGGGCACAAGAGACTACCAATGAAAAAGAGCCCCCACTAGAGTCTTCTTCATGCTTCCAGACTATCTAAAATTGAAATCACCATCGAGCATTTACCTTCTCGGGCTCGCCAAAAATCCATGAGATCGTACCACAATGGTGTCCCTATACACCGCCCCACATAAAACAGTTTGGCAGTGTTCCCCCTTTGGGTTGCCTTTGTTCAGAGTACTCTGCAATGTGTCTTCCTTCGATCCCATCAATATCAAAAGTGTCCACCTCCTCCAAGTATTTCCCATCTGCAGTGACATTCCTGGTATTACAGCTATGATCCCATTCCCATGAGTTAGTTTCATTTGCTGCCTGGTCTGCCCTACCATCATACTCTGAATAAAGGAAGTTTGAGTCTAACACACTCCCCCTGCCCCTATTCAATTCTTTCCCTCCCCCCCCACCATTCAGTGGGTCAGTCAGCAGATTGTCTCACATCTTTCAGTTATTTCCCTCACACTTCTGGTCAAGGAAACATCATTGCCTTGACTAGGGGCAGGTCTCACTCTGTCGACGACAACACATATATTCTAGAGGATAGACCCAGAGGTACCTATACCTTGGTTTCATTAACATCATGGATGAGTTCCTTGGAACACTTGAGAGGAGTCCTTAGTGCCTCTTGGGATGTTTGTTTCTCACGTGCTCGACTCCAACTACATCATCGCACAGTTGAGATTTGTACAGGGTTTGGTCCACACAGTACTTGGTCGAAGACCCCAGATGTCACCTAACTCTAGCACATGGATGAGTCTACTTGAGGGACCTAAACAGGTTATGTCCCCTGTGATTTCCGGGTTGCATTATAGACAATGTTCAGAAGCTCCGGCAGTGCTTCGATATACCTTTACGATTGATGCAACATACTTGTACCACAGAGACTCTAACTCTCAATCAGCGAGTCCATATAGTTATGTACCATTCTAGATCCAACAAACCGTCAGTCATGAAGATTAGCATTCCATAAGAATTCCATGGGTCCAATGTACCAGATCAGAATTGTATTCAGCCTCACATTGAGGCAACCATTATTGTAACATCAGTTGTATATGATCGGGTCTTATATTTTAGAGCATAGATCAAATTATTCTTTTGACATTGTTGCGAGCATGGAGATGCCCACCTTGTCCATATACATGTCACACATTATTTTTATCTCACCCATTGATGGGAACCATATTAATACAAAAACCAAAAGCCACCATGCCCCAAAACCAGAGGCACCACCTCTACGTAGCAAATCCTATGATGTCCATCGGCCATATGATGAGCTCCTGCCCTCACACATCAAGGGGCAATCTGTTAACCCAAAAAATCCCTCACTAAGCTCTCCATGACCTACACCACCCAAGGACACCATTTCACGACCCTCCATTAGACCCCCACACCCTAAAAAATGCTTAAGGATGAATAAAAGGGCTTAAAAACCCCAAAAGGAGCCAAAAATACTCTCCTAGGAGCTAAAGCCCCCAAAAAGGGGATAAATCCCCAAAAAGAAGCTAAAATTAGGGCAAAAGGGGATAAAAGCCCAAAAAAAGGGCTAAAGCCTGGACCAAGGGCTTAAAACCCTAAAAACCCAAAAAAAGCTATAAATGGAGGGTGGGAGGTCACTCTCAAAACACTTCTCCCTTGCATACTGTTATGCTTCCCATGGATGCCTTGAGACCCTTTGTCTCTCAAGCCATTGACACTCCCTCTCCTCCATCTCCATTGAGCCATAGCTCCCCCATCCAAGAGAGGTTCTTCTTCAAGCTAGGGCATGGTGGCCCATTCCACCCAAAGAGAAGGTATAGCTTGTTATTTGTTGTATTTGCTTAGTAATTTCTTTACTTTCTAATCCATGGTTTCATTTGCAGGTTTATTTCCTAACTTGTTTTGCAGGTATTTTGGTTTGCTGTAGCTTAATGATTGTTTGCAGGTTATTGGAAGTGGAACCCTAACCTTTGTTTGTAGAGGGTTTCTCCATATTTCTCTTCCATCTTTGTTTTCATTACTGTTCTTTACATTCTATTTTTCCTTTTAGTCTTTCCACAAGTAGGAACCTACCCTTCTATCCTATAGACAGAAGGGAGCCATTCTTGCCCCTGTAGCAAGGAGAAATCCCTGCTACAGGATACATCAACATCTTTCTTATTTTAGATGGGGATATAGAGTTTGTTTTCATCTCCTTAGGGGTGTTTTTTCTCCACCCTTGATGCCTCATTGGATAAGCTGTTTGGGATCCTTATATTCTCCGTGTGGTATTGCTACTTTAGTCATCTTGGGATTGTGGGTTCCATCCCTCACCTTGAGATAATTTTTGATACTTATTATCTCCACTCGTTAATGGACTGACTTATTTCCAAGACTATGTAAAAGTTACCTTTTATTCACTACTGAATATCAAGCTAGAACACCTCTTTTTCTTCTAAAAAGGAAAGATACAGAATATTTGCAAATGCTTTTATCACATATATTGAGATCCGTAAACTGGGTCTTTTATATTTTTGGGTGAGGAAACAAACTAAATTAAAATAGGTACACCTATCGATATTGTAAAAACCATAGTTTGTATTTTGAGATTAATTGGTTGAAGCATTTGATATGGATTGACTTGATATCTATATCATGTTAAAGGACTATGTGTTGAATTTTTATACTAGGGAATTATTGATATTATCCAAGATAATGATATCAACATTATGTCATGCTTATAATTCTTTCCAAGTTTTTTGCTAGTATTTTTCTATTATTTGCCAAAAAAAATTCCGGCCATGGTGCAGGTAGAACCAAACAGGTATTTGTCAGACCTGTCTTCCTCTAGCGAGGGAATTTTGGGAAGTCTAGAGGAAAGTGAGACATCCAGTAGGTCTACAAGGGCTAGATCAACTAGATGTCATAAGATCAGAATAAAATTCAATAAACGCATGGAATTTTTTCTCAAAGGAGGGGGGTCATGTTCCTATGATGATGAGACAGTAGGAGACATTGAGGTGCCCTTAAGGTACAAACACTTAGTGAATAAATGGGTGCTTAGGGATCTTCCTCAAGTAAACACTGATTTTTGTGTGAATGAGAGGATATATAGGATTGCACCATCGTCATTACATGGATTGGGGTTTTTTTGCATGGATGAAATAAAGGTTGGATACGACAGATGTACATAATTGATGGAGTATGTTGGACCCTCCTACAACTACAGTGATTGGATGTTCCTAGTCCAATATACACGAAGTATGCGTAGATATAAGTTGTCAACAAATTATATAAAACTGAAATACAAAGCTCAAAATAAAGGAGCAACGTTGTACATTGACGGAAGGATAAAAACAACCGGTAATATTGTGGGGTTTATAAATAGTACACAACCAGGGTCTACACTTAAGCAACACAACTGCATATTCGAGTCACATGAAGGAAACTGTGTCTTTGTATGTGCCATTAAATCAATAGCTGCTGGCGAAGAACTGCTTATTAATTACAATTTGAATCGTGTAGATACAAACACAGTTAGTATCATCCAAAAATTTAACCAAAATTTTATTACTTATTTTAACATCTATATTTTAGTTAGCATATAATTATAGTTTTCTAATAAATTTTCTATGTTGACTTTGCAGGGAGGTGATGGAGGGGTCATCACCCTAGCAGAAGGTGAGAGGAGTACACGATCTGTGAGGCAACATGTATACATCAAAATGTTATGTTTTGAAAGTGTTTTAGTGAATATTCTGGTTACATTAGGTAATTTTTAGTATGTTTTTGATGCAGGGTTCTCTCAAGGGCACCTCCCTCTCTGTAGATGTTAGTAGACCTGAATCAAGGTGGAAGGTATACATCGATATTTCCATTGTAATAATTTTGGGATGGACAAACAGATCTGTTGTTATGTATTTTCATTAGTATATTTGGTTTTTTTATATAATATTATCTATTTTCCATGCAGAGTGTTGATCAGGGAATCCAACCGGCTATTGATCAGCCGAGTGCAGCATCGGGGCAACAGGTAAACATGAATGTAGTTCTGCATTTGAAATACTTTAAAATCGTACACATGTATATTTTGTAGCATATTTTTATTTTGTTATGTATTTTTTCATTTTTATGTTTGCGTTCATGATGATAATGTTGTCTACTTTTTTTGCAGGTTGATGACCAGGGAAAGTCCCCAACTGTTGATCAAATGACTAGATCCTTGAGGCAACCTATAAAGATTTTACATATTGCATTCATTGTGATAATGTTCTCTATATTTTTTTGAAGGTGGTTGATCGAGGTAAGTCCCCAGCTGTTGATCAGACCACACCCTCTTCTAGGAATCCAGTAAACCTAGATGTAATCCTATGAATCTACCATGATAGACAAAAAAATTTAATATAATTTTTTGTGCACACTATTGCTTCAAAGACTAAGCAATGTTTTATATATTTCTATTGTAGATAGGGGATTCGATTTATGAAACACCATATCAACACTCTTTACAGTTTGAGGTCTCCCAGTTGATGAAAGATAATGAAATTAGTAGGTCTACAGACCCGTCGAGGGTGCTACAGAAGACCATGGAAAAACAAAATGAGGAACTGCTTCTTCTGACATTGATAGTTCCATTTACATAAGAGATCAAATCAAAGATTCAATTGTTGTTACAGAGAATTCGAAAATTGCAAGTAAGTTCCCGAAAAATAATCTAAATTCATTTAGAACTTTATAATATTTAATTATATATGCTATTGAACTTATAATACAATGGTTTGAATTTACATGAAGTTATGCATCTTTATAGTGGTGGTCAAGGTGTTGTTGGTCCCAGTGACCAAACCACTCCACGTACACCACATACTGATCCCTTATTGTCCACTGAACAGTCGGCAACATGCTCAGTGACACCCCTGAGGCCAGCAAATTAGGGTGCATCCGATGTTGATCAACCCACAACAGATGTTGCAGAAGAAGGGGTGGATGCATTTCTTGGATCTTCTCATGTCACTAGCACTAGTTCAGTAGTGATAACATTTTTGGTGAGCAAAGAACTGGTTCCAATAAAGATAAATAAGATTCTAGGTGATTATAGATTGTTTAATTTATTTTTTATAATTTGTGTCTAATATACCGATAATATTTTTTAATGTTGACTAATGATGGAATTAATGTTTTGCAGGAAATGATATATTTTATAAACAACTGAATGATTTGTCCTTGGATATATTTGGGCCCACCATCTGCACAAGGTGGGACAAGTAGGAAAAATCTTTAAAGGATGGGCTGACTAATCACTTGGTTGGTCTATTCAAAAAAGATACCTTTGATACATCGAAGGTCCTACAGAAGGCTGGACAACATCTGAAGATATTCCAAGACCAGTATAGGGTTCACCTAGAAAAGAACCATAGGCATGTTGATGTAATTGTAACTTCAGAATGTATTCATTCGTATTTCTTATGTATTGTAACCTGATGTTTATTTCGGGATGTATTGTAATGTATTTGAGTCATGTCATGCCCCGATGTTCCAATCAGGAAGTTTCTATAATGAGAAAGTCATGTCAAGTCATTGTGGGTAACCCTCCTATTGATCAAGGGTTAAAGTCCCCACAATTGTGGGGCCCTTGGGTTATTAGACTATCCTAGTGAATTCAACCCTAGGTGAGTCATTGTAAGTTGGGAAATAGTCCCCACCATTGTTTTACCCTCCTATTGGTTAGAGGAGGAAAAGTCACCACAAGTGGTGGGGCACTAGGGTTATTAGACACTCCAAGAGATGCCAGCTCTAGTAAGTAATTGTTAAGTGAGGCCGACATGTTGGAGTGCACTTCAATTGAATGGAAGAATATAAATAGAGAGTGAGAGCCTCTCTATTTATTACTTGCAACACTCACACTCACTCATTCGGGGTGCATGAGTGAGAGGTGAAGCTCTCTCAGTGTGAGAGAGAGAGACTGCTGCTGTGTGGAGATCATCTTACTGTTTTGGGGCTTTTACTATTTTGGTGTTGATTCTATCTCTGATGAAGTTGCGGGGTTTTATCCTTTATGGTTTACCTGAGGAAAACTCTTTTTGTCTCTTGTCTCTTGTGATGTGCTTATGTTTTATTGATGTGCTTGTTATTCTCTCAGTTAAAAGATCCTAAGATCATAATGCTTGCTTATATGATGAAAAACTAACATGGTATCAGAGCTAACCTGAGAAGAAGACATTGTGCAGCTACAGAAGCTAGGGATTCTTACTTTTTGGGTCTCTCTCCACAATCCATCAGCAAAAATATACTAGGTTGACTCTCCACTGAAGGGCGCATCTTTCTGTCGAAGCGGAATTTGATTCCGAGCATTTTCAGTTTTCGATGCCGAAATTAGGGATTTCTATAGAAGAGAAATTTTTGAGTGATACCAACATAGGATTTTTATCCTCATCAAAACCTAATTTTAGAGACCTGGATCAAGAAATTTGGTTGCGTACAACTCCGGGAAAGTTAAACCCTAGTTTGACCTTGAGTTAGGAAAAACGCTAAATACTAAAACTGATAAGTTTTGGTACAGTCTCTATATTTCGAGGTTGGAGACGTCTTAGAAGCTGAAAATTTTAGGCACCGAATATAAAATCTTGATGAACACTGTATCCAAAAATCAGCCTCATATTCGCTATATTCTGGGACATATGATCCCTCCAAGTTAGGGTTCCAGCCTCTTCCAGAATTCATCCCTAAACAGGACACCTAGGGAGAATTGCAATATCTTGGGCTACAGAGGTCCAAATGGAATTACTGAAGATTTTCAAAAAATGGCACAGACTATCATTTTGTTGGTCTGAATATCAGACTCAGAAGATGAACCAGTGACATGTGGCATGCCATACAACTTCGTTGTTCTGAACAGTCCTGTAACAGGTCACCTCGGGAAAAAGATAATAAATCCCACATGGTAAAACCAATTCTGATGAAACCTATGGTGTTCGATCAGGGACAGGTGAGGTTACCTCAGTGAGAAATTTAAGAAAAATAGGATTAGTAATTTCAGAGATATCATAGAAACAGAAACAGGCATTTCTGTAGAAGAAATTGGAAATCTAGTGCTTCCGGTTCCGGGAGCTTCCCTCCATTGTTTTCAGAAAAGGAGTACATTAGAAAGCTCCATTTGAAGAGATATATATGTCTATCCAATTAGATCTGAAATATTCCAAGTTTGGAAAATTAGGGTTTCTATGACAAACCCTAGATCAGCCAGCTCCGAAATCAGGACGAACACCTCAAATTGGTAAGATCTAAATCCTTTGCTATTTTCATTTGAGATTCTCATTTCAAAGTGATATATCACATCAGCTTGATGATAATATTGTTTAAGTTGACAACTTCCAAGAATGGAAGTATATGATCTCTCTAAAGAAAATGAATTGGACACCTACATGAGTAGAAAGGTTCCAGTTCCAGAGGGAGATGAGGCTAGAAGCCTTACACAAGAAGAACATGGTCAAGGCCAAGAAGATCATTGCTGATTCAGTCATGAATCAACTTGTATTACAAGTGTCTCCTTAAATACACCGATGATGTTTTGATTCCTTGACCAAGATATTTGAAGGGAAGAACAGAAATCAGAATATGACCTTAAGAAACCAGTTGAAGAATGTGAAGATCCATAATGCAGAGACCATGTAGTCATAAGGGTCTCTCAAATCAAAGAACAACTTGAACCGGAAGTGAAGAATGCAGAAGTGGTGATGGCCACCTTGAATGGACTCCCGGGATCATGTGATTCATTCATGCGAGGAATATGTGCTAGAAGGATGTGATTACTTTCAGCAGACTCCAAAAAGAAGAAGAAGCTCGACTCATAAGAAGAGAATAGAAGATGGAAGCAACTGAAGATCAAGCTCTCACCTTCCAAAGAAGATCCCTCAAGCAATGAGGAATACAAAGGACTCAACTATAGAAGAACCTCTTATCCATCCTAGCATTTGGATAAGAAATGATGCTATCATGAATGAAGAAGACGATGAAGCTTAAGACTCAAGAAGGAGTATACCCATGAAACAAATAAAGATAAGTATTCAATTGTCATTTCATAATATTGTTTTGTTATGCATTTGTTTATATTCAGTTGATGTATCATGCATGATAGGATGTTTGCATTAACGATAGTATACTACTAATATGCATGTGATGGGTAAGTAGCTCATGGTGCTATACAACTCTCCATTGCTACTTATCTAGAATGAAACCTCTTTGCTGACATATTGGATTAGTGCACAATCACAATGTTGTCCTGGTAGAGATGGAAGGAATCTAGAAAGTTTCAGTGAGATATGGATGAATGTTGTATTGGCTAAAGTAGTTGCATGATCATATATTTATGCATAAGTATTTTCCAGTATGAATATTCCTTATGAAATGTTCTAACCATAAAACTACATTTGACTTGTAGGAAATATCGCATATATAATCACCTATAAGAAAAGAAGAATGAAGACTTGTTCCGAAGAACAAGGGACGACAGTTCAAAGACAAAGAATAATATGACGAGTGTAGTGACATCATTGATGCAAAACCTTCCAGCCATGAAGAAGTAACCAAGAAGAAATGGAAGACCAGTTCAATAAGAATGATGTATAGGATGCAGTATTGAGACCTGAAGAGAAGTTTGTAGTTCCATCATGCAGTAGATAGAAACATTGTAGGATACAAAGCAAGACTTGTAGCATGAGGCTTCTCATGAAAAGAAGGCATAGCCTACGAAGAGACATTTGTAGCCACTGGAAGTGAAGTCACATGACATGCATAATCATGTGTGCAAATGAAAGAAGGCATTGTATGACTTCAAAAGACACCCATGGAATAACACATACATGATGAGCCTAATGAAGATCTTAACCATTTCTACAAGGTTGAAGATGCAAGTCTATACACTAGATCACATAGAATATTAGTATCATAGGAAGCTACTTGTCACTCCGGTACAGAATGTTTTCAGTGCATAGAGCACAGAAGACAGAGGGAGTATGATGCTTCGCTTCAGAGGGAGTGACTACGGAATATCTTGAGGTTCGACATGGTACGACAGGATGGGAATATTACTGAAGACTCTAGGATTTACTGAGAGTAAAGTGGATTCCAACCCTTGCTTCAAGGCAAAAGACCAGTGATGCTCCTGTTATGTGTTGATGCATTATTTTCTAGGCATAGAGGTGTGGACAAGGGAAGTATGTAGTAGAGATCCTGAATATGTTCAGGATGATGGAATACAAGATTATGGCCACACCTATGGCATCAAACCTGAAGCTATTGAGTGATGCTTCATCAGAGACGGTTGATGCTACGATGTGTCATTAGATGATTGGTTCCTTGATATACCTAACGAACACGAGACCAGACATTTGCTTTGCTGTGAACACCTTGAGCCAGTACTTGATAGATCCGAGAAGTGTTCACTTGACTGCTGCAAAGAATATTCTGAGGTACCTAAAGGGTACAGTTGATTATGGGCTCAAGTATGATACGAATTAGAAGATTAACCTATAGGGATATGTGGATTCGTATTGGGCAGGCAGTGCCATTGATAGGAAGAGCACTTCAAGGTGTTACTTCAATATGAGATTAGGTGTGATCTCTTGGTTTGACAGGATGGAGTCCTACATGGCGTTGAGTACAGTCGAGGCAAAAGATGTTGCCACTTGTGATTTGGGAGGTAGTATGTTTCTTTTGAAAAAATACTATTTGATTTGATTGATCTGACTTGCATTTTGGTATGATGCAGAGAGGAGCAGTGAAGCTCCAGTTTGTGACGCAGATCAAGATCTCTCGAAAGAGGGAGTTCTAGCATAGCTGGTGAGACAGGTTGTCCGAGCATAAATCCTGGTGAAGCTCGTAGGTTGCTCAGACGTAAACGGTCCTGTAGGTTGTCCTCGGATGTAATTGGTCCTGGAAAAGCTTGCAGGTTATCCTTGGACGTAATCAGCCCTGATGTGATTCTATGCTAGAAATGGCGAGACTGAAGTTCGAGTACTTCAGGGAGAAGCTTGGTGTTCTCCAAATCGAGGTTCCCTCCAAGAGAAAGTGATGAGACCAATAGCCATTCTAACATGGTGAGAGGATTGGTTCCTTCCATGGTCAGATGTAAGGGCTGAGCCATTCTGTCATGGTGATAGGGTTGCTTCCTTCCATGACAGATATGAGTGCTGGCCATTCTGTCGAGCAGGACAGATGTAAGGGAAATTTCCATTCTAAGAATGGAGTCACCTGGTCAGTTACGAGGATCACTCAGTGTAGGACTAAGTAGCCATTCTGATGTGATAGAGGGATGTGTTCCCACTTGATCAGATGTAAGTGCTGAAATATTCCGTCACTATGATAGGATGTGTTCCTATCTGGATGGGAGTCTTCCATCACTATGATAGGATGTGTTCCTGTCTGGATGGATGTGCCCTTCTGACGAGTAGGTCAGATGTAAGTGCTGAAATCTTCCATCACTGTGATAGGATGTGTTCCTGTCTGGATGGATGTGCCCTTATGACGAGTAGGTCAGATGTAAGTGCTGAAATATTCCGTCACTGTGATAGGATGTGTTCCTGTATGGATGGATGTGCCTTTCTGACGAGTAGGTCAAATGTAAGTGCTGGGCGAAGACCTACATGATGGGTAGGCCTACAACCAGCATGAAAAAAGGCTGGCTCTGTAGAACTTCCTGTGACAAGAAGAATCATGAGATAGCACCAGGGATGATCTAGATCAAGTGATGATCGAGATCCAGTGATGATAGCCAGTGATGATCCAGATCAAGTGAGGATCTAGATCCAGTGAAGATGATCCAGCAGAGATGATCCAGATCAAGAGATGATCCAGATCCAATGATGATGTTCCATGATGATTCAGATCCAGTGATGATCTAGATCCAGTGATGATGTCCAGTGATGATCCAAATCGAGTGATGATCCAGATCCAATGATGATGATCCAGATCGAGTGATGATCCAGATCCAGTGATGATGATCTAGATCGAGTGATGATCTAGATTCAGTGATGATGATCTAGATCGAGTGATGATCCAGATCTAGATGAAGATGACTTACAGATAAAGATGACTTGAAGATGAAGATGACTTTGAAGATGACAAAGACCTGACGATGACCCAGATGATACAGAGAAGAAGAATTGTGCTAATAAATTGTGTCAAGAGAATACCTTCCTAGTTAAGAGGGAGTGTTGATGTAATTGTAAATTTAGAATGTATTCATCTGTATTTCTTATGTATTGTAACCCGATGTTTATTCCGGGATGTATTGTAATGTATTTGACTCATGTCATGCCCCGATGTTCCAATCATAAAGTTTCTATAATGAGAAATTCATGTCAAGTCATTGTGGGTAACCCTCCTATTGATCAAGGGTTAAAGTCCCCATAGTTGTGGGGCCCTTGGGTTATTACACTATCCTAGTGAATTCGACCCTAGGTGAATCATTGTAAGTCGAGGCAATAGTCCCCACCATTGTGTTACCCTCCTATTGGTCAGAGGAGGCAAAGTCACCACAAGTGGTGGGGCACTAGGGTTATTAGACACTCCTAGAGATGTCGGCTCTAGTAAGTAATTGTTAAGTGAGGCCGACATGTTGGAGTGCACTTCAAGTGAATGGAAGAATATAAATAGAGAGTGAGAGCCTCTCTATTTATTACTTGCAACACTCACAGTCACTCATTGGGGGTGCATGAGTGAGAGGAGAAGCTCTCTCAGTGTGAGAGAGAGAGACTGCTGCTGTGTGGATATCATCTTACTGTTTTGGGGCTTTTACTATTTTGGTGTTGATTCTATCTCTGAGGAAGTTGTGGGGTTTTCTCCTTTATGGTTTCCCCGAGGAAAACTCTTTGTGTCTCTTGTCTCTTGTGATGTGCTTATGTTTTATTGTTTTGCTTGTTATTCTCTCAGTTAAAAGATCCTAAGATCATAATGCTTGCTTATATGATGAAAAACTAACATGGCATGAGCACCCTCCAGTGATTCCATCGAGGGAGTGGAAAGCCCTGGTCGAATATGGAAAAGAGAAGGGTTTGAGAAAAGCAGGAAAGATACCACCATGAACAGGGAAGTATGCAATGCATTCCAAAATGTAATGGTAATCCTTATTATTATTATTTTTTATATAAAATTTGGAACATCGAATAATGTAATTCAACACTTGATTAGGCTGTCGGACACATCTAAGGCCACCAAGGAAAGAATGGAGAAAATTGGTCAACACAAACTTGGGCCTGGTCATTATTTGAACTTGGTGGCCCGATATGTAAGTATCGAAAACCTGAAACCACATCCAAATAATATACAAAAAATTATTTTTGTTTTCTTCTGGAAAAAAAATGTAAAATTAATGACATCATGCAAATATGCAGGCCGACCAGTTCAAAGAATTGCCCACTTAGGAAGAAATGAAGCTTGGCTTCGAATAAGGCTTTGATGTCGTTGTTGAACGCTGGATAAGCTTGTCTAGGCATACTGTACGATCTTCTATTGATCCATCTGGTGCACAGGTGTATAAAAACTATATAATTTAATGATAATTTATTAATTCTCATGCAATTTATTTGTTATAAAAAATTAACATAAATTATTTATTCATTTTTTAGCAGGAAAGTAATGATATCGTTCATGTCGAGGATGTACACCATCCAGACGAAGATCATGCTTCAATTCCTGGTAATGAATTTATTAATATTCTACTATTTTTGTACAGGTAATTGCAGATGATGAACATTAATTCTAATTCTACACAATTCAACTACAGAGCATGTAGATGCAGATAACATTGAATAGGTTGAGCCTGTACAGGATAATGATGAACATGATGATGTGCCCATGCAAGGTAAACCAACACTTTCATAATGTTTTTTTAAATGAATTACTTGTATTTATAAAAATAAAAATATATTAATGAAACATTTTGACATTATTGCAGAAATCCATCGCCCCTCGCCGCAAGTTCAACCTTGTGAGCAGTCTAGTAGGGAGACTAAGGATCACATTCTGGAAGATGCGCATCTGACTAACTATTTAAAGAGAATAAAAGTAAAAACGAAGTGACTAAAGAAATTTTGAGTAATTCTTATTTATAATAAAAAAATTTACATGGTTTTTTCCTCTATTTCATGAATGAATGGTTAAATGAATGCTTTAATGAATGGTTTACTGATTTTTTTTATGGGCTATTGACTAAATGAATGGTTTAATGAATAATTTAATGAATGGTTTAATGAATGTTTTTTTCAGTTGTTGAATGATTGAATTGTTTAATGAATGATTTAAAGAATGATTTAATGAAAGCTTCTTTCATCTATTGAGTGAAATAATTTGTAGTAAATTGTTATTGACAAAGTAGATGCATTGGGTTTGGGGAATTGAGAGTGAGGTGAGGGGGGGGAGGGGCCATAAGATCTTCCACTGTCATGTGGTTGGTCCTATTTAGTAGAGAATATTAAATTATTCTCGAAATAGAGAGGAGCTCAATGAATGGTAAGGAAGAATACATTAAAAACAACTATTTCTATAATTTTAGTGTTTGATTTTTACTATTGTTATTTGAATCCTCCATTGGAACTTGTTACATATAGCGTTGAGAAACATTTTCATAGTTAAGAGGCAAGAAATGGCGTTTTGATGTGATCGATGGCCTTATATACATTTTTTTTTTGGTTCTTCATATTTTATCAGGTGATCTATTATTAACAATTAATTTACTTGAATAGTTGAAAAGTACTGTAATTTACATTGTAATAGTATTGTATTTATTTAGATTGGTTTTATTATTTTCATAAAAAAATTAAAAATTTATTTGATGGGTCCTAACATGAAACTATTGCAACAGGACAAAATTTGAAGTATGTTGAATGATGTTTTGAAAGGTAAAGCAAAATAAAACAGTGTGAAGCTCCACAAATTAAGGTATATGTTAAATTTGAGCATATAGATATGTATACAAACACACATCTCACAAAGAAGATCTCACAATTTACTCAGCCATTGAAGAATGAAACAGTGCAAAAGGCTTGCAGCTGTGAATGCTTTCATTAATAAAAAAAGTAATCTGGATGGACTCCCGATTAAGACATATGACCAAATTTGGACAAGGGAGGATTAATAATCCTAACACCCCCCCTGAATGCTAACTTGGACAAACTGTGGGCCCTGGTAACTAATACCATAGGTCACCCATTACATCAAGTAAAATAAAGTAACTGCTCAAAAATAAGGTGCTTGGAGAAAAACCACATGGGAAAAAAAAAACCCCTTCTAATTAAGCAGGTAGAATCAGGATCAATCTGGTTCTTCTGTGGACAGGTATCTTGGGGCCTGGCATGTGAGCCTCTCCATCATATGTCTGGAGGAATCTTCCTCTTTGGAAGAAGAATGATATGCTCAACTAAATAAAAAATATAGACAGCTGCCAGATGAAGACTGGACCCATGTAGAGCAACTGAAGTCAACTGAAAAGTGAGGAAAGGTTCTTGAGAATTCAGAGAATGTGAAGAACACTCAAGAAACTGATATTTTGCAGCCATGAACAGCAAACCATGAGTGGTAAGAACAGCCCCAAGTGTTAGGAGCAGGTGTCCAGGCGGATGCAAAAAATCTTCCTCTTTACTAGTTCTGTGAGAAGATGAGCATGTGATCAATGGTAGAGAAGCACTGGGACTATTGAGAGCGAATGCTGGAGCTCCATAGTCTGATATAGCTTCTGAAATAGATAATGAATCACATAATAAAATATCAGCAACCTCATATGAGGAAACTAACACCAAATCCTCATCAGCAGTTTTGAAGAGAAAGTGCGGTACTTGATTTTTCACACCGGAATTGGTGAGAGCAGCTACAAGCATGACTGAATGCTTTTGAATTTTAAAATATGAACCAAATAATATCATATCATAAAGTAAATCAGATCTAAACAGGTTCAAAACATATCCAAAACGGTGAAATGGAATCAAATCCCTAGCA
The DNA here is from genome assembly GCA_001517045.1 of Pseudotsuga menziesii. NCBI lineage: Eukaryota > Viridiplantae > Streptophyta > Pinopsida > Pinales > Pinaceae > Pseudotsuga > Pseudotsuga menziesii. The sequence goes on along the minus strand of LPNX010647274.1, from coordinate 505,843 downwards.
GCAGTTTTGTAGGAGAATTGCGGTACTTGTTTCTTCACACCGTTGATGAGAATAGCTACAAGCGGTACTGAAAGATTATGAATTTGATATATTAAACCAAGAAATATCAGATCAAATCTAAATAATATCATATCAGATAAAATAAGGTTAATATCAGATTCAAATAAATGGTTAACTGAGATGGTGGATGCACGGCTTTCTTCTTCTTCAAAATTCTGAATTTTGGTGCATGCAATCCTGTAGGAATTTGCTGGAAAAACTAGATCATGGGGAGCGAATGGATCACTCTGGTAGTCTGATATTTCTTCCAAAATATCCAAGGTATCACATATTTTCACACCAGCAGAAACATTAGAGGAAGAAAAATAAAATTTCTCTTCACTTTCGGAAGCAATTACTAGTAAATTTTGCACAGAATTTAAAGGAAAATCACCGGTGAATGTTTGCATGGAAGTGCAGCAGAGTTTTTCTTCAATATCAGAGATTCGAATGTCTTCTTCTGTTTCAGAAATATGAGAAGATGAGATATCAGAGATCTCATGAACTTCCGGAGCATCAGGAGAAGGAGTCACCGCATGGAAACTGTCTTCAATTCGAATTGACTGTGTAGAAGCTTCTACTTCTTCTTCATCTTGAACAACTTCATCAGAGAGAGTGGAGGCCGATATTTTTGGATCAAGGATTATTATGGTGCTGGATGTTCTCTCCAAAGTGCTATTATGATCCTCATAAATCATTCCAAAGGTTCTGTCTAATCTTGTCCAGAGTTCCTTCGGGTCTTCAATAGATCTAATAAGGTAGCGCAAGCTAGGAGAAAGACCTATTGCTATTGTTCCAAAAGATCCATCACTTTTATTCAGCCAGTTAATCTTACTAAAGCACTCTTTACTGAGTCCAATAGACACCCGACAGAGACCTTGTCTCATCATAGATGAAATCATTTCGAAGTTGTACCTGCAAAACAAAAAAGATGATCCAGTAGGAGATCCAAGGAGGAGAAGTGCCTTGTCCATCGAGGCTCTGATACCATGTTAAATTTGAGCATATAGATCTGTAGACAAACACACATCTCACAAAGAAGATCTCACAATTTACTTAGCCATTGAAGAATGAAACAGTGCAAAAGGCTTGCAGCTGTGAATGCTTTCATTAATAAAAAAAGTAATCTGGATGGACTCCCGATTTAGACATATGACCAAATTTGGACAAGGGAGGATTAATAATCCTAACAGTATAACTATGTTTTCTTTTGCTTGATTGAACTATGTATTGGGTATTTATGCATGTGCACACACACACACACTTTTAGTTGATGATGGTGATTACCATACATTCAAGCGAACTTTGTTCTATCTGATCTAAAAACTTACCTTAAATAGTTTGATTTATCAAGTTGTTTCTATGTTTGAATAACTTGGAAAAGAAACTTCTGATCCTTATGACTATGTAAGTTGTAGAATCCAGTCTTTTCACAAATATTTTTAAAAATATTCCCAATTCCGAGCACCCATGCAGCAGTGTGTGAAAGTTCTAGGCACATTGGGAGCATTTATGAGTAGCAAAAAATAGTAAAACATCTTGCGAAAGATAAATATGACATAATACATTGATTCATTTGATGTCTTATTATATACCTAGATACACCATTATCATAATCAAAAGAGACAGAGAGAGTTCTTATAAAAAAAATGTGTTTAAACAACCCATTAAATTGCTATACATGATTTCATATTTGTATAAGGACACTATCGCACAAGCTTACTAAGCTGGAAGTAGTTTAGGTTTACAAAGAGGACACTATTGGTTTTAAAAAAATGCATACATTTGGAACACTAGCATTTTATACACAATACTAGGGAATTTGTTTCCCATCACCTAGAATTTGTCCAGGTTCAATAGTTATGCTTGTTTCATGTTATTTTAAGGTCAACGCAGGTGTTTCATGTTATTTCGTGAGTAGGTGTGTATCTTCTTCAATAAGGTCTTTAAATAAGACTCATTAATCTAGTATCCTATCAAGCACATTTTGTACCACTCTAATTTCGAAGATAATAAAAATGTTGCATATACTCCTTTCTTTGCTTGACCAAATCATCAGTATTAGGATCCCCAATACAACGTAGCTACAAAATTTTCTGAAATAGTTCAAATTTATTCTCCATCGAAGGAACCCATATTAGGAGGGCTAGTGGCATTTTTGGAACCATAAATGAAATCATCCTTGTGGAGATGGAATACCAAAACAAGTGTTTTTAAAAAAATGAGACATTGATTCATACCATTGTCTAGCCACTTTGTCTCTACAACTAGGGATTTTTCTTTCTGCCAAGAACTTGTGAGAACTTAGAAGTGGCCAGTAGAAACACTTCCCATTTCTTGAGCAATGGCTTATTATACAGAAATGGGAATGGATATCAGAATTGGGATTTGGCATGTTTTGATTTTAGGGCAGTTTTCTATCATAAATGACCTTGTTAGATGAGGTTTTTGGTAACATAGGTGATGGCTGCTTTTTGTGGCAACGCCTATTTTAGATTTTAGTTTAATGGTTTCCAAGGGGCCATAACATTCTAGGTTTTGGTGAATGCAAATTCCATGATTAATTTTAGTTTCTCGATATAAAAGTTTCAAGTACATGATCTTAATCATTTGGATTCTAAGGGTGGAAATGCATCCAAGTCCTTGCATAGATTTGACTAATAGAAGAAAGAAGGGAGTATTTCATTTCAAATTTCAAAGTTGGGAGATCTAGAAGCACCAATGTATCTGATATTGGGGGGCTATAGCTCCCTCAATCAATTAACATCCTTATTCAAGGACACATGGACCAAAAAGGGAGGGAGAACCCATGTGAATATCCATAGTTGATATACTTCTTATTATGACTCCCAAAAATATATTTATGTGAATCCATATGAATCCAAACCATTATACATAAATATGTAATGTTTCTCATGTATATAGTAAGTAAGGGTGCATGCAACCAAACTGCCTGAATTTCCACCAAGAAATGTGTTTCATCTCATTTTTTTTGACATGCTTAATATGTTTGTTGATGTTAATAATGAAATATTGGTATCGTTTCCTGTAGATCCACCTATTGCTGATAATTGTGGTTGATAGCGTAACCAAACTGCCACAATTTCCAAGGGATGTGTTACATATCCCTTTTTCTCATTCAAAATTCCCAGTCTATTTGTTGATGTTATAGGTCAAGGTAGAAAGGAAATAGGAAAATCAGTACTTGAGTTGATAAATAGAGTGAGTGTGGTCGAAAAGGAAACTAGGGAAATACTTGTTTTACACACCGGGTACATATTAGTATGGTGGTAACATGACCAAAACCATATTTGTTGTTGTCATTTCTACAATAACTAGTCTCGATTCCAAAAGTTAATTGTTTTCATTGTTGTATAGAATATTACTATATGACTCCCATACTTGCTGCTCATATTTTTTTTTGTCTTGCTTGAAGTTCATAATGCCTCCTAGAATTTCCCGTTAGTGACTATACCTTAGTTTCATCACCTTCACTAGTCAAAAGTAACCCTAATGCATTCAGATTTGCATGCTAGATTATGTTAAACTCAAAAATACTTCATTATGTGTTGAGCAGACCTGTTGACTACCTAGAAATGTGAGTTAACCGTACTTACCACATTTTGACACACATGCCAAAAAGTGGGTAATAAGCAATATGAAGGAAAGGGTTTTTATTGGATGTATTGTAAATTATATTTTACTGGATGTGACTCCTTTTACAGTTGATTTGCCTTTAGAGACTTCCTAAATTGTTGTTTTATGGTGGTTTTAGGGTCATGTATGCCCATAATTTCCCTTTAGGATTTCATGCATAGATCTATCCTCAAATTTAATCCAAGTTTCCTTTTTAGGTCTATTTACACCTTGTTCTATGATGAAAAGTTCCTGGAATCAATAATATTGGTGTCAATCAACTTATCTTTACCATATATTACCCATGGATTTGCACAGAATGGTAAATTCACCACTTCCAAGTTCTGAAGTCATTCACAGGTTTACTTGATTTAATTCCCATATATGAAGATGAGGATGTCACTATTGTTGATCCATAAAATTCCCTTACTTCTATATTCCATCAACCACACTAAATAACCCTACGGATACATGTGGCATTACCCTACTTGTTTGAATTATATAAATATGTAAGATTTAAAATAATGCCTTCAAACAGTGACTAGAACACCAAGATAGGAAATGATACCCAAAAATAACAATGTTGCAAGGGTTATATCACTTTATATGGAAAGAAACTTTCCATGGGAAAGGGAAAGATCAAACTTAGCATATCGTCACATTAGGACTATACCATGCAGTAACATTTGTAGGTCACCCCTCTAAAGATTGTGATCAAAATCACACATGGACACCCATACAAAATAGGGGGTAAAACAACCTATGTTAGTGTGTCTCTCTTTGTTGGGTGTAAATAATTACTTCATTTTTTCTACTCTTTATACATTCATACATATGAGGTATACTTCATTTGGAAGCTAGTTTGGTGTTTTTATTCCTCAAAGAAATTAGTATTGTTAATATGCACCCCATGCCACCAATGGAGGATGGCTAGTGTTAAGCATTCCGTTTGGTACAATGACATAACTATTTTGAAATCAAGAGGATAACCATAGTATGTATTTTGTTTGGATCTATTTTTTATGTATTACCTTTCTTTTATGCCACTTTTTTTGGATTTCATCCTATATATAAAGTGTGTTCTCCCTTTTTCATTGGAAGGAATACTTACTTTTTTCGATTCTAAATCTATATACTACATATTTGATTTGGGATTTAGATTGGTGGCATCCATAAATATCCTCAAATAAGGATCTTGACAATCAGTGTATATCAGTCTTGGAGATTATGAATATTATTAACATATATCTTCTCTAAGAGGAGGAGAGTTAGCATTGGTTGTGGATTTTACAATGATGACTTATTTACTTTATCATTTATGTTCAAAGTATGTTTGTAGTTGAATTATTAATAGTAAATATAGGGAATGCTTTGAATTTGTAATAACCATATTCTATGATACTTCTTAGCAACATGTTTGTTGAGATCTTAAATATTTTTCCCAACAAGTTTCATGTTTAATTTTTTATTATTAGTAATAAAGCATCATTATATTATATTAGATGTATTTATGTAGATTACAAAATTTGTTTAGGTGAACAGAGTAGGGATACACCCTATCATGGCCTCATCTATTAACAAAGTCATTTGTATACCCAATTTGATAACAATAGAACATATATTGCATTCGTAGCTTCTAGATAGAAAATGAAACCGTAAACTATCACACAAAGAAACCATGTAGTAAAATTCAGTGTTGGAGTCAAGATCCCAATCAAATTGGTGTCCCCAAACATTCAAAATTGAGCAATGGCTTCATCTAGAGTATGTGTGGAGTAATTCTTCACTTTTTGACTAAATTTCTAGATTGACACCCAACCCTTTATGTTTTTGTCAATGGAGCAGTAGATCCAGTTGATTTAGTAGGTGATATTTTTCTCTAATATTAGTAAGTGATATTATAAATGATGGTGAAGAATCTGTTTCTTGGTAAATAGAAATAATGGCACACATGGATTTATATTCTCCAAATAAGGAATACACATGTATTTATACCCTATTTTAGGAGTATAGCGTCATCCACCAAGATTTTTAGACCATATTAATTTGTCAGAACAGTCCATTATTCCCAAATTCCTAAATTTTAGGCTTCTGATATAATCTCCCCATTCATTAGTGTTATTTACAACCACACATAACATGTTTTATGACATACATTTGACTCCATATAGAGGATTGAAGTGGAGTTTCATCATGTGGTATATAGAAAATACCCATTCCTCTCAATTACTCAATCAACGCACCATACAGTTTATACTCCTTCCCACATCAAACCCATGGATCCAAAATCCACTCTTAACTCTTTAACCATCCACCACTTTCCATACTAGCCACCTTCTGATGATCAGGAAGGTCAAAATTGTTTCTTTCGAAATCAGTAAACCATTATGATGTGATTTTCATGGGTTTTGAATCCATTCATCCATTGAAGTTGGATGAATATATTTTTGATGTATAACTTGACACCAAATCCCTTTTCCACTTTATATCCTTCAAATACTCTTGGCTTTGAAATATTTTGCAAAACAATTGAGGATTATTCAACCCCCATCACCTGATATCTTTCAGAACCACTATTCTATTCCATCTCTCAAAGGGGATACCCTTCTTATCCCTTCTTCCAAACTAGAATATCCTAAAACTAATATTCCTTGACTTTTCTAGCACACCCTTGCGATGAAGAGTCTATGATATTTATGTGATCCTATAAGAGATTTTGTGGGAGGCATATATTGGATTCTATTCATAATTAATAAATCAAAGCCTTTCGAGGCTGATAGTGTGATACAAGCTAAAGAGGTAGTATTGTGTCTCTTTTTGTTTTGGAATTGTAAATGAAGTGAAGGTAATAATGTTGCCTGTCTAATATATATTAGGTTTTTAAGATATAGGGTCCTGATTTTGTGAGCCCGGGGTGTTTCTAAGATCGTGTAAGGTCTCCTTTCACTTAGTGAATTAGTTATCTTGTTTACAATTGGTGACTGGGAGATATTGAATGCATACAAAATAATTGAACTAAGTACATTTAGTGTGTCCCTCGACAATGTTATTTTAGCTCTCAAATTCCACATATCCAAATTGGACGTGTCTTTGACTACAATAAAGCCGAGTTCTTTGACTACAACAAAGTTGACTTGTTAAATTACTTGTTCGAAACTAGACATGATAGGAATTGAACATAGGAGCTACCTTTGGCCAATGAGTTGCTCTAACATTAGCTTCAACCCTTTAAATACTAGGAATCCATAATGGTTTGTTTTCAGGGTATGTATTGATATCTTAACAGTTCACCTTCAAATAACACTTTGGCCCAAGTCTCCTTCCCATCACCAACCACCTTCCTTTGTTACCTTGTTGAAAATTGGACATGCTAGAATCAAAGCTATGATCCACTCTCGGTTGAAAGATTGCTATACCACTTAGGTTATTTCTCTTTTTGTGGTGGGAATCCATGCTAGTTGCATATAAAGGTGTGGATTGCTATCTCCAACACTATTGTCACCTTGGCTTTGGTTTAGTGGTTGGGATGTGGCGTTGCTATGTAAAAAATCCAGTTTTAAACTTGAGTCGGTGTAGAGCCATTGTGTGTGTGAGGGAAGGTGTCCGACCTCTTGTAGTTGGTTTTCCTTCAACAAAGGGGCTAAACATGTCTTCCATGCCAAATTGATTCAAGTGGCTAATAGGATACTTTATTGTCTTGGAATTTCAGAATTTTTTTATATTATGTAATCTTCTAGTGGATAATTAATTGTTTTCTTATGTATTTGTATATGTTACCTTATGTTCCTACAGCAAGAGCTTGGCACAATTTTCAAAAATATTGGAGATAAACAAACATGTACAATTGGTTTATATGAACTCTACCGCATCACACAACTATATCCACAAGTAATTTTCTCAGAGGCTTTTGTGCCATTCATATATTAATGGGATGGATTCAGCTCCACTAAAATTGTGAAAGAGTGGTTGCAAGATTGTTCAACCAATAATTGCTTTATATATTGTTTCAAACAATATTATTTCTAATGCAGGTAGATATATTCTCTCCACTCCAAAATGAAAGTGAAGCATTTCGCACATACATCAGAGATGGACTAGCACATGTTCTGTTGTCATTCTTTAATATTTGCTTGTTGTGTTTACATCATCAAATGTTGTAGACTTATTTGTTCATGTTTTCTTCTGTAGATGGAAAAACATGTAGCTGCCGGTAGGACACCATCCCCTTTAAATGAAAAATTATAGTCAAAATTGCAGTGTGATCTGTTTATTCTATGTGCCATGTGTGATTTCCATATTTCTTGACCTACAACTAATAAAGGTATTAGTTGTGTCCAGCTACGGTCTTCTTAATATTAAGGGATGTCTACCTAGGTTTTATTTTGATTCAATGAAAAGAAGTTTTCGAGATACTCAAATGAATCAAGTGAGACCGTTATATCTTCCAATACTCCCTTATGTTTGATTTTGGATCTATCAACTAGTTCAAGTACTATGGGGGTAGGATATATATTCTACTGTCCTAATTGAGAAAGAGTTTCTATAGCCAGTACATTTATTGTTTCTCCCAAATCGATGAGAATGTTTTCAATATGAATGTTATTGATAAAAATGGTGACCAAAGGATTTCATGGGCCCACATATTTTTCAGTAGTGACATGAGTACACATAAAGCTACCTAATTTTCCTACAATTTGTATGGTTGGTGGTTCCATCTTTTGGCATCCTTGTTTTTTGATGCATAAATCCCCCACTATTTTAGCATAGATAGGTATATCTTTTAGGGCATTCAGTAAGGGGATTTTGAAACATATATTTTTGAGTTCTACTGCAAAAACGAATTTGATGGGAGTGATTGTATTTTGTACATGTATCCTTTCTAGAAATGGACATTGATTATATTGTGGCATTTGTATCTCCTGAGTGTTTATTGGTAAGGCTAATGACTAATTTTGAATTTTCTGGTTTTGGACATGAAGTTGTGATTGTTTATTGGTGTTTGAGTCAAATGGAGTGGGAATTTCCTCATCATCATTCTCATGAATGAATACTAAAGGATTCTGGTTAAAAGTGTCCCCAATATTAGATGGATTTAGTGTAGTGACAAAGGAATGATAGTGTATGTAGCGAAGGTTTGGATTTCATTATTATAGGTAGGTTGGATTGTTTTATTGTTATTTGGATTGGAGATGGGTTTGTTAGGGAATTTTGTTGGTCTTGGGGGATTTGGGGGGGAAAGAAATTGTAATTGCACTGACTTACTGATTTGTGGTTGAGGGATTTGTGGGGGATATGTAGAATACGATGGCGTTGTAGGATATTTGTGTGCTACAAGAAACATTGAAAGAAATGGATGCATTTCATGATGACAAGAATTTAACATGGTATCATATGATCTCCCATGATAATGATATTTCCAAGGCTATTGTGGAGCAGTTTGAGGCATCCAATATGCCATGGTGTTGGGTCATTCCATGCCTGATTATATGAATGAAAAACTTGTGAAGCATAATTTTGCATCATACTTAAAGATCAATATTGTCATGGGGATTGTGGATCCATTGCATTCAATGATCTTGTGGTCTCTTGCTCTCCCTGGTATACTTCTTTCAAACATGGTATGGTACGCAAATAAAATCCTTAAAGTGGTTCAAAACCTATAAATTAACTCACCAATCCACACATAAATGAAATCGATTTCAAACACCACCTACAAGAAACTAAGGTGCGATTCAATATTTAAAAGGACCCATTGTGAACTCCTAAGGTGGAACTGTAAGGAAATCATATGTAATATCTTTGGCATTAAGATATAAATTCACACAATAACACCACACTATAAATTAAATAAATAAATCAGGTCATGGTTCAAAATATGAGATGTGGCTTCGTCAGATTATTCAATGTAGGTTTCATCTAAAACCTAGTTATTTTTTTATTAATAAACAAAATATCATCGGTTTTTCGACGGAAATTGAGATGTGTCTTTGTCGAATTTCCTACACCTTGGTGCTAAACTTCAACGATGTAGCTTTGGCTTTGCGAGCTCATTCCCTTGGTTATTTGACGAGTTGTGGCCCTAGTCCAATGAGGTTTCCATGAGTCCGACAATAGCAATTCGTCGAATGCCATTAGAGAACCGAATCGAACTCATCGGAAATCTGATGACTTAAGCATCGCACAAACGACAAGGTGAGGTTTGGAAATTCATAATTCGTCGTTGAAGCAACAACTAAAGAGTCATTGGACATTCAATAGGTCTCTATCGAAAATCCGACAAAGCATTCCTTATGTCATCTGAAAAGAGAAGTCATATTTTCCACTATATGGGAATCGTATATTCGACAGGGTTTGGCATGTCAACAAATATTTGACGATATGCCACCGACGACAAAAAAAAATTGTTGCTGTCGAATTTCAGACATGAAATCCGTCGGATTATGGGCTCAAATTATGTTGTGTTTTAATCTCGATTAATTTTTTTTTCACGACTTTATTTTAATTTGGATTTGACATCTTTGATGAATATATTGATATTTTGAGTATTTAATTTACTTATTATTTTTATTTAAAAATTAATAAAAGAATTTATATCTCAATTTTAAATGTGTTGTTTTATAAAAATATATATATATATATATATATATATTAAATTTTATTGATTTAAAATTAAAAATAATTGAACATTGATTAATATTGGAATATAAGTATAAAAATATATACTACAAATAGATTTTTATAAACCAAACAATTTCAAAGTGTAGCTTAATTTGGAAGAAGGTTAAGATTATCAATAAATATATAACATTTTTCATGGTAGATTTTCAATAGTTTTATCTTGTCAATTTTAAAAATCAATATTATTTTGTAAAGAAATCAACATGTATTTGTAAAAATATATCTTAATATAAAATTTCACCTAACTTTGAATATATATATTTATGTTTTTTATGCAATGTATTGATGACAAAGTTTCTATATGTTATTATATTAGCCTTACCATATAGAAATAAAATAAGGACATAGCCACCATTGCAATTTTCCTATAGGCACCATTGGGATAACCCACTCAGAAACACATCTTCTAACTATTTATTTGCTAATTCATGAACTTTTTAACCATTGGTCAACCAACCTACTGATGTGCCATAACCACTAACTTATTAACTCCTTAACCATTATGGTTTACTAACCTATTCCCTTCTTAACTATTACTTAATTACTTCGATAGGTGTTTAGATATTATCTAAGATTTTGGACTTCCTTGAGTGGATCAACAATATTAGTACAATCAGGATTCATTTCATGGTCATTGTATCTTGTTTTGATTAAATGCATCTTGATTAAGATTTAAATAATCTTCAGTTAAGCATTGGTTAAAGAAAAAATTGAGTATTATTTTAATAAAAAATTATATATTTTAGTCTTTATTTAACACTAGGCCTATTGGTGTTCACAGACAACTTTACTTATGGTTGTGCTAGTCACTAACCTAATTCACTAACCATAAATCCTTTAAAAATTGTACAACTAACCCTTTATATACCAAATAATCTATGTCGAGAGAAACTTATACTACCTTGATAGTCCTTGAACTTGAGTCTCCAATTTGTCTTTTTTTAGTTATGAGGTTTTTCAACTTGAGATTTGGAGGGAATAAAGTGTTCATCACTATTAGCACTTAGTTTGTTGAAACATTAAAAATAATTTTTGAAGGCTATTTCCTGTGTATTGATTCTTGTGGCAGGGTGCTATTTACATCATGATCCCAACATGTTCATTTTTTAGTCTTTGAGTTTCTCCCTAAAATACTTGTTAGGTTTTCAAGTTTGAGATATTTGGTTGATATTGGATCGATTGTTCTAGAATGTATGTAGTACAATTCAAGTGAGTAATATTTTATTCATCATACTCTTGAAAATTAAATATTCTAACACATGTAAGATGGTCATTTTGGGAAGTTACTCTTGTTTACATATCTTCCAAATCAACGAAAAACTGAAAACAAAATTAAAAGAGTATTTTTTTATGCAGTTTGAGTCAGCCAATTGGTTTCCTCGGCATTGTAGAATCCAAATGATCACTTGTTTTCTCAGCCGTCATGGAATATTTTTTCTACTTGTCCAATTTTTCTCTTGATTATGAAGGGAAATTCATTTTTTTTCTTCATTGTTTGTTGAATATGACAATTGTCCAATCTTTAATTTCACTTTATGTAGGTTAATGTTCACCTATGTGTCTACGTAGAAGAAAAGTGCAAAATTTTGAATACATTCAACATTTATTCATATGGGAAGAACTTTCAATACACATTCTGATTGAAAAGCCATTGGAGTTTGTTTATTGGTCATGTGTTCAAGTTATTGGACATGTGTTCAAGGGTGAAATCAATCCTAATTATTAATTAGGTAAAGTTTTCAATAATTGGGAGGGTTTTGGAGTCTATGGGATATCATCCATTTTTTGGATTATCAAAGGCCTTATGCTAGGATCAAGCTTTTAATAGATAATTACTCAATTCTCTCTATCGCTTGGTTTTGGCTCAAAGTTGTAAAAAACATATCCCCACTTAGGGGGAAATCAATAACTTACCCTGTTGACGAAGCTATGGTTTTTACTAGATATTTCTAATTCCCCCCCCCAAACCTAGCAAGTTATCCTTGTGGATCAAGATATTTGGTAGCTTCAAAGTAGCATTTGATCTTTCCTTGTACCTATGGAACAAAAGGTGTGGCATTTGTTAGTAAGTAAGAGGGTATAAGGTTGTATAAAGTGCAGTGAAACAAGAGAGAGGTAGAAGCAAAAAGAAAGCTTCTTATATGTATATATAGAAAAGGTATGATAAACTCGTGGTTTAGAGTATATAGTTGTAAGAAGGTAATTAGAAAAGGTTCTTGAACAAATAGTTATAGATAAAATGGTTGAATAAAATAGTTTTTGTTCTCTTAGGAAAGTCACTTCAACATTTCTCCTACTATATAAAAGAAAATTGGTATTGTTAAAATAAAATTAGAGAAGAAAATTGGTATAATTAAACAAATTAGAAATTCTCATGATTTTTATACTGTACATTCAAAATGGAATGGAGGATTAAAATATCTTAAAATGGTATGTATATGCATATATCCAGTCTCAATAGCACCATACTTGTAACACTACAATTCTTCATAACTTGCTAACTCACATGAAAGAAAAAAGATATACGAAATTTTCTTAAGGTTAAATATACCAAAGTTGGTCTCTTCGATGAAAATCCTACTCCATTAGTTTTTTTTCTCGTTTGATAGTAAAACTCCTTAATTTTCAGTTACAGTTGAGGAATACTTATTTTCCCAACTTAATGGATTTCCTCATGCATATTATTACAATTGAAAACCCATAAGAGAGGATATGAGAAATTGGAAAACCAATCGCTTACAACTTTTTTAATTTTAAAGGTTTGACACAAGCTATTTCCTAATTGTAAAATAAACTCTACATGCTCTTGCTACAACATGTAGCAATGTCAGGGACATTACCACCCCATGTCTCTTGCTTTGTTTCTATATATACATATTAATGTTATAATAATAATAATAATCTATTTTTAAGGTCACCTCCAAGCGAGACACCAAATTGGTGTATGAGACCCCCTTGTTTGTGGGACAAGGGACCCCCTCTGTGCAGCGATTTAACTACTAAAGTCTACAGAGGTGTACATACACTACCCCCCTCTGGATTTGAACCCATGACCTCCTAAGAGGAAACACATGCTCTTAACCATTAGGCCCACTCAAGTTATTATGGGTGGCATGTCTGACTCTGTTATAATCAATACTTCAAAATTGTCTGCCTCTCTCGTAATCAATACTTCAAAATTATGATGTGGTTGCAGTTTTATTTTTTTTTTCATTAATATTTGACATATGTTTTTTTTATTTTTTATATATATTATAATAGACTAATATGATTTTTGCTTGGATGTTTGCCTCTCTGGTAATCAATACTTCATGATGTGGTCCTAGCAAGGTTCGATTTAATTAATTTTATTTTTTATCTTTCTCGTTTTATGAAAAATAACCATTAAAAAATTAAGTTTTATTAAGAAAAAAATTTCGTGTATTTTATTACAAAATTTAATTTTTAATTAAAATTTAATAGTTTAATTTTCAATTAAAAATATCAATAGACTAATCTTTCAAAAATTTAATTTTTAATTAAAATATATATTTATTAAAGAATTTAATGTTCAATTAAAAAATAACAATAATTTAAATATATATTTTTATTAAAGAAATTAATTTTCAATTAAAAAAATAATAATAGACTAACCTTTCAAAATAAAGTTTTATTAAAAAAACCTTTAATAATAATGTTTTTATTAAAGAATTTAATTTTCAATTAAAAAATATGTTTTGATTGAGTTTAATTTTCAATTAAAATATAACAATAGACTCGTTTAACCATGTTTTTCATACAACTTATTAAACATAACATAAACAACTCAAAAGCAACATGTGCCAACCTTATTTAGTTGTGGAAAAAGCACTAACACTAGCCTAAGTTACTTGCTCTATGGGGCCTACTTTATATTGCTAATGGGATGGGATTACCGGAACTGAAATTCTATGATGATTCTAAGATTGTCATTGATTGGATAATTGAAGTTGCATTCTTGAGGGTTCTGCAACTCGATAACTAGTGCACTAGAACAAAGCTTCTTTGTAATTCATTTGACACTTTTAGATGCTAGCATATTTACTGAGAGCATAATGACATTGTGGATGGGCTCTCTAAGGAAGAGTTGAAGCTTACTATATTCCATCTTTCAGTGATGGAATTCTTGGAGGGTGCACTGATTTTTGTTGACACTATCAGGATTTTTGTTTAAATCCTTTACTTGACTTGTTTTCTGGATTCTTGTAGTAGTTGCACACTTTTTCTAGTTGGGTGGTGAACCTTTTTATAGAGGATTGTAGGCTCCTCTGTGGCACTACAATTTTTTTTTACTTTTAATGGTGGATTGAACTTTGAGGATTGATTACTTCACTATGGCTGTGACAGATTATTTTATAACAGTTGATAGGCATGTGTAAATGTAACATCCCTAAATTTCGTAAAATAAAAAAATGTATTTACTGTATGTAACATTAGATATTCCTAGTAAAATATTTAGGGAGATGTTATTATTCATACTTCTTTTGTCATGCACTACTGACGTCATGTAACTAAATTATCATTAACTTTCTTTATTGGGTGATCTACCAACATGACCTTACTTTGAGATGTAAGAAATATGTCTCTGTTGATCTTGTTGTCTTAAGGAAGTTAGTCATTTCCTTCTGCTTGATTCTACTCTTTGAGCCGCACAAGGGATAATTCATGGTCTTACTTAGTCTTTATGACTAATACACGGATTTTCGTTTTATTCAGGTGCAGGTAGTGTGAGACCTCGACACTATAGTTCCAAGACGATCTCTATGCTGAGACGCCATAAGGAGCAAGACAAAGCAAATCTAA